>VXBL01002641.1:1936818-1949990 GCA_013400195.1 Aramus guarauna | reverse complement strand
GGGGCGTGGCCAGGACGCGGGGCGGGGCTATGCGAAGGGGGCGTGGCCAGGACGCGGGGGCGGGGCTATGCGAAAAAGGGGCGTGGCCAGGACGCGGGGGCGGGTCCGCATGGCTCCGGGGCCGGTCCCGCCGCGGGGCTGGGGCGCGGCTCGTGTTGCGGGGACCCCGGTCCCCCCTCGGGCACCACGCTGCCCTCCCGGGGCTGGCACGGGCCAGCGCAGCGCTCTGGGCTGGGTTCAGCACGGTGGTCCCCTTCCCCGGCCCTTCCCCGGCTCTGCTCACCCCGGGGCCTCGTTGAAATGACACCCGCGGGAGAGGGGAGCCCCTTGAGGAACAGCATAAAAGTTTATTGTAGGTAAGAACCAAACCCATGACGTATGTACACGTATTTACAAGACGAAATGAATGAGCCTAATTATGTACAACAAGAAGCGTCCTTCACAAGTCTGTACATCAAGAAGTGATTGTGAAAACGTATTTACAAGTGGGATCCAGCGGCCGTGGGCAAGACGGAGATGGAAAAGAAACAAAACCACAGGGTGAGGTCAGGGGCACCGTGTCATGGCCCTTGGTGTGACGGATGGCGGATGCCGGCACGAGCCTGCCCAGACACGGTCCCCGTCCCTCGGGACAGTGGTGCAGACCCCCTGGCGCCTCGTGTCCCAGGGAGGTGGGTGGCAGAGGGGAGGTGGTTGTTTTTCCCCCTCTTTGTCCCAAAATTGGTGATCTGTGCCCCAGCTCCTTTTCTGGGCCATCTCTCCTCCTCCTGGTGCCGGGTGCCTGGCCCCATCCCTTGCCCCACAGTCGCTGGTGGGGGGGGACAGGCTGGGAGAGGGGTCCCAGTGCCGGGGAGGGGGTTACAGCTCACTGAAGCGCATCGCTGGTTCCAGCTTGTGGGACAGGGCAGTGAGGACTTTGTCAAACTTCTCGTAGCGCTCGGCCTGGCTGCTCTCGGCCCCGCGGCTGCCCCAGAGCAGCCGCAGCTGGAACTCGGTGCTGAAGACCTCCAGCAGCTCCGCTCTACCCTGGAAACCTGCAGGGAGAGAGAGAGTCAGTCCCACCGGGATGGGACAGGGACCCTGCTCCCATGGGATGCTCCGGCCGGTGCTGGGCTAGAGCTGACCCAGCTGCACACTGGGAATGCGGTGGAGGGAACGGGGATCTGCCATCCCCATCGCTTACCCTGCAGCTTCACCTCAGCATTGGTGTGGTAAAGCCCACCGTGGTGGGCCACCGTCCGTGCCGCCTCCAGGTGGGCCATGACCACCTCCACGCCATTGTCGGTGGTCTCCCAGGGTTCCAGGCTGTCCGTGAGAGCCTCATCCCGCTCCAGGAGAGTCACAAGGGGCATGACGTGGGGAAAGGTGGTGTTGGTCAGCGGCGGCCCTTCTGCGGAGAGAGGCACTCTGAGGACCCTGCACAGCCCTGTGCCCGAGGTCCCCTCCCCATCTGTCCCGGCCCTGGGGCTGGGCTGCCACCGTGCTCCTGGGAGAGGCTTTAAGGCTCAGCTGTAGTGCAGCAGCAGCTGCTGTGGCTTTGCGATTGCTGTGCCCGGGGCCATCGCCTCGTTTAACACCAGCTCCTCCCAGCCAGGCTTTCTGGTTGTGCTGGGAGGGGAATGCTGCTGTCCCTGCTCGGGCTGCATCCACGTTTCCCGGGGCTGCGATGGGGAGCAGGTTTGCAGACCCCAGAGCGCTGGGTGTTGCAGAGACATGGCTTTTCATCTTCCCCAACTGGCCACCCTGTCCCCTCTGCTTGGCACGCTCTGCCATGCGAGTGCGAGGGTTTGGCTCAGCCGAGTTGTTTTTGTGCCCAGCCGCTGGTTTTATTTAGTTATGAAATGCTTCCGTGGGAAGGAAGGGGCAGCTGGGGCCAAACGGGCCCTGCTGGGTGCTGGGGTGGTTCAGCAGCCGGAGGGGAAGCGTCTGGCACTGGCTGGGAGATGGTCAGAGCTCTCAAACGCGTCCCCCTCCAGCAAGGCTTGCCCAGACAAACTGGGAAGGAGCAGACAGGTGAGAGAAGGGGAGTTGCTCCCGTTACCTTTCCCTTCATTCAGGCTCTTCAGGAACGGCTTGAGCTTCTTCTCATAAAGGATCGCACCCTCCGTGTGCCGCTGCCGCAGCACCATCCAGGTCTGCTCCAGCCGGGAGATCTGAAAGTGGATGGGGCAGATGGAGGGTGCTGAGGGCAGCACAGCTCCCGGGCACTGAGCGCCAGGCTCCCAGTGCTCCCAGGGGGGCACAGCCTGGCCTCGGAGCCATGGCCCCCAGCTTTGCACACAGCGGTGCCTGCTGCTCCCCAAAACAGCCATCTCCACCAGCGCTCATGGCCAGACACGGCCCATCCCTGGCACCAAGGCTGTGTTCAGGATTTCTCCCCTCTTCGTGCCCCAGGACAGCAGCTTCCCCGCGTCGCAGAAGCCTTGAAGATGAGATGCAGGGAGGGGGCAGCCGTTCCACCTCCTTTGTGCAGGCAGGAAGCAAGACTTCCCAGCTGGGCTTGATTTAAAATTGAATTTTAATCTCCTTTCATCTTCCAAAGGGAGCAGTGTGGCCCGGAGACACTGCTGCCACGGCCTTGAGACTGATTTGTATTGTACCAGAGGGCAGATTCATTTCCTCCCAGGAACACAGCCCAGCACAAAACAAAAAGCTCAACCACCAAAAAACAATGAGATCCCGGCAGGCCTGGGCTGTCTGCTCTGCAGAGGGGACGGCTCTTCCCCTTCTCCACTTACGCCCTGGCGGATGTGGCCCCACGCTTCTCCCCAGGCATTTTCCCCCCTTCTCCCACCCCAACGGGTGTCAGAGCCTGCAGGACACCAGGAGGGATGTGTTTTGGGTGGGGGGGACAGAGCCCAGGTCATGAGAACAAAGGGAACATCCCCGTACCTGTGTCATTTCCAGGGCGTTCATCACAGCCGCAAAACTGAACATGTTCCCCATGGTGCTCTTCAGCTCGGCGGCCAGCTGGATGGTTTTGTGGAGCAGGGCCGCCCGCTCCTCCATGCTGCCCGTGCAGCCCAGGATGTCCACGGCGATCATGATGGACATGGTGTGAAACCTGCCGTGGGGCGAGATGCAGAGCGGGGTCAGCACGGGGGGTGCTGGGGACATGCCTGGGGCTGGCCGGGGGCTCCTCCTTCCCGGGAGGTGCAGCGGGAGCCCCTGTGCCAAGCTGGGGACACCCCAGGGGAGCCAGGCTGTGCCGTGCAGGGGAGCCCGGTGGGCTCGCCTCTGCCGTGCCGTGCCGTACCGTACCGTTCCAGCAGATCGAGGCGGAGCTGGTGGCCGTGGGGCAGCGTGAGCAGCTCCATGCCAGAGCTCACCCCCATGAGCCGCTGCATCTCCACCGTCACACCCAATATCCGGGCAACCTGGCAAGAAAGGTGAGAGCTGATTAGACCTTTACTAATTGAGGAGAGGCTGAAGCGGCCTTGGGCAGCCCAGCCCCAGCCCAGCCTCTGCCTGCCCCAGTGTGGCAGAGCCCAGCAGGGATGCCCCAATGCTCGGGGGTGTCCCGATACTCAGGGATGCTCCCCCCCAACCTGGATCAATCGCAGGGCGGTGCTGCCCGTCCCTCCCGCCCAGCCCCAACCGTACCAGGCAGTCCACTTTGGTGATGTGTTTGGCCAGTGTCTTCACATCCACCTCTGCCAGCAGCTCTTTGACCTTCTTGAGCACAGCCATCTCCAGGGGTTTGTTCTCCAGGGGGATGAGCAGGGACTGGAAGGCCGCAGGGTTGAAGGAGGAGGTCGTCTCCATGGTGGGGGGCACAAAGCCCAGGAAGTCCAGCTCCCCTTTCAGCCTCTGCCCTGCCTCTGCTTCCCCAGAGCCGTTCCCCACAGTCCCTCTCTGTCCTTCCTCCACCTTTAGCCTCTCCACGTAGCTCTTTGTTGGCAGCTGTTTGGTGTCATGAGCTGGCCGGTCTCTGCTGATAGGTGAGGTGGGGTGGAGCTGGCAGTAATGCCCCGTGTCCGGGTCGCTGTAGCTGTTCACGGAGGGAGAGGGGGAGGCGCGGGCGTACCCATGGCAGGGAGTCGAGTGGGTGCTGTGGGCAGGGTCTGGCAGGGGTTTGCTGTTGTTCCCCGGGCACAACTGGGGCTCGCTGGACCTCCTTATGACCGGAGAGGCCGGGGCAATCCCAGCCGCTTGGCAGGCATGTGGCTTTAGCCGTGTAACTGTAGGGAGCAGGAGAGACCTTGTTATTAGAGCCTGGAGATACGCATGTGCAGAGGGACCACGGATGCAGCAGCTCAGGGACGCAGAGCTCAGGGAAAGCTGCCCGAATGGGTTCAGCCGGTCCCAGGACAGCTGCGTGACGATGTAGCTGAGGACTGGCTAGGTCCCATCCTCAGCTGAAGCCCTCCACCAGGACAGTTTTCTTTGCTGTGCAAAGAGCTGGACAGAGTTTCACTCGTAGGGAGTGATGCAGGGGCTGTCAGCCAGCTCCATCCCCCTCCCCGGGTCCCTGCATCACACCCATGCCAAACCCAGCCTGACCCATGTCCCCACTGGGACGGGGAGGAGATGCCTACCCGTGCTGTAGGCAGGTGACACTGGGTTCTCGGAGATGGGGGACATCGGGGAGTGCAGGTCTTGGATCTGGTCCACGCTGACAGCACAGTTGCGAATGATGTCTCTGTGGTGGGGCAGGGACACGCTGGGGAGGGGGCAGATGGGGCAGGTTAGTCCTTGCAAACGGGGCCCAGGAAAGGGCAGAGGGGCTGGGATGAGGGTTGGCTGCCCCATCCCCTTCCCTCAGGTCATCACCTCCTTCCACAACTACCCGTAATGAGCTGAACCCATAACAAGCTCAGCTGGAGCAATGAGTGAGCAGTCCCTGCAGGCACCTGGGGTCAGTACCTATATAAAGCAGAGATAGCCCTACCTCTGGGGAGCCTGGTCATCTGGAGCAGGGGAGGGATACCCTGATGCCAAGGTAGGGAGGGCTCGGCTCCAGGGTGATGTGGGGAAGCGGCTCTGGCAAAGAAGTTGGGTGTGGGGGGGGTAGTTTTCTAGGGCTGTACTGCAGGGTGGTATCTGATGCTGGGTGTATTATTCTATTTTCACCTGAGAGCTATGTCAGGATGGTTAAGCAAGCTGTTGCTCTGACTCCAAGTTTAGGAAAGTTCCTGGAAGTTGGACTTGGAGCCCAGCAGGTGCCTGATGGAGGCGGTGAGGTGCCTGGGTTGGAGAGCTGCAGTGCCTGTGCTCAAGGAGCTGCACAGCAAAGCAGGGAGGTCCTGTGCTGGTGGGGCAGCAGTTGTGGCCTGATGCAAATGCTGTGTGTCAATGGTGCTGCGAAGGATGCTGTGTCTGAGAGGTGCTGAGTGCAGGGAGGTGGCAGGTAATTCACTGCTCTCCCTGCCATGGGTGAGGGCTGGGCTGCTGTGATGTGCTCAGTCTTGAGCACTGTGCCTCTGCAGCGGGAGGAGGATGGGAGAGCAGTGGTGATGATAAGGGGTTTGGGGAAAATGTGGGTGGTGAGGAAAGACTGATGGATCTGGGCTCTTCTTCTGGAAACACATATGCTCTCCTGGAAGTCTGAGTGTTTTCCTTTTCCCTGCCATAACAGTTGGTTGCCTGTTTTCTACTGGCTCATTCTCGCCCTGCCCTTGGGCTGAGAAGGTCGGGGCAGTGAGAAAGCATTTGGTTCAATGACGGGCTGTGGGACAGACGGGCTGTGTCCCACTGGGGAGGCAGGACTAGATGGGCCCCCCCTTGGCTGCTGCGTGTGAGGATGCATGTGTGACTCTGCCTTCCCTGCCAGGCTCTGGGCAGCCTGGGGCTGCTGAAAGCACGTCATGTGAAGGAGATCTTCTCCACCTCCAGAAATGCCCAACTGCTCCAAGGTTAACGTGAGCAGATCAGCCGTGCAGAGGCTGTACAGACCCCCATCAGCACAGCGCTGTCGGTATCTTCCTGCCCATCAGGCTTTCAGCTTTGCTCGGTAACTCCTTGCAAATGCTCCAGCTGAACAGAAAGGGCTCTAAAACTAAAAAGGTCCTTCAAAACCAAATCAACAAATGCCATCTTTGTGGCTGGAACTGGCTCTCCCCTCGCATCTGCCTGGGAAAGCTCAGCTCCCTGGCTCTGACAAGCCCTGACACGCTGGTAATCCTGGACTGAGTGATTGTAAAACACTCTCTGGCTTCTGGCCTGTGATGCTAAAGTCATGTCTGCTCACTGGGTGTCTGTTGTGGTAGCTCAGCATGGTTGGCAGCTGGCCCAGCAGAAAACCCCAGTTCCAGCTGGGTACCAGTTCCTCCCCCTGTACCTTTGCTGGTCTCTCTCCACACCTGAGTGGGGAAAGTTCCAGTCCCCAAGCCCAAACCCCTTCCCCGCACCAGGGGAGCAGGGACCAAGCGTGGCCCTACCCCTTTCCCAGGGACTGGTCCTCTGCCCAGCTGAACTGGGATGAGACTGTGCGCTCACCTGGTCGGGCACCCCTCAGCCCTGGTGATCTTGTCTGCTGTCAGGCCATCTGTCATGGTGATGCTCCTCCTCTTGATGTGCCCCCCTTTTTGGGTGGCAGGGCTGTGGGGTCCCCCATGCTTGCCGTTGGCCAGCCCATAGCTGGCTTCCAGGTAGCGCAGGGGAAAGGTGCGGTTGATGGGGCAGTAGATGATGGCTCCGCTCTGCTCGGAGATGGCCTTGCGGTTGCCCACATAGAAACGGACAAGGGCGGGCACATTGTCAAAACTCTCCTGCTCGAAGAGGTATTGGACGCGGGTATGGCCATCGCTCGACTTGACGGTCACCTTGTTTATCTTAAAATGGAGGGGCTCGTTGCGCCAGCGGCACGTCAGCACGTAGTCGCCCAGGCTGGTGAGCGAATCACGGATAAGGAAGTCGCCGTTCCTCTGCACGAGGCTCTCCGATACCTGGCAGGGGACAGGGCAGTGGTTCAGGCATGGTCGTGCTGGATGGACTGGGAGAATGGGTGGATGCTCCACTGGGGCATCGGCTCATTCCCCTTGCCCCTGGCTCTGAGCTGCAGGAGGGCATTTCCTGTGGCAAAGCCAGGCAGCTCAGGGCTAATGAAGCACTTGCCCAGAGGCTTTCCAGATGGTCAGGCTGGTGGTTTTGTGTGGCCTCAGGTCACTTGCCCTCGGCAGCCCAAGCAAAGGGTACCCCGAGCCACCCACATTCCCCTCCTCACCTCCCGGGGGATGCGGCCGTGGTACCAAGCATGGCTGCGCAGGTCGGTGCTGCTCAGCTTCAGCTCCTCTTCCAGCTCCTTGTGAAGCTTCTCTGGTGATGAGTCAAGGATATATTTCTCCTTGGAGAACTGTACAGGAGAGGAGAGAGCGTCAGCTGGTGCAGCAGTGCAGAGCCTGGGGAGGGAAGGACTGACCTTGGGGTGGGCTGGCTGGGTCCCCGTGTGAGGACTGCACTGGTGATGCCACCCGCCAGGAGCAGAGCTGTCCCCAGGGGACAGGTAACTCAGAGCTGGGTGTGAGGATCACCGCTTGTGGCAAAGGATGCGGGTGGGGTAATGTGCCTGTTGATGGTCCCGTCCTGCCACCACCTCATCTCCTGGTAGCACGTCCCCATCATGCCTGACCACCCTGTCCCCAGGGTGCTGTCCCTCTGCCCCAGCTCAGAGCTGAGTGTGGCTGGGCAGGAGAAAACCTGGCCCAGCTCTTTCAAACATCTCCAGGGCTGACCTGCTGCGGGAAGCATTCTTCCAGGAGGAAACCTGCATTATTCCTCACAGAACCATCTACTGTGGTCCCTCCTCCAAAGGGTTAACTCACTGTGTTTAGCCTGATGATGGCATGAATAGTAATGACAAATGTAAAGGGAACCTTCTGCATTGAAATTAGCTCTTACCGGCACTGGTGCACCTGAGCCTGGAGGATGCAATTTGCCCCCTCCCTTCCCCCTGGAGAGACAAGGGATGGCGTCATGTCTCCCATCAGCTGGAGCTGGCCATGCTCCCTGCCCAACGCTTTGCCAGCGTTCCCAGAGGGCAGCTGAGGATGCTGAGCTGCCGGCATGGTGGAGCCAGCGCTTGTTTGGGGAGGCAAGTGCAGGCTTGGGGTTCCTGCACGTTCCTCACGTGAGGGCAGGTCCCCAGGTCGATGGGGCAGCTTTGAGATGAGCCCTGCTGTGGTAACAGCACTAACGACTTGGCCTCCCCTGCATCCCAGGCACGCGTGCTGTCCTGCAAGGGGGATGTGTGTGCCACTGCTGTGGACTGGGGAGCTTGGATGGGGCTACCTACGTGTCCCATTCCACCCCTCCTGTGAGCGAGGGTGGCTCGGTGGCCTGGCTGTGGCAGTGCCCACGCGAGGAGGCACAGCGGGCTGGCCCAGCTCCTTGGTGCCATGGTGCTTTTTAGGGCAGGATGCTGTTGGCACCTCAGAGGACAGGCACAGGCTTGAAACTGTGCTGACACAGCTCTGGCACTGCTGGAGGAGTAGGCTGGTGCTCATGGCTGGCCTTGTGCGGCAGCTGGTTCCCCAGAGCACTGGGGCCTGCAGCCCCATGCCAAGGTACTGGGGGCTGCACCCCCATGCCAAGGTACTGGGGGCTGCAGCCCCATGCCAAGGTACTGGGGGCTGCAGCCCCATGCCAAGGTACTGGGGACTTGCCTCAGAGCTGACCCCTTTGCCCAGCACCTCATCCTCTGTGTCCCATATAGATTCCCTCTGCTTCTCTAGCAGTTGTAAGCAGGGGAAAGCGTAGAGCACTGCACTGCTCTCCTGCCTTGTACCCACCACTCTTGGGGTGTTCCTGGGACTCCACTGAGTCCCTCAGCAAAAGCCTGACTCCAGCATCCCCCCTTTCCCCAGGGGAGATGCTCCATCCCCTGTGGTAACTCTGTTCATCAGCCACACCAGGCAGCAATGCTGTCCTGGGGACCCTGCTCCAGCCTGGGGAGGTAGAAGAAAGCTGCAAAGAGCCTGTGTGATGGACCATGTTCTCCGGGGCTTACCCTCACCCGCCTGGACCTGCCCCTGTTCCTCCCTTCCCAACTCCTGTCGAGTCAAAAGGTGCTGGGAAAACAGTACAGACTGAACTCAGACGTGCCCATCCAACCATGTTTACCCTTCCCATGAGAACGTCCTGCTCACTGGCTCTGCAGGGACCTGAACCAGGAGACGTGTGGGTTGTCCCCCCCTGACTGAGGGTCCTGGGGAGCTGAGTGCTTGCTGCTGCTCTGGGGCCCTCGTGGAGACAAAGCCACTCAGTGCCGCTGAACCCTATTAAAAATAAATGGTAGCCGGCGGATGCTGCCGAGGTCCGGTTGCCTCCCGGGGGGCTGAGGCCGAGCAGATGCCGTTTCCATGACAACCCATCCGCTGCCACCGAGCAGACCTGGTTTGGCTGAGCGGTAGCGGGGGACCCTTGGCTGTGGCACCCTCCCTGCGGCACTGCTCACCCCAAACCCTGGGGCAGGGAGGGGACCCTCCCCGGGAGCCTCTCCTGTCTGTGCGGGAGCGGTGGCTCCTTGTAACCCAGCTCAGGAACTGAGCTGTTCCTGGGAAGCAGGAACTGCTTCCCCAGAGAGCTGCAGCCTGCCCTCTGCCATGCAGGTAACCAGCCGGCTAAAGCTGTCGGAGCTGAGCCGGGAGTGGTTTGGAGCCAGCGTTCCCCCTGCCACCCCCGGAGCAGGGATTAGCATCTGTTCTACTCAGTGTTGTACATCTGGGTTTTCCCCCAAATCCTCCCCATGTAAATGCGTAGGATAACAAACACCAACCCAGCTGAGTGGTGCCCAGCGTCTCCAAGCCTGGATTTGGGCAGCAGCCGGCTGGCATCTGTGCCAGGAGCCAGGTGCTAAGCTAGCAAGAGAGAACAGGAGGTTTGGGAAAGGCGAGGGAGGTTTTGCATCTTGCAGATGGGGGAGACAGGCCGGTTGTGAGTGGAGGGTGCCGTGAGCCACCACCTCCGGCCACGTGGAAGGCACTGTCCCTTTGGGTCCTTGGCTGGGCAACGAGATCCCATCTGATTTGCACGGCCGCCAAAAAGCCACTGCGTGGAGTGACTGTGTGGCTATGATAGTCAGGGAGGCAGCGGGAGACTGATGACAGGGAGCCCTTTTCCTTGGTGCGATGTGACTGAGGACTGGTCCTCACTGCAAGTCTCTCACACTCCTCCACCACACGCTATTTGCTGCTGAAATCACCTGGCTGCTTGCCTCCCTGTGCAGGAGCTGAGCTCACTGCAAACCCTTGGTGCAAAGACCCACGTGCCGTGGAGGGATGCACTTCTTCCAGCCCCTGAGCCCTTCAGCAGTGATCGACTTTCCTCTGCTCCGCTCGGCAGCGTGTCTCGGAGGAGGCCGGCTTGCAGGCTGCCAGCTGGCCGGGTGCCGAGGCGCGGGCAAGGCACGGCATGGCAAGGCAGTGCAGGCCAGCCGAGCGCTGTCAGGAGCGTGTAAGCGGATGTCTGAGCGCCGCACTGAAAAGGGCATCGCTTGGCACTCTTGGCTGCACCAAGAGGACATCAAAAGATGTACAGCCTGACATGAGGTCTTGCATGCTAGTGGGTTGGGTGTGGGGGTAAAAGCTTTGACTTCCATTAGCACCTAGCGCAACTGTGTGGTGCTGGCCTCCTGTATGGAGAGCCCCAAGGCCTCTTCCAGCTGAGCAGGAAGAAACAGGGATTAGAGCGGTTCTCCAAACCAGCCTTACCAGACAAACCAGCTCAGGAGCTGCCAGAGATGATGCCAAGCTCTGCTTGAGGAATCCCAACCAGCAGCCAAGCTGGCTTGGCTGGAGAAAAGAGAGCTCCTCCATCATGTTCAGCACTGATGGGCTGTTTTGCAGTCCTGGGGCTGGGGAGTCCTCCGGTGTGGCCGTGCAATAGGGGCAGCCCCCATGAGGAGGCAATTCCCAGGGCTCTCCATCCCTGCCTGCTTCTTCTCCCTGCTGCTTTCTTGGGGGAAGAAATGCCTCTGGTCCCAGCCAAGGGGCAAGGACTGCAACTGACCGCAAAAGGGTGACAACTGGGCAGAGGGTGCCGGCAGCTGTGGTCCATGTAAAACAGTGGCTGTCACTCTGCCTGGTGTAAGGAGAGTTTCAAAGGCTGGCATTTGGCTTTCCTTGCAAAGGTAATCTTATGAAACAGGAGTGATTTGCAGCCTGCTTTCCTGCTCTCCCCTCCCAGATCTGGAGGAGTCACAGCTGAGGATGAAGTCAGCTTGGAGAGCAAGGTGTACTCACCCTGCTCCTCTGCTGATAACATCTGAGTAACCTCAGGGCACCGAGCGCATCTGCTTTCCCTCCTGCTCTCCTGCTGCATGCCCTGTGCTGGGACCCTCACTAGGGAAATCCCAGCCCCTTCTGGAGTTTTCCACCCCAGCACTGGCTGCCAGAGCAGATGTGGGGCCTGGGAAGCAGAACTGGGAGGAGTAACAAGCCATTTGGAGCAGGTGTACAGGGAAAGCCCCAGAATCGTGTGAGGGGTCTTCTCTGATTCCTCCATACGTGGCAATGTGCTACTTCAGTGAAGTATTTCAGAGCAAACGTCCTTCCTGAGACAGCCAGCATCATGGCAAACTCAAGAACCAGTCTGTGTGTCTGCCTGGTGCAGGACTGCTGTGCCCACCAGTCCAGCTGCCAGGTACCACCTGAGAATGGTTAGTCCACCCTGCATGACCACAATGAGAAAATCCCACCACAAACAAACCTGAAGTTGTTATGGGCTTGCTCTTAGTCTGCATGCCCTGCTGTGAACCAGCCTGTCCTACTGATCTTGATGTCCATATGGAAAAGACATCATTTGTTCCAGTCCTGTCTTGCAACGACTCTTGGCATCTAAATGGCCTCTGAGAAGGCACCAGCCCATCTGTCCATCCCATGGGTGACTGAAAGCATCTCTTGGGAACCCCACATCTCCATTAGTCTCCACTGAAGGCAGACCTTGACTCAAGATCTTTGTACTGGCACTCAAAGCCCTTCCTAGGACTGGTCCTGGCTACCCACAGGGTCTCCTCTCCCCTTGTCTGTGCTCCTTTGTGGCAGCTCTGGAGCAATTATGTCTGGCTGGCAGGGGTGGGGTGCAGCTGGGGTTGATGGCTGGGAACATCTGGGTGCTCTAAGGTGGGACAAGTGCCCCAGGTTGTGCAGTGATGGAGTGCACTGCTACCACTTGCCCTGGGGGAGCGGGTCTCCAGTGCAGTGATGGGGTGTGTGTATATACACATTTCCATCCATCTATATATTACTTATCTCACTCCAAGACGGCAGCAGCGGCTGCTGCTGCATCCCTTTTCGGAGCTGCTATTGGCCAGAAATGATGTCAGTGCTTCCCAGGCTGGGTGCACTGCCATTGGCGGTGAGCAGGGATGCGGCTGTCAGCTGGAAGCGCTCCAGTCATTCATGGGGACTTCAGTGTGTGTTTGCTGGGCACGCTTGGACACAAATAGATGGTGAAAGATCTGGCAGAGCCAGGTGAGCACTTAAGGCTTCACTTTTAACTCTTTCTGGGGTTGGGATGGAGTGCCTTCCATCCCCTCTCGCATCCCTGTGTGAGTGCCAGACACCCACCTGTCTTTCCCTTGTTCTGGCAGCAGCTTGCTGAAAGCACCCCATCACCCGCTGCGATGTGCGGCCAAGGGCTGCTGCACTAGGGCATGTCCCCCTGTGTTGCTCAGTGGCCTTTGGACAAACAGGAGAAGCTCTTCTGCTTTTCCCTCTTCGCCCCCACTAGCAATCAAAATCCCTGGCTTTGCACTGAGATCAGCCGCAATCATGACAAGACTTGAAATGCTGCTTCTGGGCTCTGTCTTACCCAGCATAATCTCTAAAGCTCAGCACCTACCTCGCTCAGCAGGAGTATTGGATACGACTGCCAGCTCTCTTGGCTGCCGGCTCCCTTCGAACTTGCAGTATGCTACAGCTCTTGCTTCAGACCGTGCTTGGCTCTTGCAATCCTAAACACCTTTTGCTCTCTAACTTGGTAAATGAGGGAACCAATTCCTAGCACCCTGCCCCTCCTGTGCAAATGCCAAAGTCCAAAAATAGGACCCCTAGACTTGTGGCCAGACAGTGGCAGTGCTGGAAGTGCCACAGGACAGGTGACAGATGGATCCCAGCTTTCTCCCACCAGCCAGACCTGAGCACACACACAGAGACCCAGGCCAAGGAGCTGTGTGTTCATCCAGGCTCGGTCTCTCCTCTGTGCTCAGTGATGCTCCCAGCACATGACATCTT
>VXBL01002641.1:1917093-1936564 GCA_013400195.1 Aramus guarauna | reverse complement strand
CGGGGCTGCCCCGGCCCGGGCTGCACCGCCGCTACCGCCGCCGCCGCCGGGCTTCAATTTCAGCCGCTTCCCCGCTTACCTCATCCCTTGTCGGCAGCGGGGGGCGGCACCGGCACGGCAGCTCCGCCCCCGGCCTGCCCCGGCCCGCCCCGCGGGGCCGCCTGCACCGCCACCGCGGACCCCGGGGAAACCGGCTCCTCTGAGGGGATCCGGCACCCCTGAGGGGAACTGGCACCCCGGCTGTCTGCACCCCGGGGGGGGACCCGACACCCCTGAGGGCACCCAGCACCCCGGTTGCCTGTGCCCTGAGAGAAACCGGTTCCTCTGAGGGCACCCAGCTCCTGAAGGGGAACCAGCACCCCTGAGGGGATCAGGCACCGCTGAGGGGAAGCAGCAACCCCGGCTGCCCGTGTCCTGAGAGCAACTGGCTCCTGTGAGGGGAACAGGCACCCCTGAGGGACCCAGCACCCCTTATCTCCCCATCCCAAATCTAGCTGCCCTCCCCAGTGATGCACACGGGTCAGCGACAGCCTCGTCCCTTCTCACCCACCCTGTACTCCTTCACCCCCACCCCGCTGACGCCTTCCTGGGGGAGACACCGGTGCCCGCCTCACGCAATGTGGAGCCAGCTGCCTGCTTGCCGTGTAGGCCGTCTCTGAGTTGCATTTAATTAAGGCTCTGCTTCGGTTTAATTAAGGCCACGGTTTCACGTATGGGATGTGTGAGGCAGTGCTGATGACTCAAAGCATTGCTCCAGCCTTGACTCTTGAAAAAAACCCTCAGAATTCCTGCCTGAACCCACTGCTGACACCCTGCCCTGCCCACGGGGACAGGCAGGGGCTCCCCCAGCACCCGGCAGCGAGCTCTCCACCTGCTTGCTGCACCCCGCTTGTTTCCCTCCAGGTCTGTCCCGCGCCAGCACAGCCTGGATTTGGCCATGCTTTGGTAACTGGGGGCTTGATGCTCCCATCCACAAAGCGTGTCCTGGCCCAAAGACCCCCATGCCTCCGGATGCGCTCCTGCCCAGGTGGATGCCGTGAGCTTCGGAGAGGTATTCCTGCTGCCACTGACGGCAGAACCCTGCAGCCTCCCTGCTAATTAATTCAAACCAGCCCCTCGCATCCCCAGGCAGGGAGGCAGCAGAGAGGGCTGATGAGATACAGGTCCCCCGAGCCGCTCCTCCGCGCAGAACAAAGAGAGCTCGGAGGCGCTTGCTGGGCCGTGCTCTGCCCTGGGGTTTTGCAGGGGAGAATGGAACTGGGAGAGCAGCGCGGGTTTGTAGCAGGACAGGGCTGAGGCGCGGGAGGAAGGGGGGCGGCACGCAGCCTGCGGGTGTGGAACACGGGGCGGTGGGTGCTCATGGGTCCCCTGGGTGCCTGCAGCCCTGCTGGGATGGGTGGGGAGCGTGGGCTCTCCTCCTTTCCTCTTGCGTTGGGCTGAGGGACAGACCAGATGGCAGCGCACAGGGAGACGCTGCTCTGAAAGGATCCGACGGTGAATCATCCTCCTGCCAAGGCTTCTCCTCCGCGATGGCTCCACGGTTTCCCTCCAAGGCTCTTGCCGAGGGAGAGAGAGGAAACCTTGTTGGGTGCTGTTCTCCCAAAGGTTAATGCTGTTCTGCAGCTCCTTCACCTGCGTGACGACCAAACTAGGCTGGCTGGGATGCAAGCAAACAGAGCCCGGCAGCTTGGAAACACCAACCCTCTGGCTATTATTAAAGCATGTTAATTACCAAGTGCTTATTGATCCTGGCTTTCCGACCCTCCCTAGCTCCTGGTTGTACCTCGAATCACGGCAGGCTTGGTGATGGGAGAGCTGGCCCTGGCCAGTTCGTTGCTGAAGCTCAAGGGCTGATGTTTGGTGGTTCTTCGGTGTACATCTGGACACAGGCCTGCCCGTGAGCCTTTGCTCACGAGGGCTTTGCAGGGCGTCCTCTGCCTCTCCTGACTCTGTCCTTCACCACCTCTTTTCTTCATGTCTTTCCGCTGCTCTCCCCCGCAGTGGTGTTTCCTTCTGCTCAACTCCCAGCCACAAAACAAGGACCGATTCCTGTGGCAGGTCCTTGTCCCCTCTTGCTCCCAAGGGACCCCAGGCACAGCAGCCACCTTCCCACCCTGATCCCCGCAGGCCTTGGGGCCAAATGCTGCTGGGTGCTGAGCACCTCTGGTCACATGGGGATGTGGGCTTCCAGCCAGGTACGGCTCTGCAATCAGCCCGAGTGCCCCCATCATCCTGGTCGCTCACACTCCAGATAATTACTCATTTGACTAAAATAGCTGCTGTCGCTGCAGCCGTCATTTGCTTCCGTGACCGAAGGAAAGTGGCGCGTAAATCACAGCCCACGGGCTGTGTCTGGACACCATGGGGACGAGTGAGAAATAAAGGCCAGCTAGCTCAGGTCTGGGATCTGCCTGGAGAGTAGGGAATTCTGGCTCACCAAAAAGAAGCCATACCCATTGCTCCACACCGATGTTGTTTCAGTCTGTTAACTCACCAGCCATAAAATGTGCCTTGTCTCTGGCTGTACCCACTGCCGGAGCAAGGGAAAACACTCCAAAACCATCCAGCTTTGTCCCTCAGCCTGGGACTTGCCTACATGAGCAGGAGCTTTCCTTCACATCCCGAGGCTCCCTATACCAGGGCTCTACCCACCAAGCCCAGTCAGAGCCTCATCGCTCCCATCAGAGCCTCATCACTCCAGCACATTTCCCACCTCCAGCCCCACGAGCTCCTGCTCTGCCAGCCCTGGGGCTCTGTACCAATTACACCACCCAAGCCGGACTTGAGTGACCTCAAATCACTTCTCAACAACCACATCTGCCCAGCGGCATTACATCCCCATCGGGCAACCGGACTCAGGAGGCTCCAGCCCTTCTCAAACAAACTCCCCAAAGGCCATCATCGCATGGCAGTGACCACCCGGGCAGATTTTCAGTGCTCCATCCCCGAACCACACAGCATCCCTGTCACTGTTCCTCTCTGCCTGCCCGGCTCCCAGCGTGCTAGCAGCCTCCTGCAAAAGGGCCCGCTCTCCTCCAGAGCCAGGCGCCTCGCTAATGAATTTCTGGCCAGACATGAAGAGTCCTCAGGAATGTTAATAGTTTGCTGGAGGATAAGCAAGAGATTTGGAGAGATTTACACCGACTTTCATGTGACAGCCGCGAAAGTGGCTCAAACCTTTCCGTTTCTTTACGTGGGGGCAGAGGGAGGAGGCTGCCCCTGTGTCTGCAGCATTCGTAAGTGATGAGGAGCACAAAACACAGGCAGCTCCTGTGGGAGCAGCATCGGGGAGGACCACATAGGGTTTGTGTCTCCTCTGCCTCCCCCAGCCTCACCATTTTTGGCAGGGAATTTTTTTCCAGGGACAAAGAGAGAGCCCAGAGGAGGTGGTGGGATGGGGATTGCAGAGCTGAGCACTCCACTGGCATAGGACTCGGCCGACCCTGGGGCCACCATCCCCCCTCCACTGCTGGCACATGGCCGGAGCAGGCTGCGGTCGCGTTCGGCATCTTACCTTCACGTATTCACTGCCGGCCTCCAAACCATCGTGGTGGCTAGAAAGAAGGGGAATAAAAATATGTAAGTAAGGGGCAGTAAGTTGTGACGGTCAGGTCAAAGGCGGTGGTGGCACAGCTGGGGCAAGCAGGGATCTATGCCCCTTGCCTTGTCACGGGGTTGAGAGCATGGCCATGGTTTTGGGAGAGGTTCCCAGGGTCCCAGTGCTGTTCCTGCCCGTTCTGTGCCCACTCTTGGTGCAGGGCTTAGCGTCCCTAATGCGATCAGGGAAGAATGAGGCCTTTTTAGAGGATCTCTCCCCAAATCGGCTTGGGACCGTGTGAGCTGAGCCAGGGGGACACAGTGGCCAGGCCGGGGTCCCCGGGGGTCACGGTGCCGGGGGGTGCATGCCGAGGTGGGGGGGGCCTGTGCTCTGTTCCCTGCCAGAGCTGCATTCCGGGCAGGAAGCTCTTGGGACATGCCACCCGGACAAGCGTTCCTGACTGTTTTGACCTCATGCAACCCTGCAGAAATCAAATTCCCACCAAAGCTGGGGTGAACTGCGATGCCCTGCCTGAGACTGCAAGATTTTCCCTCCCAGCATACAGGCAACAGAAACTGCTGTTCTCCTTGGTGATGTTCACTCTCAGCCCTACTGACAACCAACCCAATCACCCTGAGATGCAGCTGATCCAGCAGCTTCTTTGCCATCATTTCATGGGGGATGCAGATGGCTCATGCTCTTTCCTGAGCACGTAGCAATGCTGCTACTGCTTTTTGTGCTCTTGAGGGTACAAGGTAAGTGTCTGTATGGATAAGTCCAAGGGGAACAACAGAGTTCAAAGGGAGAGAGGCTGTAACAGCCTGAGCTGGGATGTGCTACCCTGAGGTCTTGCCTTTCAGAATAATATACACAAATCCAGGCTTCTTTAACCAGAACCTAGTACCTGTCACATCCCCAGCGCCAGGTTTCAGCATGGACATCCCACTGCTTGCCGAGGTTGCCTGCCTGAGCACGGGGCAAGCAGTAAGGGCCCTGGGATGGCAGGTGGCCAGGGCAGCTGCATCTAAGAAATAACCAAATCCGAGGGTGTCACAGACCCAGGATGTCCCTTCCTTGCCAGGAGCTGCCTCACTCCACCTAGTCCCTACAGCCACAGCTGGACCCCCACTTCATACTGGGAGCTGCTGGGGGTCCTGCACACAAATCCCTACTGGGAGCCACACCAGTGGCATCCTGGGGGAGCCTAATTCCTCCTCTGTGGGCTCCCTCCAGGTTGGGGATGGTGCCTGGTGGCTCAGAAATCAGTTGCCCAAAAGGAAGCGGGGATGGCAGAGGGAACCGCTGCCAGACGTTGTCCCACTGGACATGCCCCGTGGCATTACAGCGGGTCCTGCCGAGGTCGGCATGAGCCCCTCGAGGCGTTCATCCCTGCACCGGACACCCCCCCAACACTCCTCCTCTTCTCCAAGCCCACTCTGCTGAAATTGCATCCCCAGCTGTCCAGTTCGGAAGGTGAAAAGGGGCTGGAAATCAAGCCCAAAATTTTTTGGGGTGAAAAAAAATAGAGGAGCATTTGGGAGGGGGGATAGACACAGACTCCTTGGGGCAGCTGCGGGCTGCCTGCCCTCCGTGGCGCTGCCTCTCCAGCCTGTTTGCCTTTCACACGGCCGCAGAGAGCTGCCTGGTGCTGCGAGAGCCGTGAGAAAAACCGGCAGGAGGACGGGGGGCCTCCGGGCAGGAAATCAGGAGCATGGGAGCAGCTGGGAGACACCGCGAGGGCCTGGGCAGGGGAGGCCCCCGTGCAGGGGATGGGCAGCAGCTGGGGCTGGGGAAGGGGGGGCGGGGGACGCAGCCCCCCTGGTTCTGCACATTCCTGGAGGAAACGGCATTTTTGGGGGCAGCCGAACGCCTGGGAAAAATTCCAGGGCTGCCTTTGGAATACGGCCGTGGCTGAGCTGCTGGGACTCGACGCTACTGCGGTGGCACCAGGGAGGGGGGTTTCGGCAGAGCGGCTGCTGCTTTTGGGCTGGGGAAGGTATTGCAGTGATCTGCAAGTGTGCCAAGCTCTGGGCTGGCTGTTGGGGATGGTCTGGGGTGATCGTGTGGGTCCAGCCCCATCTGGAGCCCCGCTCATCTTCAGACACTGGTACACTCTGAGCCCCAGGGGAACCGTGTTTGAGCACCTCGTGCCTCAGTTTCCCCCTCTGCAAAGCTGCCTCCTTCAAGGTTTTGGCTGGCAATGCCGTCAGAGGGGTCTGTCGGCAGCTGCGGGCAGCGCCCTGCCAGCGCCCTTCGGGAAGTGGCGTTTCCCGTGCCTCACGCACGGCCTCATGCGGAGGGAAGTCGAGTCACGTCCGCTCTGACCTGTTTGTGGGTCATCTCCCATTAGTCACTGTGTCCCTGCCGGAGTCACGGCCACCACCTTGCTCCGAGCACCACCATGGGCTGAGTGCTGCTCCCCATCCCACGGCAGCGCAATTCTGCCCCAGAGGGCCTGATCCTGCAGGGAGCATCCCTGGGAAGGCCCTCCCGTGTGTGGGCAACCTCAGCCCGTCCTGCCTTGGGGTCTCTCCTCACCAGGGATGCTCCGGGGATGGGGGCAAGTGAAAACGTGCCCCAGGGCCATGCTCATTACCCTCTGTGCTGCTTTTGGTCCCTCTGCATGGGTGTGCCCTGCGCTGGGCAGCCAGCCCTGGCTCCTGCCACGGCCTGGCGGGAACAGACTGTCCCCATCCCCAGGGATGTTCCCGCACAGGAGGAAGGGCTGGGGCGCGGCACTATCCCGGTCCTGCTTCCGCCTACCCCACAGCAGGGCCCAGCCATGGGGATGGCTCCGGCAGACGGCTGTTCCCTGAACCAGAGGCCATGGCAGGGGCTCCGAGCAGGGCTTGGAAGGGCAGAAATGCCCCAATGCGAAGTCCTGCTCCAGTCACTCTCGTGCCTCAGTTTCCCTGGCAAACAGCCTGGCTACACCTATCATCAGAGCAGCCCCAGATGATGCAAAAGAACATTTGGCCCTCGATTTTTAGGGACCTGAGTCCCCACTTCCCAGAACCAAGACACCCAGGTGACCTATACACGTCCCCCTGCCGCTTGGCTCCCAGCCGTGCTGGCCTGGGACCTAAGTAGTTTCGAGGGGACAGAGGGTTTGGGCAAGTCCCGCACACCCTCCGTGGGGACCCTCCACCACTGCCAGGGCTCTGTGCTTGCCGGAGGACGCGGCAGTGCCACCGGCCCCCAAGACCTCAACCCCTCAAGCCCCCCAAGCTTGCCGCAGCCCCTGAGCCGCTCTCCCCTGGCACCGGGTCGCGGCTGACTGTGGTTTCGGCAGCTGCAGCCGATGCGCTCGCTCTTTCCATGAACAAATGGGCCAGGGGCCTCGGCAGCCGAGAAGTGGCTCCGGCATCGTCCGCGTTGAGGCTTTGTGCCCGCCCAAAGCAAAGCCCCTTCCCAGCCTCTCCCTCCCCATCCCCTCCGCCATGCCGGGGTATGAGGGGTGGCCAGGGGGCCGGGACCCCTTACCTGCCCTGTCCCAGGGTGGGAAATCTCCTGCCCACCGCTGTCATCGGTCCTGTGCAATTTGGTGAGCACCTCTGCCGCAGGACAGGGAGAAGCTCTCCCAGGCGTTCTCCCGCCTTGCTCTGCTCTGAGCGCTGGGACTTTGGGGCGCGTAAGGCGGTGGCGGACCCTCCTCCTTCCCGTCCCAGCCCTCCTCCGGCCCTCCCTTCGCGGCCGGCAGGAATGTGTGGCCGGCATGAATTCCTCCTCCTCACCCCGTTCCCGGGGCCACCCGGACCTCCCAAACGCTCAGCACTGGGGCCAGGAGCCACCGTCCCCAGGGTGGTGCAGGGGGAACAGGGGGGTCGGGGGCTGCCTGGATGTGGAGAGAGGAGGGTCAGGCCAGCAAAGGAGTGGTATGATGGGACCTCATTTTGGGGAGAAATCTAGGGTTGGTGCCTCCGCCTGTGCCCCAGTCCCATGCATGCTGCTGGGCTGGGGATGCATTTGGACCCTCATGCCCAGATGCCCAGGTGATGGGCAGAGGGGGTTAAAAATCTCTCTTGTTGATTCTGAGGTCAAAACCCTCCAAAAAATCCAACCCTCACCTGGGAGGGCTGAGCCCCTAAATTCCCCTGGAGGGTGGGTTTTGTGCCTGGAGGGGGGAGTTTGTGTGGGGGGTGGGGGGTGGAGTGTGCTAACTGGCAGGTGATGGAAATGGAGCTGGGGTGGCTGGTTTTGGGGATTGCCCCTGTGCCTTGAGAGAGGCAGAGCTGCTTAAAGAGGGGGAGAAGGATGGAGGGGGTGCAAAAGAGGAGAGTGAGAAGTGGAGGGCGCCGGGATGGTGCAGGTCTCAGCTCTCTGCAGCACGTCCGGGCACTGGAATGGAGCCGCCAGCAGGACAAAGGGACGCCGGGGCTGAGCAGGGCTGCGAGATGTTTCCACCCCATCCGGAAACGGGAGGGAGCAGATATCCCACAGGAAACCTCGCTCCCATGGAGCCACTGACCTGGCCGCAGCACAGAGAGCTCGGACCATATCATCCTGCTGGCCAGGTGCATCCCGCCAGCACCACGGGTGAGAGGGGAGCACCGCAGGGACCCCGCTGTGTCCCAGCCCCCTCCCCTTGCCCTCGAGGGGCAGAAAGGAGGTGCCGGCGGAGGGCTGAGCAAACCCAACGTGGCCGTACCTGTCTGGGGAGCTCTTGCCGGGATGCTCTTGCCCCTTTTCCAGCAGATCCCCGTTAGCGGTCTCCGCTCCCACTGCTGCATCGGGGCTTGGGGTTTGGCTGGAGATCAGGGCTGGGCTGGAACTTGGTGCCTCCATCCAAGGAGACGAGATATTCCCCATCAGCTCCTGGTCTGTCCAGGCTGTTGCTGCCCCCAGGGTGTCCTGGGGAGCCTCCTCCTCCTCCTGCTCTGCTTCCCCAGCAGCTGAGGGTGAGTCCGTGCCTAGGTCAGGGGTGCTGGAGTTCTCAGGAGACTTGGGTTTGGGGAGTGGGGCTGTCTGGAGGGTTTTGTTGCTGGGGGTTCCTTTCTCCTGGCTACTCTTGGCTTTGCCCAGGCTCTTCCCTGCCTTGCCTGGGTCCAGCCTGGGCATGGTGCCCATGTGGCTGTACATGTCCGAAGACCGGGCGTAGGGGCCAAGGCTCTTGCGCGTGGTGCTGAGATCATCCTGGGTGCTGTCAAAGGGATCCTCCAGGAAGCTGTGGGGAGGATGGAGACCTGGCCCCAGGCTCTCGGGAGAGCTGGGGGCCGTGGATGTGCGCCGGAGGGTGAAGGAGCGGGGGATGCTGCTCAGACTCCCAAAGACTTTGAACTTGAAAAACTCTGGTAAGGAGAGAGGAGAGATGAGTGTGAGGTTACTGCTGGCATGGTGTGATAGCAGCGGGTCCTGGGGCCCCTGGTCCCATGTTGAGGTGGGCACGGGGCACTGTGCTGCGGTGCAGCATGACGTCCCTGTGACCTGGGGTATGTGATGCTGGTTGGGGCGTCTCTGCCAAGACCCCCGGAGGTCTGTCCTGGTCCCTCAGGGAGCAAACGTCCCCGGTGCCCTGGCAAATCTAGCAGCTGCGTTTCCCCACTGCAGTTGTAGGGGTGGAAGAAGAAACACCCAGCTCTGGTCAGCAGGCAATGACAGAAATTATTTCAAATCTCTTCCTCCCGCCATCCACCTCCCTGCTTCTCCCAAGGGACTCCAGGCAGGGCTGGTGGCTGTGCCCATCCCCATAGCCTTGGGGCAGCCCTGTGGGCCATACCCCCTGCCCTCTCCAGGATGAAAGCATGGGACACACTGCATCTCCCCAGGGGATGGGGGGCCCGGCCACGTGCCCACGTGTGCACATCCATCACCAGCACGGCGGAGCAGCAACCGAACATCGATGTGGGGCTTGGTGGCACTTGCGTGGCTGTGGGCAGGACATGACTTCCCCACTTCTTCGGCTGAGCGCTCAGCCCCTCGCAGCATCCCCGCAGCTCCCAGCTGCCACCTGCAAGCACTGAGTGCAAAGCATTCGCCGAAGAAGTATTTATAACCCCGGCAGGCAGCTTTGCGTTTCACACCTTGGTGCACTTCCGCATGCTGCTGCAGTACAACCCCAGGCAGGTAGTGGTGCCGGCGGTGATGCCGGCATGAGGACAGCGGCACATGGGGTGAAGCAGGCTGTGGGCGCAGCTCTGCAGGGCAGTGCTTCCCCGCTAGAGCTCTGGTGCTCTGGGTGCCTCCGAGGGTTTTGCAATGTTTATGCCACCGCAGAGCTCTGCAAAACCTCTTCCCCTCTGGGCACAGCGAGCTTGCCAAGGCAGGAAGCTGCAGTGGTGCTGTGCAAGGAACTGCGTAGTCAGGGGCTGCTCGGCTGTTGGACCCCCACCTCCTGCCACCATCTGTGGGTGCTACAGGGCATCCGCGCAGCCGGATGGGGCAAAGGGCTCTGCAAGGGGCTGCAGCTGCCCCAAAACCCTTCCGCATGGCAGAAACCTCATGGCCTGGATGCAGTAAAGGCAAAACTGCTGTGGGTAAAACATCCCCTCGGAGTCCAAGCATCCTTTGTTGCTGGCTGCTCCGGGGGCTGCTACAGGGCTGTGGGCTTTGCCAGTGGAAGGGTCCCGGGGGAGTGGAGGGACTGGCCCCCCCCTCCGGCGCCAGCATCGCGGCAGGAATGCAGAGAGCAGCAGCAGAGGCCGGCTCCTGTGCTGGGAAGCGGGGTGAAGGCCGCTGCAGCTGCCTCCTGGGGCTCTGGGGAAACCCGAGGTCTGTGAGAAAGAGCAGAGCTCAGTCCTGGTGGGTATCGAGCGTTTCCTCCGAGAGCAGCCAGTGGGAATCCATTCCCAGGCTTTCACCCCGGTTCCTCCATGTCACCCCTGTCCCTGTGCTGTGGGAGCATCCTGGGGTGGGGGGCCTGACCACCCCCCGCCCCCCAGCACCAGCTTGTACCCCCAGCTGCGCACCCTGAAGCATGTGATTTGGGGAGTGAAGACCCCCAAGCCCCCCTCTGCATCCTCCTGGGCGCATCCTGGCACCCAGTGCAGGGCTGGGCTGCAGCAGACTGGTCCCAGTCTCAGTGCCCAGCTCCTGAGCCAACAGCACCCGAGCTCACCCCGAGCCACGGGGGTGGAAACCCCCAAAGCCCCTCACCCCAATGAGCTTCCTAACGAGACCAGAGCCCATCTCGGCTCCAAGTTTCCCCGGGCAGTAGTGACCCAGGGAGCGTGTGAACACACGCTCACACTCACACACTCATGCTCACATTCACACTCACTCTCATGCATCCCCCCCTCCTGGCCAGGCTGTCCAGGTGAGCACCCCCTCACCCCCCCGCCCCGTCCCACGGACACTTACTGAACTTGAAGCCCCCTCGTTTCTGGCCCTCAGCCATGGCTGCGCCGGTCGGAGGCCACGGGGACCGAGGGACAAGTTTATAACTGTGAAGCCCGTGGCTGCCTCCTGCTCCTCCCTTCCTGCCCCACCGCCCGCCCCGCAGTCAGTCATCGCTTCGTCCTGTGTTTCGTCCTGTGTTTCGTCCTGTGTTTCGTCCTGTGTTTCCTCCCTGGTGCTGTGGTCTGCTCCCAGCCCCACTCCTGCCCCTGCCCGCCCCCCCGCTGTCCCCACAGTGCTTGCAGTCCCCATGTCTACTCGCACCCGCCTGGCTGCTCAGGGGCCACCTCTGGGGCCCTGGTTTGGGGGTGCCTGGCAGATAGGGACACCCAAAACCCCCTGGGGGCCAGTCCTAGAGGAGGGTGCCATCCCAGAGGAGGGTGCCATCCCTGGACAAGGGTCCGCCATGCACATCCGGGGCTCATCCCCTGCCCTCATCGGCCCCTGCGGGGTGCCGGCCGGAGGGCATCACTGCCAGCGGGAGCCCCCTGCCACCAGCTGTCCTCTTGCTGGGGGACCTCGGGGTGCACTGTAGGAGTGTCTCCATGCAGGACAAGGTGGCCTGGGACCAGCAAGGATCCGGTGTCCGTGTTGTCCACCATTCCTGGGCAGCACCTGGCAGTTCCCGTGGCCAGAGTGCCAGCAGCCATCTCTGTTACTGCTCTGGCCTTGGCTCCCTGTGCTCCCCACCTTGGGGACCAGTTTCAAACAACCCCAAAGGAAGCTGTTCGTTCTGGACCCAAACGTGGGCGTTGACGGGGGGATGCTGTCCCCAGCTGGGCACATCTCTACCAGCAGGACAGGAACTCGGGGTCCCCCAGGACCTGGTGTCCCCCCGCCCTGGCCATGGGGTCCCCTCGCCACAGCCCCCAGGTGCAGGTGCAGCGCAGAGCCAGGGAGCAGAAATGCTGTTAGACCCCTCATGGGTTTACGCACGCAGAGGACACAGTGACGTGTTTTAGGGCCACCGGCACCAGTGACTGCTCAGCGCCGCGGGCTCTGTGGAGGGATGTGGGTGACAGCGGGGGGCACGGGGCTGCTTCCTTGAGGGTGCTTGGGCACGGGCACGGACACGGGCACACTTTGGGGTGGCTCACGGCGGGGCGAGGGGCCAGCCGCGGCAGCGGAGGGGTGCTGGCGGCAGCCACAGCCCAGCCGAGCAGCCCGGAGAGTGACAGGCGGTGACAACATGGCCGCCGGCGGCGGACTACAACTCCCAGGAGGACTCGCGGGGCGGTGCGTGAGAGCGGAAGGGGTGGGGCACGCGGCGGAAGGGAGGTGACGCGTCCCTGTAGCAACGGCGGCGGGCGGCATGGCGAAGCAGTACGACATGGTGGAGTGCCCCTTCTGTGACGAGGTCTCCAAGTACGAGAAGCTCGCCAAGATCGGGCAGNCCCCCCCCCGAGCCCTGTTTTTCCCACCCCGAGGCCCTGCTCTGGCCCAGACTCCGGCCGAGGCAGGTTACCCCGGAGACAGTCAGGGTGGGGACCTGCAACTTTGCCCAAAACGCGCAACTGGCTGTGGGAGCTGTGGGCTTTGGGCTGGTTCAGCCAGTCCTGAGGGCCTTTGGCCCAAAGAGGAGGTAGCTGGGCTGGCTAGTGGCTCAGCACAGAGCTGGCTCTGTGGCACGCTAGCGTGTCTTGTTTGGTCTTGTCCCTGGTCAGAAGTATCTGGCTCCTTCCTTTCTTCCTTGTGCTGCTCAGGGATTTCTTCCTGTTTTTACAGGGAAGTTTTCAAAGCCAAACATCGTCAGACAGGCAAGAAAGTAGCACTGAAGAAAGTGTTGATGGAAAACGAGAAGGAGGGGGTAAGTGTGGGAGCACAGCTGGGCTGTGTTTGGGAAGGCCTGGATTGGGGGTGTTCATAGGTGAAAGCTAATCTTTGGGACGGCAGAGATGCCTTTTCACTCAGTCCTTTAACAATATTTACTGCTGTAACATGCCTGAACTTGTAAGGGTGTGGCTTTTTTCCCCTCTGCTGATACTGTGATAACGGTGGGTCTTGTGGTTGTCCGGCTGAGGCGTACAGCCTGTTACCACCTTCTCAGCTGCAAAGGCACATGGCAGCTGTGTGGTGCAGTAGCTGCGTGGTGACTGGGCTGTGCAGGACGGCTGCTGGGAGGTGACGCTGCCCTCACGTTCCTCCTCCTGTGCAAAACCTCATCGCCCCCCGGTGCAGGGCTCCACGCTGGCTGTTGTTCATGGAGGATCTGGGTAAGGTGTGAAAGGCACGTGCTCAGGGGTGTGCAGAGACATGCTGAGGAGAGAGTAACAGCGTAAACAGTGCAGACAGCAGCCAGGGAGGCTATGCTGCAGCTCAAGCCGGGCTGTACCATGTCCTGTTACAAACATGCAAGGTGAGGATAGGAGGGAGGGGTGCCTGTGCGCCCATTTCGGCACCACCCAAATATCTCTGTTTCATGGCAGAATCTCTCAGCGATGGTGGCCTGATGGTGAATACACTTTGGCAATCCCAGTGTTGGTGTTCTGTTTAAAGCTCTGATTGCCCTTCAGTGACTTGTCATGGCGCTGCTCAAGCAGGTCCCCTGCCAGGCTGCTGTGGCAGCAGACCAGGTGGCCTGGTCTCCTGCGCTCCTAAACCCCGTTCTCTCTTTCTCCTTTCCAGTTCCCCATCACAGCCTTGCGAGAGATTAAAATCCTCCAGCTCCTCAAACATGAGAATGTGGTGAACCTCATTGAAATCTGCAGGACCAAAGGTAGCTTGGGGGGTCTCTCTTGCGTTGGCTGTCAGTTTTCTTTCTGCCTTCCTTTGCTAGTGAGCTGGCTGGTGTTTTGTGCTGGGAGTGGGGTACTCTGGCTGAGCAGGGGCCTCTGTTTCTGCCTGTGATGTGGGATGATAGTACACTCATCTTGGGAAGCAGTTTCTAAATGAGTTAGGACATTACTGCAGCCTGGCTGGAAAAAGCTGTTGTCAGTCCTGCTAGGATATGCCTGTGCCAAGATGGTGAATCCTGCCTATGCTGGAAGACTCCTGTCTGAGAGGCTTTAAATAAACCAGTGCTGGAGAGACTTTGAAGCAGAGGATTCTCAGCCTGGAGCTGATCTCATGGCTGTGCACAGCCGGCTCCCTGTCAGGAGCTGGAGCTGCCCCTCTCAATGACAGTTGGTAGCAGCTCCAAGCTGATGACACAGCTCCAGGTGGAGACTCGCTCGATGTCTCTTTCTGCAGGTGACAGTAACCGCTCGTGCTGTGAGGGCTGGGACTTTACACGGGGTAGTTCTGAGCTGCGCTTCCACCTCATGCAGCGTGCCTCTGCTGTGTGACTCGCGTGCTCCGTGCACCTGGCCTGGCTCCATTTCCAGTGAAACTTCTTAAAAACATTCACTAGTTTTTATATATCATTCTCTTATATGGATTTGTACTGGAAAAAGAGTTCTGAAAGTGACGGCTGATGTTAAAGCCTGCCATTCTCTAGTCAGTTGTTTCAGTTAAATAAAACCAAAAGTCACGTGTATCTGGTGATGGTGTTTTTAAAAAAAGTCCGGTCACTGAACTGATAGAAATCCCTGGCCTAGGACTGGGAACTTGAAGTTACTCCAGTACTCCACTGTGTGTAGATTATTGTCTGAACACATGCGAGTAGAAACACTGACAACAAGTTAATTTTTAATTCATTGTGTGATTAAACAAGTTGTGATGATTGCATGTCCGGCATACCGAAGGTAAATATTTTTTGTAGACATGTCAATTGTTTGGGGTTTGTTTGAATTCCGGTTTTCATCTGAATCCACCTTGACCTCAGTTTCCAGTAAAGCAGAAATGTTCCATTTACTGTTGTCAAACTTGAAGCTTTTCTTCTTTTATGTTGGAAAGGTGGTGTCAGGGCTGTATGGGTGTAAGGAACTGCAGACCTAGTCTGGTAGGCACCCTCCTGGCTGGCAGAGTGGTGTGTTTCCATGGGGGCTGAGCTTAGCTGTCATTTTCCGTTTGGAGATGCTGATCAGCAGGTTTTGCTGACTAGAGCTGATAAAAATCTGGTTTCCTTTTTGATAATGTTTTGCGTGCATGCTCTAGGAACAAGATTGAAATCGATTGCTTCATTTGAGCTTTAATTTTGATTTTAAATTGCAATTAGAGTTGGAGTTTTAAATAATTTTGATCCAGATCAGTCCATTTTCACAGATACTGTTTGAGGTTGCAGTAAACCTCACTTCCTAGTGTTATACTGGAGAGATTTTCTCTGTTTCTGCATTTTTCCTGGGGCTGTCTTTGTGGGTGCTTCCTCTGTGGCTGATGCAATCAGTGACAGCACTTGGCTGGCAGCTAGCGGTATGTGCACCTACTGGCAACAGCTTGCAGGGAGGAAACTCCACAGCCATTAGGTGAACAGAACAGCACAAAAAGAATCTTTCAAAGATTTTCGTGCCCTTTTCTCGTCTGTCTGATGACATTCACTACTCTAATCCTCATGCACTGTTCTTCTGTTGCTAGTTGAGCTGTCTTAGTACCTCTTTATGAAGGATCTTGAGGCCTTGCAGGGTGTCTCTGGTTCTCTGTGTTCCTGTGCTGTAAGGTTTTGTCTAGCAAGCACTGTGTGAGCAGCAGGGTGGCTGGAGGTCAGGAGGAGCTGTGGCAGGGTTAGGAGTCCCTCACTGACGGTCTCTCCTTGCCTCTCCTGTAGCATCTCCATACAACCGCTGCAAGGGCAGTATCTACCTTGTGTTTGACTTCTGTGAGCATGACCTGGCTGGCCTTCTCAGCAATGCCCACGTCAAGTTCACTCTCTCGGAGATCAAGAAAGTTATGCAGATGCTACTGAATGGACTTTACTACATCCACAGGAACAAGGTAATGGGCTGGATCCGTGCTGTGTGCTGAGGTCACCCTGCTCTCTGTGGCTTTGGAAGGAGCGGGTGTCTTAGCACAGGCTGGAGGGAAATCCCTCCTTGTCCTCCATCTCTGGAGTCTGAGTGCCCTGCTGGCACCAGGTGCCCAAGGAGGGTCACCTTAATGGCTTAACCTTTTGATGTCTGTCCTTGTACAGATCTTGCATCGAGACATGAAGGCTGCGAATGTCTTGATAACGCGGGATGGAGTCCTGAAGCTTGCGGACTTTGGGCTGGCTCGAGCCTTCAGCCTGGCTAAGAACAGCCAGCCGAACCGCTACACCAACCGGGTGGTGACTCTGTGGTATCGGCCACCAGAGCTGCTCCTAGGTAGGAGGGGATGGGCTCTCCCAGGTTCTCTGCCCTTCTCGTTCCCCCAGGTGACTAACATGGCATCTCCCTTTAGGGGAGCGGGACTACGGTCCCCCCATTGACCTCTGGGGTGGAGGCTGCATCATGGCAGAGATGTGGACCCGCAGCCCCATCATGCAGGGGAACACAGAGCAGCACCAGCTCACCCTCATCAGCCAGCTCTGTGGATCCATCACGCCAGAGGTGAGGGCGAGAGCACGGGCAAGCTGTGGAGGGCGGGAGGAGAGAGCTGTAAAGCGGTGATGTGGGAAGGGACTAGGACGGGGTGCTCCTGGGCCTCTTCCCTGCCCTGTGTGCTGGCTGCTGTGTGCTCCTGGCACTGGAGTGTGCTTGCTGCTGGCAGGGAGGCTGAGGAAGCTCCTGCAAATGCTATTTGCATCCTGGGAGCTGAGTGCACAGTGGGATGCTGCGCTTTCCTTGCTGTTCTGTGTATACTACAGCTGTCATGTTACTTGTGTTCAACCTCCTAAACATAAGAGGGTGAACTTGGCCTCCCTGGCCTCCCAGACCTCCCTTTGGGAGGGGTGAGTTGTGTCCTTGTTTTTGAGCACAGAGAGGATGCTAGCTGCTCCGAGTGTGAAAGAACAGAACACTACATGTAGGAATCTGTTCTAGCCTGTGTTTGGGGGTTGTCTCTCAGAGAAACACCCTCTGAATTTCTGCTTAACAAAGAGATTTTTGTTTTGTCTTGAGGGGTTTGTCTCAGGTGCTGTGCACTGGTCATCTTGAAAAGCCTCTTTAATTTTGGTTGGTGATTTTGGCACTAACTTGGCCCTTTCTCAGCATCTTATCTAATGGCAGCTTGTCCTGCCCTCTTGTGGGGAATTGAGCTGAGGGATCTCTTGGTGTGGACTGTAATCTAATGGGGCGTGTTGTGCAGACAGCTGCAGAGGCCCAATGCCTGTTACATACATTATCTACCTACGCTGAAGGCGCTTTCTTTGTCTCTCCCAGATCAGGGTTGAGGTAAGCGCTGGTGATTGCAGCAGGCTTTGCTTTCTAAGGATAAAAGATACCACATACATCCAGGATGTTATTTAGCAATAAGTTTTATCATTTTACCTTTCTGGATGTTGTAGCTGGCCTGAGCCGTGCTCTCTAGTAGCTCTTTTGTGGGAGAACCAGAAATCTTGGACCATCCTGCATGCCATTCCACACCAGGAGAACTCTGTCCTGACTTGTCTGTATATCTCCCAGGCTTTAGTGCTCTCTTTAGTGCCTCCTTCATGCTGTGGGAACAAGGTCTGCTGGCTTGGAGCTCATAAAATAGTATTGTTCTCTCAGCAGACCTCGCCCTGGTTTGCCTGAGGATGTTAGCATCAAAAATGGCTTGTCCTCTCCTGTCCATAACTATTTCTTCCCAACCCTCCCTTCCTGCCCATTCCCAGGTTTGGCCAAACGTGGATAAATACGAGCTGTACCAGAAGCTGGATCTCCCCAAGGGCCAGAAACGCAAGGTGAAGGATCGCCTGAAAGCCTATGTTAAGGACCCCTACGCACTCGACCTCATCGACAAGCTGCTGGTGCTGGATCCCGCTCAGCGGATCGACAGCGATGATGCGCTGAACCACGACTTCTTCTGGTCAGACCCCATGCCCTCGGACCTCAAAAATATGCTCTCCACCCACAACCAGTCCATGTTCGAGTACCTGGCCCCGCCACGCAGGAGGGGTGGGCACATGCCCCAGCAGCCAGCTAACCAGGGCAGGAACCCAGCCGCCACCAACCAGACTGAATTTGACAGGGTGTTTTGAGCGAGGGCTTCCCCAGAGGGGGTCCTGGCTGGGCTGCTCCGCAGGTTGCATTGAGCAGGGTTGTCCCGGTGAGGTCTTTCTGTCTGGGAAAGGACTTTCTTCAAGGCGAAGTGCCTGCTGGCTTTAACCGAGCTCTGCCGTCTCCTCTCCTCGTGCAGCAGCTCGGCCACTGCGGAGCTGCGTGACTGGGGAGGTAATGCCTGCAAGCCTGGGGTTGTTTTGCTGCAGCTTTGGCACAGAGCCTGTGTACCCCCTGCAACAGTCTGTATTGGTTACGTTAATCTTGTGGATTGATCGTTATGGGACCTGGTGATAGAGGAAGTGGCTCTGTCAGTGCTGGGGCTCTTGGCAAATGGTGCTGTGGCTGGCAGGACTGGGAGTAGCTGTCCTGGACCAAACTGGGCCCTGCTGGGAGGTGTCTCAGCTCTCTCGGTTGTAGCTCCTGCATGACGTATCCTTTGGACAATGAAGCGTTGATGTAGGACGAGGCAGGCGCTTCTGAGTAATGAAGAGGCGTCCTGGGGAAGGCAGAGTCACTCTAGGCAGCATGACTAACTCTCACTGGAGTTTGGGCTCTAACCTGGAAAGGGGCTTACTGGGCAAACCAGAGGGGTGGCTGGCAGAGCTGCTTGCTTCACAGAGCTGGGATTTGCAGTGGGAATCACTGGTCTCTAACAGCATGCAGCATCCATGTTTTCTTCATCACAAACTGCAATTAGGAGTCCTGTCGGACACACCCAGCCTGCTGCGTGCTTCCCCGTAGCGCCGGCTGTGGCAGGGGTTTGGATGGGGAAGGGAGTTGCGAGTGCTGGCCCCAGCCTGGGGTGAGACCCGCTGCCCCGCTGTCGGCAGGGATTTCACGTTGGGAATGCTGTGCTGGGACCAGGGTGACTCTCAACACTCGTGTGTCCGCTCCTCCGTCCTGGTGCTCTTTGCATGAGTCTAGAACAAGACCGCTGCTTTCCCCAGATGCAGCGACCAGCCTGATGCGCTGTGGCGGTGTGTGCACAGCTTCTGCCAGCGCTTGTCGGGACAGACTCGTACAGAGCGAGTGTTCCCTCCCAGCCGGCTGCAGCGGAGCCGCTTGCTGAACACTTTGTCTTCCATGGCTGTCAGCTGCAGCTGGCCGTCTTCTCAGTGAGCCCCCTGGATCCCAAGACTTTCAAACAAATGGGTACAACACGCACAGGTGATAACCTTTGGCATTCGATAGGTTGTCCGTTAACTAGACTAATGGCAAAAGCCACGTCGGTAGCATAAGGTCTCAGGGCAGGAAGCGGTGCTGAGCAGGGCTGTTCTCGGGACATAAAGTGGGGATGATAAAGGACGTGTACAAGGTAAATCTCTCTCGGTGCAGGGCTCTGAAACAGTGTCTGGTTGGGGGGGGGGCTTGGTTTCTTTGATAAAAATGAACTTGGTTGTAAGCAATAAGCCAGCTGACTTCAGCCAGTGGTGAATAAACACAATCCTGTCCCAAAGGGCTGGTTTTAACCTTGTGTCACTTTTTTTCCTGAACGGAGAAAGCCCTGGAATGCTGTAAAACAGCCCCCCGCCATCCCCGAGGACAGGTGCCCAGCTGTGGGTGCTGCCCTCCTGGGGGGGCTCTGACCCCCCCCCCTGCTGTTAAT
>VXBL01002641.1:1879564-1892788 GCA_013400195.1 Aramus guarauna | reverse complement strand
TCCCGCTCCTCCTCCCCCAGCCTCGGGGTGTGTGTGTGGGGGGGCAGCAGCTGTTCCCATATCCCCATCCCTGTCCCCTCCCCCCGCAGCACCCCAGCTGGCACTCCCACCCTGCCAACCCCGGGGGGTGGGTAAAGCCCCAGGGGTGCACTGGCCTTACCTGCCTCTCCTCCTCCTCCTCTTCAGTGGCTGCACAGACCCGTCCCAAGGCCCCAGGACGCCCGGTCAGCTGGGTGGGGGGTGACACAAGTTGGGGAGGTCTCAGCTGCCACCCGCTCTGGGCAGGCACGGGGAGGGGGGGGACGGCTCACAGCTGGGGGCAGCCACGGTCCCACCTGGACACACCAGTCCCCATATCCTCCTGAGCACCCAGGGCCAGCACCTGAGGGCCCCCCGAGATCCCCCCCTGTGGCACCACCAGCACTCACTGCCCAGCCCCAAAAACCCAGCCCGGAGCCAGGGCCCAAGGCAACAGACTTCAGCAGTATTTATTCCTGTACAAACCATTACAAAATGCGGATGTCCTGTGGCTTCCCCCTGCACCGAGCTCCCCAACGCTCCAGTCACAATGGGGACAGGCCACAGCCAGAGGGAAACTGAGGCACGGAGCCTTACCAGGGCTCAGCACCCAAACCCACCCTATTTACCTCTTTCCCCCAAACCCACCTCTCCGCTGCTGAGAAACTAGTAACAAAATCCTCTCTCAGCCACAGGGCACCGAGGGGCACTGCTGCCCCCCCCGCTATGTGCCCTCTTCTAAATAGTTCATTAGCGGTTAATAAATGATGAGGACTCAGCCGCAGGCTGCTGCCATCCCCTTCGTTACCGCTGACGAGCATCTGGCAGCCCCTGCTCGCTCCTTCGGCTGGTTGTGCTTGGAGAGAAACTCAAATACAAACCCTGGGACCAGAAACAGCGAGAGAAAAAAGCAAAAGCCCCAAAAATCCCATCGCTCGGTTAGAAAAGGTTTTGGCAGTGTGGGCATGGGGCGCGGTGGTGTCAGGAGGAGATGGGTGTTTTTGGGGTGCTGGGGCACCGAGGGTGGCAGCGTCACCCCCATGGGGTCCCACTGAAAACTGCGGGGCTCTGCTGAGGGAAGGATGCCTGCGGACCAGGATCGGGGTGCTGGGGGTGGCTGAGGGGGCTGAGCCCCAAGAGGAGGTCCACTCACCCAGAACGTGGGGGGAAACAGTCTCCATGGTGGCCCCAAAAGTGACGCAATCCCAAACCGAGTTGAGGGGACCTGGCATCCCCTCGTGCGCTTGCAGGGGCTGCGATACTCCTGGACCAGGATTGGGCAGGATCTTACCCCCACACCTCCTGCCCGTGGAGCGGGGGGACCTCAAACCCTGCACTCACCACCTGCCCCCAACCCAAAAAAAAACCCCAGCTCAAACCCCAACGCATCCTAGGTGTGAGGAACCACCGTGCACAATGGTGGTGCTCCTGTGGGAGGTACCTGGTGGCACCCCGATGCCTGCCTCCCGCTGCTCCCCACTCCCGGGGGAACCCCCATCCATCCCAGCTCCAGGGGTCTGCCCGGCTGGGGCTGAGGGCAGCCCTAGGGCCAGGCAGGGTGGGAGAAGGTGATGTTGTAGAGACCGGCCCAGCTGGCGAAGACCCGCTTCTCGGTGATGAAGCGGTGGTGGTTGCCCTTGCGGCTCCGCTCGTTGTGGATGTAGGTTGTGCACTCGTCGGGGCCCTTCGGCTCATAGTAGTGGTAGGGCAGGCGGTGGGGTGGGGGCCGACGGCTGCAGGGGTGGGGAAGCATGGGGTGAGCCCCACAGTGGGCCCAGGGGGCTGGGGTGGGGGCTCGGGGGTCTCCTTACCCGCAGTAGTTGGGTGGCACCATGCCATAGACGTGGACGGCATCGCACAGCTCCACTGCGATCACCATGGTGAACCAGCCGGTGCTGAGCCATGAGTGTGACTTCTCCCTGGGTAGGAGAAATGGAGGGAGACAGGAGTGAGGTGATACGGGTGACGGACCCCCACTGGCATACCCAATGCGCCCCAGGGACCCCCATCCCAATGCCACAGCCAAGGAGCAGCCCCAAGAGCCAGCTCCGCCTCAGGGACCTGGAGAAGGAGGGGACACAGTACAGGAGGTGGCTCCAAGGTACCTGTCCTTCCCTGTCTCCCCCCGAAACAGGTCATCAAACTGCTTCATGCGTCCGGGGGAGACAATGTAGGCCGTCATGTTGGGGAAGGAGGCGCTGACGCGTTGGATGATTTTCAGGAGGCTCTTCTGCATCTTGGCAGGCGGCCCCCAGAAGATGAAGATGGTCTCTGGGGTCTTGTTGACAAACTCTTGGGGCCGCTTGAGGACGCGGTAGAGGCTGGAGTGGGCCACCACACGGAAGCTGGTCTTGTTGCCCACGTCAACCTCGTAGCCGGTGGTGGGAGCATCGTTCATGCGGATGGTGCACTCAGCCCTGTCGATGGCCGTGCCCAGGCGGGTGCCCAGGAGGTGGCTGGAGCTGGTGACGACGACGCACTGGTGGCAGCGGGCAGTCAGGGTCTGGGGACCACAAAGTGCCGTGAGCACGTGACTTTTGGTGTCACTGCGACCCGGCGGGGAGGGATGGAGCTGGGACAGGGGACAAGGCACTGCCGTCCTCCATGGAGCCACTGTCCCACCAGAGGGGACGATTTGGCTGGACGTCAGCGGAGGGCAGGATCCTGCGCCCACTGCTGAGGCTGGACCCCAGCACCCAGCTCATACCTTGTTCCCGCAGACGGGCAGGTACCCGCTTTTCACCCCCCACTTCTTGAGGTCGGGGGGCCGGCGGGCTCTGCCCCGCAGGCGGCTGTAGGGGAAGACCTCGCTCCCGCTGCCGGAGCTGTAGATGATCAGCAACATGATCAGGGCAAAGAGGACCCCCAGGGCGGCGGCGCGCTGGCTCTGCGGGCAGGGGAGAGCGTCAGCCACTGCCCCCATCCCGTGAGCATCGGCATCCGGCCCCGCTCCCCACAGCATCTCCAGCGGGATGCCCGGCGTCCCCAAGGAGATGGCTGCTGTCCCCGGGGTGACGCCCCGGCACTCACCGTGCTGCCGCTCATGTCTCTGCGCTGGCCTCAGCGTGCAGCGATCGCCGGCGTCCTGCGAGCACCTGCAAGGCACGCAGTCACCCCAGGGCTGGCCCCCCCGTCACCACACTCAGGGTCCTGTCCCCCCGCTGCTCGGGGAGAGGCTCCCTGGGTGCTGGTGGGGGTACGGGATGAGCTCCTGGGGGGTACGGGATGAGCTCCTGGGGGGTATGGGATGAGCTCCTGGGCAGCTTGGCTCGGCTGTGCCAGAGGGGAGGACAAATCCCCGGAACCAGTGTGGGGAAGGGAAATGCTGTGGGCAGAGGCCAGGCGGGCTCTGCGGTGCTGAAAAACCAAACCCGGCCACAACTCGTGCCGGGGAAATCCCCGCGGCGGGCTGGGCTCCAGGGAGGGATTATCCCCCGCCGGCGGGGCTGAAGCTGCTCAAATCCACAGGGGTCAGGGAGGATAAACCTGCCGCTCCCGAGGCAAAATCCCATTAAAACAACCACTGCAAAGGCCCGGACTGGGGGAAGAGGAACTGAGACCTGTCCAACTCAGCTCACATATGGGCTCAAGTTCAGCTGGAGCCTGCAGGGACCTGCCCAGCCCCGGGACCTGAGGTGTGTGGGGTACACCCCAGATGCTCACCCTTGGGGGGACCCGCTCTAACCCCCATTTGCCCAGGCTCGGAGAGGTGGACTGACCCAATTTATTTTTCAAAGTCCTCGTTAGTAAGTCACTCGCTGCCCTGGAATACTCAGAGCAATTAGAAATTAAAAAAAAAAAAAAATTGAAGCCTGTTTACTAATTGCCCTGGGAGGAGCACGGATGGAAAATTATGCAGCAGCCTGGGTTCAACCCCTGGGGGGACTGGGGACCCCGAAGGGCTCTCGGGGCCCGTGTCGATGCCCGGGAAGGTGCCGACCTGCCCCGGGGAGCCCAGCACTGGCACGGCAGTGCGAAGGGGCTTTGCCGAGCACGGGCTGGGGAGCAGCACCAGGACCCCGCTGGGGAGCGGAGCCGGGCCCCTCGCTCCTGCTGCTGCACCCAGCTTTGCTCCCTCGGCAGGGCTCAGGGCACGGGGTGACCCCGCAGCGGGAACCCCGTGGCCTTACCTGGGCGGGGGGCTCTCATCTACAGCGGGCGGCGAGCGGCGCGGGGGGGTCCATCGTCTCCTCCTCTGCCCGGTGCGCCCCGCGGGCGGCGGGGAGCTGCCAGGGCCCTCCGGCGAGCACGGCCATGGCTCTGCCGTGGGAAGGGCTGCTCCAGAGCCGGAAGGGCTGCTCCGGACCCGCTCCCCCCCTTCCCTGCACCCCCGGCCGCAAATCCCGCTGCACACCCATGTGCCGGTGTTCCCCCAGCCCCGGATGCAAACCCTCCTGCATCCCGGGAAGTGAAAACCCTCCCCCGGCCCCCCTGGGGTGCAAACCTTCCTCCGCTCCTACGTGCAAATCCTCCCCCACNTCCTGCTCCCCTGGAAACGCCAGCCCTCCCCCGGCAGCCCCGCTTTTGCAGGAACCGGGCAAGGCCGGAGCCCGGCCGCGTCCAGGCGGGGAGGAACCGGCCCCTTCCCCGCGCCCCACCACGGTACGCGCCCATCCACCGTGCGCCGAAGCCGCGGGGGCGAGGGCCGCTCCTCCGGCCGGCCACGGCGCCGTTCCTCCCCCCGCACCGGCTAAACGGGCCCGGAGGGGACGCGCCCGCTCCACCGACCGCTCGGCTCCGCAGTGCGCCGCGATGCTGCTGCCGGTGCCGGTACCGCTGCTGCCGCCGCCCGGACCGGGACCGCCGCCGCGCGCGCACGGAGCCCCGGGAGCCGCGCGCCTCCCCGGGGTCGGGGAGCGCCGCGGGGGTCCTAGCGCCGCCCGGACCGGGGAGTGCCGCGGGGGTCCTAGCGCCGCCCGGACCGGGGAGTGCCGCGGGGGTCCTAGTGCCGCCCGGACCGGGCAGTGCCGCGGGGGTCCTAGTGCCACCCGGACCGGGCCGGGCCACGACAGAGAGAGCCGGGGCTACCCCCCCGCCCCTGCGCTCTGGCCCGTCATCCCCCCCCCGGGGACACGGGTGCAGGCAGCGGGATGGCGGGGGCGGCTCTGCCCGAGAGTGCCAGGTGGTGCCTGACCCGCTGCCGGGCGCAGGGCCACATTGTTGGGATGCCGCGGCCTCCCCCGCGCTGGCCGGGCAGCCCAGGGCCCCTCTCGGGGGGATTTCATGGGGCAAAGAGGGGGCTCCACTGCTGCCGGGGGCCCACATCCCCACTGCAGAGGCCGATGCCTCCCCAGAAGGGTTTCGGCTCTGCTGCACCAGTGATGCCCTTTGCTGCGTGGGGTTGCGGCTGCTGAAGCACCCAGCAAAGATCTCCACGGGCTCTTCTGTTGGCACTTGCCCGCAGGAAGCCATCCTGGCAGCATCCCGGGGTCAGCCCTGCCCCAGGTCCCAGCCGACTCCTCACTTCACCCCAGCACTTGGCCTCAGTTGAAACAGGAGTGAACACAGATCCCTCTGCCCCCCCACCCCTGGCCCCCCAGACACCACTGGGCCCACCCAAACACGCAGCATCTGTCACAGGCTCAAAGACCCGTAACATGCCCGTGCCATGCTCCATCTCTCCACGGACACAGGACCTGGCAGCTGTCCTGCCTGCAGCCCGGCAGTGCTGAGCCCTGTGGGGCTGAGGATCCCAGACCCAGCACAAAATCCATGCCGGGCCAGCGCCCATCTTGCAGAGACGCAGCCGGTCATTCCCAAACAATCTCTGCTGGCTTTTGGCACCCTCCCCCATGCTCAGGCTCAGCTCTACCCCCTCATCACCTCCCCCTCTTATTTATAGCCTGGCAGGAGAGCGGGACACTGCAGCCCTGCGACCAGCTGCCGTCCCCTGTCCCCACGTACCACAGCCCCGAGGGGCAGAGAGCAGGGCACTACCGAGTTAAAAACAGTTTTAATGGCCACGTTTGCTTTGGTCTGAATCCAAGGGCACTTGTGACAAGGCAACTCAGAGCCCCCGGGAGTGCGTGTGGCCCCTGGGCTTCCCGGCTGGGGGCATGCAGGGGACCGCAGGGACCTGCCCGGGCACAGAGCAGCAGAAGGCAGCAGGATGGGGAGCCTGGACCCAGCTCCCTGCACCCCACACCCAGCACTGGGTCTTGGGCACGAGTGGGGCAAGGACCGCTGTGGAGCTTCATCCCTGGGAAAGGCACCAGCTCATGGCCCTGGTGGGGCCGAGCTCTCATCCCCCATGGCATGCTGGAACCCAGCAGCATAAATACTTAATCCTGCATTAAATATTCATCTCAAGTAGAGCGGGCGGAAAACCTTTGTGGTCACCCTGGGTCCATCTGGGCAGGCACAGCTCATGTCCCCTGTGCACCGATATGGGGGGTCCCAGCCCAGCCCAGCCACTGGTGGCGGGAGCCAGCTCTGCCCCTGCGGAGACAGAGACTCCTCACTCCGGGGCTTGGCAAAAGGCTTTCAACCATGGCAACAGCAGAGCTGAGACACGTCGTTGCAGGATGAGAGGGTCCCTGCTGCCTCACCCCATGGCTGGCACCCTAACCACCTGCCCAGGATGGGTGGGTGAAAATGATGTTCCTTCTCTTGGCCCAGCGGGAGAAGATGGCTTTCTCGGTGATGAAGCGGTGCCCAGCGTGGTGGGCTCGCTCGTGCACCAGGTACGTCCTGCACTCGTCAAGCCGGCCCTTCTCGAAGTAGTGGTAGGGCACGCTCGAGTGGTTCTTCTCCCTGGTGGGAGGGGACGGAGTGGGTGCGGGACTCGGGGGGACACCGGACCACCCTGCGCCTGCCCCTGCCGCCCCCCACACACCTGCAGTAGCTGTCGCTGACCATGCCGAAGACACAGATCTGCTCGCACAGCTCCATGGCCAGGATCATGGTGAACCAGCCCGTGCTCAGGAAGGAGCCGGACTTCAGCCTGCAAAGCACCAGGGCCGTGCTGGAGCGGGTGGCACGGTGCTGCCGTCCCAGCTGGGCTACGGGTGCCCAACAAGGGGGGATGGGTGCTATGGCAGGGGGACCCGACGGGTGCTCCTTGGGAACCAGCGGTACCTGTTCTTCCCCGTCTCGTTCTGGAAGACGTCATCGCAATATGTCATCTTCTCCTCGGTCAGGGTGTAGATCTGCAGGTGGGGGTACATCTCCATCACCTTCAGCAGCGCCCGGTAGGTCGGGCCCACTTTCTCCCGGTTCATCTTCTTTGCTGGTCCCCAGATGATGTAGAGGGTGTCCTGGGACTGCTGGAAGAAGTAGGGCTGGTTCCTCAGCAGCAGCGGGACGCTGGTGTGTGACACCACCCGGACAGTGCTCCGTGCCCCCACATCCTCCTCGTAGCCGGCGGTGGGGGCATGGTTCATGCGCAGGACACACTCCTGCCCGTCGATGGCCTTTCCCAGGCGTGAGCCCAGCATCTGCCCCGAGCTGGAGACAACGGCGCAGCGGCGGCACAGCGCTCGCTCCAGCAGCTGTGGGAAGATGCACCATTGGCACCCCCTTCCCTCCCGCAGCGGCCGGACACACCGCACAGCCCAGCCCGCCCTTCCCTAAGGAAGGGGAAACTGAGGCACGGGTGGGTCGAGCTGCCCCATCCCCACGCACCTTGCCGTCGGGGACGCGGCTGTACCCCTGGAAGCTGAGGATGGTGGGCACCACGGGGCTGCCCCGCTGCCCCGGGGGCCAGCAGCAGAACCGCAGGCAGGCATGGGAGCACAGCAGGACGTACAGCACCGTGACCGCCGCCACGCACACCAGCATTAGGAAGAGCTGGACCTGGAAACAAAGTGGGGAGGTTTCTCCAAGCGTGGCCACGTGTACTGACCCCACTGACCCCACGCTGGATGCCAGCCGCCCCGCGGGAGGAGGGTGTTGAGGCATGGGGGTGTTGGCTGGGTGGGCCGGAGCGCAGCGAGGAGGCGAGCGGTGAGCGCGGGGTGCCAAACCCTCGCTCACTTCCTGCAGGCAGCGCGGGCCCACGTGCCCTATGGCCGAGCTCATGGTCCCGGGGCTCTGCGCTGCCTGCGGGTACCGGCAGCTGCCAGGCTGCGCTCGTCCCCCGCACCGCTTTCGGGGTGAGCGGCCCCCCGATTGCCGGCGGGGTCCCCCCGGCCCCTCGCACCCCCGTGCCCGCCGGAGCCCCCCGCCGTCTGTCCCGGGGGGTACTCACCAGCGTCTTCATCCTCGGGGGGCTGGCGGGTCACCCGGCGGGGTCCGGGGGTCACCCGGAGGGTGGGGGCTTGCACCCTGCACGCAGAGCGGGCTCAGCGGCGGCACCGGTGAGTGGGGCGCAGGTCCCCAGCGGGACCCCCCCCGTCCCCAGCACCCCAAAGCCCAGAGTTCCCCCACGCCCCGTGCCGGGANGCCCGCAGCCCGGCACCGCCCCTGCCCGCGGCTCCGGGACCGGCACCCAGCACCCACCCTGGCACCCATCCCACCCGTCCTGGTACTGACCCCAGCACCCACCCGATGTGCCCCGGGAGCGGCCGCAGCACCCATTCCTCTCTCTACGCCTCCTGCTCTGCCCTCTCAGGCTCCCCTCCAGCCTGGGGGTCCCCTGCAGCCAGCCCCAAAGCCCCCTGCTCACCTCCGTGCACCACTAGCTCCCATCCATGCCTGACACTGGTGAGCTCAGGCTGACCCAAAATGATCCAAACCGGTGCAGGAACAGGGCCGGGGCTCGCAGGCCTCTCGGTACCCCCGTCACCATCCGATGTCCCCGGGGGGGCCACTCGTCACCTGCAGCCCCTCCTGCCAGGGCCGAGCTGCAGAGCACCTGTGAGAAACTGCAGAGCGAGCTGCCTGCTGCCCGCCTGCCCAGGGAAGGCTGCTGGACTTTGTTTTCTCCCGCTGTTGGCAAAGAAATATGAGAAGTAACCTTGAAACTGGTCGCAACCCTGTCCCCTACAGGCTTTGACGAAGAGGAAAGATAAGGTGACAAGGACACTGCCAGAACCCCATGCAGGGAGCAGGGCACACCCCGAGATACTCAGACATGACCGAATTTTCCCCCCTTTTGCCTCGCCTTGCCCCAGCTTCACCTTCACAGGGAGGGCTAAGCCACATCCAGTGGGCAAGGGGCTGGGAAGGGGAGCGAGGGATTCCTCACCGGGAGAAGGGGCAGCAGCAAGGCACAGGCAAGGGAAAACAGGGATGGAGGACTCTGCCTCAGGGAGGGCGCAGCGACAGCCAAGCAGGGCGGGTGTGCAGCCCCCATGGCTACTGAGCCTCTGCCAGAGCTGGGGACAAACCCCCAGCTAGACCCTCGCCTCCAGAGCACCCACCAGCTCCAGGCACGTGGCGGGTTAAACCGCAGCCAGGTTCAGCCCAAGAACCTGGGGTGCCCCCAAGCCACCAGCATCACCTCCCAGCAGGATGGGAAGCAGTGGGACACGCTGCTGTCTGGTAGGGGAAGCTCACAGAACACGCGAGAAGGGTCAGATCAAATCTGCCCTCCTTTTGCTGGAGCTATCCCAGCTGGGGTAAAGCAGCCCCCAGCATGGCAGGACCACCACAGTACTGGGCATGCCCAGCCCAGCCAGGTTCTCTCTGGCGCTTCCCAGCCTGTCCCCACCAGCAGGACACGGCTCACGGAGAGCCCAAGGCAGGACCTTCCCCAGCACAGCATCAGGCACTCCAGGGCCACGCAGCAGAAACCATCCCGGCAGGCCTGTGGCACCCCCTCGGCACAGGTGGAGGACAGGGACCGAGACCTTGAAGATCTTTATTGAGGGTGATCCTGCTCATCGCGGTCTGGGGGAGCTGCTGGGGAACCAGCTGCTGCTGGGAGAGGAAACCTCACGGGGGAAGGACAGGGTGCCGCCGGGACTGCCTGCACAGCCCCAGCCCAGCTGGCACATGGAGCCTTGTCCAGGGGCAGGAACCCAGCCGGCAGCTGACAGCTGTGATGGGAACTGTGCCCATCAGTGGCAGAGCCAAACGTGTCCTTGCGACCCAGGGCATCTCGTCACCACCCTGGGTGACTGCAGGAGGGGATGCAGAGGGCAGCAGCAGCACCGTCCCTGCATCCTCTGCATGCCCGGCCTCACGGGAGTCCCTCTTAAGAAACCTGAAAACCCACCAGCACCGTGATTAGCCCTTCCAGCAGGCGATGGAGAACACAAGCCTGCCTTTTCCAAGCCCAAAGTCTCATTTCTTTTCTATCTTGAATCCAATTTAAAAAAAAAAAAATCCCACAAACCATATGTAAACATAAAAAAAACCCCAAACAAACAAAAAAACCCCAACCAACAACCCAACAGAAGGAACAGACTACTGGACCCAGCAAGAGCAGGGGGGAAGGATTACCCAGAGGCTGAGCAGCGGGAAGGTGTCAGGGCTGGACTCGCACTCTGGCAGTTACAGCTGCTGGACCCCAACAGCTCCTCTAGCCAGCGCGGGCCGAAGCACAGCTGGTACAGGCAGCCCCAGCCAGGGAGCAGGTCCCTCACAGCCGGGGCTCTGGTCCCTCTCGCTGTGCCCTGGAGGTCAGTTTTACTTCCCTTCAGTCAGTAAGTTGTAAACTACAGAAGGCTTCGTCGCTGCAGGAAGGAACGTGGCAGAGCACAGCCAGCTCGGCACAAAGCGCCCTGGAGGAGGCGTCTGCCAGCGCTGCAGGCAAAGTCTTTTCCTGGCTGCAACGCTGCAGGGTAGGTGCCTTCTCCTCATCTCTCTCAGCTGGGCCTTCAGTCCGATTTCTTGGCAGGTTTCCTACTCTTCCACATCACAACCATTATAAAAATGCCTACCACGAGAGAGAGAACAAATTCAGCCAGAAAACCTCTAATTACGGGCACACATCATAGTGAGAAACAGAACCTCAGCAAAGCGAGAAACAATTCTGCTGTCCAGAGGCTCAAGCAGCCAAAGTTACTCACAAACACACGCCTCGACAGCCCGTGCCAGGCNTTAAAAAAAAAAAAATCCCACAAACCATATGTAAACATAAAAAAAACCCCAAACAAACAAAAAAACCCCAACCAACAACCCAACAGAAGGAACAGACTACTGGACCCAGCAAGAGCAGGGGGGAAGGATTACCCAGAGGCTGAGCAGCGGGAAGGTGTCAGGGCAGGACTCGCACTCTGGCAGTTACAGCTGCTGGACCCCAACAGCTCCTCTAGCCAGCGCGGGCCGAAGCACAGCTGGTACAGGCAGCCCCAGCCAGGGAGCAGGTCCCTCACAGCCGGGGCTCTGGTCCCTCTCGCTGTGCCCTGGAGGTCAGTTTTACTTCCCTTCAGTCAGTAAGTTGTAAACTACAGAAGGCTTCGTCGCTGCAGGAAGGAACGTGGCAGAGCACAGCCAGCTCGGCACAAAGCGCCCTGGAGGAGGCGTCTGCCAGCGCTGCAGGCAAAGTCTTTTCCTGGCTGCAACGCTGCAGGGTAGGTGCCTTCTCCTCATCTCTCTCAGCTGGGCCTTCAGTCCGATTTCTTGGCAGGTTTCCTACTCTTCCACATCACAACCATTATAAAAATGCCTACCACGAGAGAGAGAACAAATTCAGCCAGAAAACCTCTAATTACGGGCACACATCATAGTGAGAAACAGAACCTCAGCAAAGCGAGAAACAATTCTGCTGTCCAGAGGCTCAAGCAGCCAAAGTTACTCACAAACACACGCCTCGACAGCCCGTGCCAGGCCATGCTGCGGCAGGAGCCACAGAGAACGTGTCATGAGTGTCACACATCAGCTAATCCCGCAGCAACCCTCTTCTCTCTTCCTAATTTAGAAGCTTCTAATTAGAACAACAGAAATAACGCTCACCTATAAATAGCACCAGCAGCAGCCCAGCCACTACGGGGATGATAACTGCGTATTCCCTAGGCAAGAAGTACTGGTGGATCGCATGGTCGCTGTCAATGAAGGGCTGCAGGAGACAGAGAGGGTGTCAGTAAGTGGGCACAACACCCGGGCAAGCCCCTGACACCTGCAGCCTTGTGGTTTCAAAAGCAGGATGAAAATACCAGCCGTGAGCAGAGAACTAAAATAGAAAAGTGCCCAGACTTGCAGATGGCTCAGCCCACAGCTGCAGGGACATGACAGCGAGTGCGCTGCGAAGGCGTCAGTGTTCAGTGGACGACAAGGGGCAGCTACCTGAGGCTGGCAGAGGGGTCTCACAGCCCTGGGCTGTCAGGGTGAGCCTGGCCACCAACCTGCTCGGTGCTGAACACAGCAAATCCCCAGACTCTGCCCTGCAGAAGGGAGCAGCTGATGCTGGCTCAGTTTCATGGCGATCCCACCAGGATCCCTCTGTGGAGGCCAGTGGAAGGCTTTGGACACTAGAGAGCAGTGTAAGGATTCCTACACAGCAGCGAGCGCACCTACGCGCTCCATGGACTCTGGACTACGGACCATATAAACATATTATCGGGAAGCAGATGCAAGAGGGGCATTCAAAACTCTGCGGTTAGAGGGGAAGCTGCCAGGAGTTCAGACGTCAGCCCAGGGCTGAACTAGGACTCTTGTACCTGGAAAGCTCATGAGGAGGCATCCACTAATGGAGAATGAGGAGAAATCCACTAATGGCCTCTGCTGATGTGTCCCTAGAAATGAGCAAACTGCCAGGCTCACAATCACTTTTCCAGAATGCTGCATTCCCTAAACTCTTCTCCTCCCTACCAGGCTCCAGATTTTGTAAAAGTCATCTCTTTTTATGTTTCCCTCTGTCATCTCCCACCAGAGCCAGAAATCTGGAGAACTGTAAATGTAAACACCAATGACAACACCTCCAGAGGGACCAAGCTTCGGCACTTGCTGACAGCTTGAGTGAGCCTCGGATCTTACACCAGCAGTCAGCTTGTCTGAGAGTGGCAGGACAGGCGGGGATCGGAGCTTGGTCTCACCCAGGCAAGGGCACACGCGCCCAGAAAGGGCAAGGGCTGTGCCAGCGAACAGAGGAAGCTCTGCCCTGCAATTTTTAACCAGGAAGCTGGCAAGACAGAGCCCTTCGGACACACAGACACATCGGCACCTAAACAAAGCCTGGGGAACACTCCAGTGTGAAGTGACTGGGACTGCAATGGCCCGAGGGGACTCGTACCAGTACGATGATCCAGAGCGTGTAGTAAACAAAGAGAAGGAGGCTGAAGGCAACCAAGCCGAATCCAACCACCTGGTCTGTTGCTGTGGCCTGCAAAGGGAGAGAGGGTCAGAGCGGGATCTGCACGCTGCAGTGCCTGCGCAGGGGCG
>VXBL01002641.1:1794916-1878368 GCA_013400195.1 Aramus guarauna | reverse complement strand
AGGAAGGAGAAGGAGAAGGGAGGAAGGAGAAGGAGAAGGAAGGAAGGAGAAGGAGAAGGAAGGAGGTTTCCTTCGGCAGCAGGGTGCTCCGGTTTCGTCAGCCACCCTGTCTGCGAGGTCTGATGGACGCGGCTCATCGTGACAGCCACCAGCTCAAACCCTGCTCCAACTCCGAGATACTCGCGTCCAGTGCCCCAGCCGTGTCTGCAGACGCTGCAGTTGGAGGAAAGGGAAAGGCAAGGGACCCAACAGCGCAGGGACGCAAAGGCGCAGGCAACGCACGTGCGCGGCGCTGGGAAGGTGAAGGCGAAGCCGCTTCGTCCCAGGGGCCCTGGTGCACCCCCACCCTCTGCGTGCACCAGCACCGAGTACCCAGACACCGAATTTGGCTCCAACCTCCGTTAACGGCATTGCCAGCCTGTGGAGGGGCTGCCCGGCCCAAACCACCAGACGTTCCCTGGAGCCCCGCAGGGCTGCGGCACCTTCCCTGGGGCCGGCCGGGGCTGGGACACGAGGCATTGCCAGCGACTCGCAGCAGTTCACCTTCCCCCTGGATGGACGGCGGGCTGTTGCCTTGTGCTGTGCTGCCAGCTCCCCCCTCCAGCCCTGCTCCGTCTGCGGGGACAGGCTGGCAGGGATCTCCACTCCAGCCGCCAAGGAAATCCTGGAGGGCAAAGCTAAATTCTATTCCAGGGCCCCGCATGCCAGCAGGCACTGTCTGACCCTTCTGCTTCCGTAGCAGGTATTTTTGAACCAAAAATAAATATATTTAAAACAACAAACAAAGTGAGAAGAATCAGTGTGAAGTACCAAAAACCTTTATTTTCCCCCAAACCATAACAACATTTGACATTATATTGATTTCCTCATATATTTGTTATTTCTCTACGTTAGGAACCAGATACAGAAAATACAAACACGATCTGTTGAATCAAAGACGGCACAGCATTCCGTTAGAAAAAGAAACAAAAAAACTAGAGGAGCAAGATAAAAATGGTGAAAAATAGTCATTCCCTCCAGCCCAAACTTTCCAAGAATCATCATCAAAATAGAGCAGTGGAAGTAGCTTCTCTTTCTAAACTCACTTCTGCTTTAAGAAAAAAAGTTAGATTTATCTTTAGATTTCAAAGTAAAAAAATGTTAAACTATCTTTCAAGCAATTTTGGAAGTTTGCATAGACCCATTCCCTTTCCAAAAATATCAGCGATCTCTCTATAGAATCTGATATAAATCAAGTGCGCGCCTCGTCTGAAGATCACCAAGCTCAAATAACTTTCAAGAAAATAAAACATGATCTCCCCTTCCCCTCCCTCCCCCCACAAAAATATGGGCTCTACCGTTATTCCTTGTGTTTGAGGCAATTTATGAGGCTCAGCCACACCTCTCGCTTGAGAGCTTCATCCAAATTCCTTTTTTTTTTTTTTTTTTTTTTTTTTTTTTTTTTTTTTCTTCCCCCCAGGTTTCCACGTCCGCTCCCTCCCGACGGGGCAGGGGCGATGCAACGCGGAGCTGCGGAGGGCATCAGGCTCTGATGGCGTGGGTGGGCTGATGGACAACAATGCAGCTCTCAGGAGGGAAGTGGGGGGGGGGGGATTTCGTGCTCATCAACACCCCCCCCAGCGAGGAAGTGGCTTTTCAAGGACAAACACCTGCGACCAGGCAGTGTTTGCAGGAACTTGTCCCTGGGGACCAGCCTTGTCCACAGGGCTCAGTCACCAGAGCAAGAACTTGTTCAGCTAGAGACTAGGTGGGGTGGCAGGCAATGGGGCAGGAGGGGCGGGAGGTGAGTTCGCAGCTCCTGGGTAAGGCAGCGAGGAGGGGAGCGAGGGGACCCCTCTCCAGGAGGGGTGTTTAACCTAGGTGCTCTAGCGTACCTGGAGTGAGGTTTTTTTTCCCAGAGGTTCACAACAGTGTGTGCAGAGTCCAGCTGCACAGCTACCAGTTTAAAAAGAAACAGCAACGACAAAAATAAATAAAAAGTCAACCCCTCCTATTAAGATGCGAATGAAATACGTATTTCTTCAGGTCTCGGCCCGGTTTGGAACCCTCTAAAAACTGAAGCAAACATTAAAAAGGGCTTATTAGCTTTCTGTGGGGGGCAAAGTGATGTGGCAACGAGAGGGGGGAGAGATCACACGCCTGCTGCCCATCGCACCAAGGGTCAGGACAGCACGAAGGCCCCCGTTTAAAGTGCCGACCATACAAAAGAAGATGGAGGAGCAACATCCTTCTCCCCCTTTTTCAGTCACAACTTCTAATTGAAACCCATCTCCTTCACCAAGTCACAACTAAGCCTATTCTTTTGGACATTCACTCAGTTTATACTGTTTTGTTTTTATTTTAAAAAAAAAAAGTTAGTAAAAAAGTTACATTGAATTTCCCAACTCTTTGCAATTGGCTTCCACCAACTAAAGGTCCAGAGACTGGGAAAGCAGAGCCCTCACGTTTTGTCTGGTCCCTAGACTGGAGCAGAGAGCCAGCTCTGCTTTCCAGGGTCAGCCAGGCATGAGCAGCCCTGCTTGCCAGCATCTGAAACCCAGGGGATGCAGAGTCTTGCCAATAAGGTCCTTTTACTTGTTTAAGCCACCTCTGAATCCCCTGAGAAGGGGAACAATGTGGGGAAGAACATCCCCCCTCAGTCCCCCCCAGAAATAAAATATCAATGAAACAATAACGCAGTCAAAAAAAACACCAGCCTGCTGGGTTTACCAAAAAAAAAAAAAAAAAAAAAAAAAAAAAAAAAAAAAAAACCAATAAACTTCATGACAGAAAAAAAAACAAAACCAAAGGAAACTAGCCAGCGGTTTGGGTCTGGAAACTGATTCACTTAAATGTTCAAGGTCCAACAAGGAACAGACGGCAGCAATGCCACAAGGAAAAAGTGCTTGCGAGACGCAGCTTCCCAAGAGACGGCAGTGAGTCTGCAGGACAAGCAACCCCACTTTCCATCACCACCGCCTCATACGCCCACCACCGGCCAGGGACTGCTGGGCATCGCTCGCGATGGATGCACAGCGGGAGCTCTGCGTGGGATCTAGAAATAGGAACAGACTGCTCCTTCTGCCCTCCGGGTCTGCTCCAGGTGCTCCAGCCCTGGCTGTGCTGCACCAGGCTGAATGACTAGGGCTGCTTTCTTACTCAAAACGAGGGGTAGGAGAGCTGAAAAGCGATGTAAAGACCAAGATCTGTGGAGTCAGTAATAACGTGAAGACGAGGAAGAGATACCCTATGAGATACAGTTATCAAAAATGCAAGCAGAGATGTGCCAAGCCGGCGGAAAAGAAGCCAGAGACATGCCGAGGTTGGCCACATCTACGTGATAGAGCAGGTTACGCCTCTGCCAGCCTGGGAAGATGAGACCAGCTTTCTGAAAAGCTCAACTGCTTCTCCTCTTCCTTCACTAGGAAGACATTCCTCCCTCTGTCCCACTAGGGATTTCGTGACATGCCGAGCTGCCAGCGCCTCGGAACAGCCAACTCTTGCCAATGGGAGCCCAGAAGAAAGCCCTGGGTTCCCAACTGCCCCGACAGTGACTGCCATTGTTTTTCATGGGAACAGAAGCAAAGCAGCAGAAGCGAGCTGGGTTTTGGCCTCTTTCCTGGCTTATGTTTGCTCCTTTCAAGTCCTGGTTGGACCTGATTTCCCGAGGGGTTCTGCTGGCCCCTGGGGAGTGGTCTGACCCTCAGCTCCGCACGGCCATGCGCACACAGGGCAGGAACACCCATTGCTGCCCTCACCCTGACCTGGGCAGAGGGTCTGGCACAGCCCCAGGGAGAGAGAAAAGCAAGCAGTTCTCCCCTTCCTGCAGACACGCAGCATCCCAGGAACAGGGCAGGATGCTCACCAGCCTGCCAGCGAGTGCCAAACCTGCCCAGACTGAATGAAGACGAGATCACCATTAAAAAACACCAGCAAGTGTGAAAGAGCTTTTGTTCTAGACAGACTTGAAAGATCCAATACTTTTTTTCCCTTGCATTAAACCAAACCAAGGTGTTGTCTGTACCCCGTTCTTACCCTAATCCAAATTTAATTCCCTTTAAAGGGAAAGGGTGAAAAAGATCCATATCCTGTATGTGGTCTGTCCAAACACAGAAAGAAACCTTTTGACTTGAAGAGAGAAACTATCGAAACAGAGTAAGCAGCTGGATAGCTTTGCCACACTGCCTAGTGCCCTCCCTATGCAGCCATCCTTAGCTAGCAGAGTGAAAAAAAAATATAAATCAAGGCCCTTTCATTCCTTGTTTCTCATTCTGCCAAATTCCCTTTTCCAGTAGCTCATCTGCATGCATTCTGGCCACAGACACCACAATTAATCCTTTTTTTTTTTTTTCTCCTTTAAAAAAAAGGCTTTACAATAACTACAAATTTGAACAACGACGTGATCAGTTACAAGTCTTTCCTTGCTGAATGGGACAAGTGTGTGCACACACACGTGTGTCAGAGAAGGGTACGTTCCCAGCCATGTCCAGGAGCGTGCCATTGCTCCGAGTGCACGGCCACCAAGTGCTACTACAGTACACTGGCAAAAGAGGAAAGGGCACTACACAGAAATAGCTTATCGGCCGAGAGTCTCTGTACAGGAAGGGCTGCAAGCACAGCCTGCTGCCGGCCCACGGCTGGGGTCTGCATAGATCCTCATTCGCAATTCAGCTGCCAGGAGAATCTATAAGTGGGAGCTGAAAGGGACCGACATCTCTGCCACACACTGCAAGGAAAAGAGGCAGCTAAAGTGTCAAACAACTGCAGAAACCAAACCCAAAGAAGAGCAATTGAAAGATCAACCAGAAAACAGTTTGAAGCCTTGTCAGAAGAATTCACTTGCCACAAAGCAGGTAAGAACAGCTGCTGTGGCTAATGCAGCAGAAAACACCCATTCTACCTTTGAGGACAGAGACAGTGGCTTCTCCCCAGCCCCAAAAGGAACCAGCTCAGGCATAGATCCCTGCTGACAGGGCAAGAAAGGCCAACCAACACCAATTCCCTTACTGGCCCAGGCCAAGAGAGGCAATTGTTAATCACCACCACAACAGAGAGACCACTGCAGTCAACTGCATCCTGCTCTGGCCCAGGGGAGGGCTATCAGATAACCAGAATCTTTTCACAGTTCAAGAAGGGCAGTTCCCTTCCTGAGCCAAAAAAAAAAAAAGAGGCTTTTTATTCCAAGCTCCAACAGTGACTATTTGCTGAATCAGTCCAGCGAACAGGGATTATGCTCCTGGAACAGCAAGTAGAAGCCTCCTCCAGGTAAAATCTGGAACCTCTAAAGTGCTCCTGCTAATGCTAATAGATGAACACTGCCCTTCCATGCCCAGCAGTGGAAGGGCATAATGCAGTTAGTGGTATAACAAGCACTAGCATTTAATCGTTTATCAACTCCCATCTGGATTGTGGTAGTTTTCTGAAATGCACTTTTGGGAGATATTTCCTATGCGAAGATGATGTTTGGGGATTTGAGGGCAGGAAGGTGAAGTGCACACCACAGCATACCTTGTTCGGTAAAACCGTTGCCTTGGAAGGTGATGTTCCCTTGCAGAATCAATGGAATAAAGCATCCTGCAAGTGGCCGTTTCACCGTGTCACCAACAAGCAGCTCTTGGTTTGGTTAGAATGGTTTCCCCCTCCCCCAGTGGTTTGAAGAGTTCACAGTGGTATAACCCAACGTTTTGGGGAGAACGAAGCTGAGAAGTCCCCTGTTGCAAGTGAATGGGTGGAATGAGGGATGCAGGTGAGCAACATCCTCTAGGACTAAGGATAAGCTCAACAGACACCTTGTGTCTGATCAGAAACAGGGGGAAGGCAGGCACTGGAAGAACCAGGAAGCGGAGAAGGGTAATGCCAACGCAGGGAAAGTGCATGATCTGGAGTGGTCTCGGAGTAGTTCTGCAGTGCAAATGTATGGGGAGGGGTGTGGAGAAATCCCTTCTGGAATGCTGCATGAAGAGAGGTAAAGGTTGGCATCCAGGTGGCAGCGGACTGGGTAGGGGGCCTGTTTCCAGCAGCTCTACCCTGTTCTTCACATTTAGTGGGTTTCAATCACCACTGGCTCGTAAACTCCAGATGAGACCCTGGGGAGGCAGAGGGGACGAAGATGAGAAAGCCAGGTTATTTGCCTGAGTCACATGGAGCAAGCAAGTTCTTATTCAGAGCTCTGCACTCACAAACATCGCTCTCTAACCCCACACAAAATACTGAAAATCGTCAGTCTGGCAAGAGGTCAACCCTCATAACACAAAACAGACAGCTACGTGGCAAGTGAACACTAGAGCACTTAAAAGAGCTGGGTGAAACACATGAATCCTTCTAAAGGACAGAGGAAAGGGGGGAGTATCCTGCGCAAGCAGCCAGTGTTCCTGGCTTTGCTTTGCTCCCAATTTTGTCACCAACCAGACACATCTTTGCATTACCATTATTGCCTTTTTTTTTAACCTCAGAAGCTGCTATCGAGGCACAAACACAACTAGCCAAGACACTGTACTAAGAGCTATTGTGGCAAGAAAAAGTTTTATTTGTTCAGAAGTCTTTACGAGAGAACAAGCCCTCGACAAAGACAGAGGAAGCGGGGAAAAGAGACAATAAACCAGGCTGCTGCAATTTTGCTGCAGGCCAGCAGGAGGCAAAGCTCCCCGGCCTTCAGTGGGGCGCAGGAGCAAACAGGAACCAACCTCTACCATTTTGTCCTTTTGCTCCTTACTTCTGTTCTTGGATCTAACAACTAGGATCACATTAGCCCTCTGAGCTCCTGCTGAGAACTACATTCATACTCCGGTGCAGCTGTAGCCTGTCACCAGAGGGATCCCAGGGGTGTTAATGTGGGAATAAAGCCACCACATAGCACAAGATGTTGAGAAATCTCTCCCGTAGCAAAAGGTGAAAGTTTCCTGGGTACAAAGAGCTAACCAATCTCTCTGGAGCGCCTGTGTCTGCCAGACTTTCGGGAAGCCTACCTGTTTCCCAGCTGAATACCACTCAAGGTAGTTGTTCCGTCTCTGCTCACAAACAACCTCAGGTTACTGTCTGCAGATGGAAAAGGAAGACATCAAAATCCAGAACTACCGACGGCTGCCAGGTGCTCCCCTCCCAGACGCATTACACAACGGTCAGCATGGGAATGAGTGTGCTTCTGTGAATGCATGTGCATGCTTCCTGGCATTCCCACAGTAATAGAGCCCCTGGGAACTCCTCCTCTTGCTCTGAAAGGGACCCTCATCTACAAATCAACCACAGCTTTAAGCTCTGGAAGAGTAAATGCAGAGAAATTAATTCAGTGATACTCCTCCAGCTGCTTCTTTTAAGGTAATTCCATTGATACAAGTTCTCGGTCAGCTTAAACACATCTGAACAGATGAGATGTGGAGCCTCATGCTGCTTTTGTAGGCTCACTGGAGGAGAAACTCCACCTGTTCTGTTGGTGAGAGGCGGTTATGTTCAGTCGAGTTTTAACCCATGCTGAGCAAGGTGTAAATCCCCATATAATGTTGCCATATGCGATGATTTAAGGTGACTGACTATAGAAGCTTTTTTCCCCTCTTATCCTGTACATTTGAGCTACTGTTCAACCTCTGCTGTAGTGTGTAGAACAGCAGCAAGTGCTTTTTGCTAATGGATGTGCAGGTCTCAAATCCACATGGTTTGTCTTCCTAGCATAGAAACACCTAGCAAGCACTGAAAGCAAATTGCTGTCAAAAGGGGAAGGAGTCCATGGCAGATCAGATTTGACTGTAAAAGCTTGGCAGCCTTGATAAAGGAACAGCCAAGATCTCCCCTTTGAGATTCTTCCTCTCACCTTCAGTATTGCTGACATCTGTGAAGTCCTGACTCTGCATTATTTTCTCCACTATATCATCAGCATCGATCCTGGTGTCATCCACTCGGGTCGGGTGACTCTCCACTGAATCCTTTTTCCTCCTGGGATGAGAAAATAAAGGGAAAACTTACTCGGTTTTTCAGATTTTCAGATACTCTCCTGCTTGCCTTGGCAATAGCCTCCTCCTCAGCGGCTACAATCAAATCTACCGCTGCGTGAAGACAAAGGAGTAGATTCTGTCTCTTCTTCCCAGAGAAGGCACTTTGCTCCTCAGTTACCTACCGGGAGGGTCTATCCAGCAGAAGGGCTGGTCTGGGGGGGCGAGGTGGCTTCTCTAGCTTGTGGTCCCGCTCTCCCTCAGGACATTCCACTGTCATACTCAGCCCTCCGGATGCACTGCTGCTGGTGGAGGTATTCCGGCGATGGGTCAAGTCGGACATACTAGAAGAACGGGAGTGCTCCGTGCTGTAACCTGCAAAACACCAGAGTGATTACAAACCAGATCTTCTCCCCTTCCTGGCAGCACAGTTAACAGGCAGGGCAGCTTCAGACCAGCATTTCTGCTCCCAAATACAGAGGTTTAGACACACATCTATGAGCTCATCTGCAGAGACTAAACAGGAGACTGATATCAAAGAGCAGGGTGAGAGAGACAGCTGCAAATCACTCTCACAAGAGCTTGTTGCAGGAAAAAAAAAAGGGAAGGGGCCAGTGCTGGCAGAGTGTGGATCAATGGTTACCGGAGATCTTGGACTGCTGGCTGGCGTAGCTGGAGTTCCGCGAGTGCCCCGAGTGGAAGACTTCCTCCGGGCTGGACAGGTTCTGATCTGGTTCTTCTGGGACACCTGCCAAGGAACAATAGGGCACTCTGCTAACACTGTACCCAAGCCAGCACATTGCCTGCTGATCACCTGGGACTGGAGGCTGATCTTGGGACGTTAGACCAAGGAAAGGGCAAGGCTGTTGGCAGAGCCCTGCTGTTCAGGCTAGCACAGAACTTAGAAAGCAGCTGGGGAGTAGGGGAGACAACAATGATCTTCTATGTCAAGCCTATCACTAATTCTAGCATTCAGTGCCTGCATATACAAACACCTCTGGGGGCTTGAAGGATCTAAAGGGACCCGTAGCATCTGAAGCTATCCATACTTAAAAGCATTAAGCTAAAATCAAGAAAGCATCAAATGCCCACTGGCAGTAAAGTATTACAACCTCCATTTGGATGCTTCTCCTATTACTTGTGAGAGAGCTCACACATTTAAATCACATCTGAATTCAATACATAAACCTCAGCATAACCTCTGCTCCTTTGCTATCACCCCTGCCTGTCTGTCTTGCAGCAAGCTTATCCAAAAGTGGACAAGTGTAGCATGTTAGCCAGCTTTTTAAGAAGAGCACTTGCACACTGTGCTAAGTCACTGAGGCGATGAGACTGGAGTGCTATTTTGGTGCAGTGTATCTGCCTGCACATTTGGAGTGTGCTGGGAAGAAAAAAAGGCTATGGGAAAATGCAGCGCCCTTGAAAACAGGCTCATAGAGAAGCCAAAGAACTCTGCATCAGCAGCTGGAACAAGGCCATTAGACTTCAAACCAACCTCTAAAACCTTCAGGGGAACTTTTCTAGAAGATAAGTCTGAGCAACAGAATAGCTGAGTGGAGAACAATATTAAGTGTCATTGAACACAATGGAAAGCAGGGATGAGTGCAATACATGAATTATTAAATCCCCAGCAAAAAGAACAAATTGCTTTATCTCCACTAACAGACACATGTGGAAAAGATTCATGCTTCTCCTCAGTTGCACTTAATAGATGGTTTTGTTTTTCTCAATTTTCTTAATGAGCAGAGGGGTGAAGATGGGTGTGGGAAAACATGAAAAATTAAAGAGTCTCTGTGCTTGCAACTGATGGGAAAAACAAACGAGTGTCCAGGCACAGCCAAGAGTTGCATGGCTCCAGGACGGACATTCATACCCGAGCTGAGAATGGTAGCTCTTGGCTTGGTCTGACGCAGAGAGCCAATCGTGGCTGAACTGCTGCTGCTGCTGCTTGTGGTTCCCTCGCCCTTACAGGTCAGCTGCAGGGTTGAGTCCTGTCCTGGTATGGTGATGGATTTGGCGGTGGAAGGAGGCCTGTAATCAAAAGTGAAGAAGGTTACAAATTGCAGGCAGGGGCCAGGAATCACCCCACTGCACCGGCAGTTCCCACTCTGCCCTATCAAGAGGGCCCCTCCGCCTGCACCCACCCTTCGTGGGGACGGGGGAAGCTGGCAGTCCTCTGCGACTAGCAACACAGCGTGACATTGGATTTTGCTTTCCTACATGCAAGACTCGGGTCTTCCCTACCTTGTACTCCATCTGGACTGCATTCCAAGGAAAAGCAAGTTTCTGAGGTAAACTAAGGCAAAAAGGGGCCATTCAATCACTTCTACAGGACAACAGGCTCAGAGCCTGTGCCATCCTCCAGAAGACCATCCAGAGCTGCCCTTTTCCCCCAACACGTGCCCAGCAACCAGCTGGCCTCACAAACAGGAGCCAGTTTGCTGTTGTCCAGCTCTAAATTCCAGCACCCTTTTGTTACACCTCTCTGGCTCAGGTCAAAAAGAAACCTTTTATCCCAGCATCCCCATCCCCCTAGGACAGTACTTTTACAAAGATCAAATAATCTTTCTATTTTTTAACTGATGATTAAACTTTTTTTTCAGTGAGACAAAAGTATTTTTCCAGCTGTCGAAAGTATTTTTCTGGTTATTCTGCATGTTGCCAACATCCCTTTGTAAATGCTGACTGCGGGGCTGAGCGGCGAGTGCCTGGAGCCCCCTCCCTTCCTCCAGAAATGTTTTTGGGAGGAAGCCACGGTATGTGCAGCGTGGCAAAGTGAATATTCCTGTTGGAGCCCTAACTTCCCTGTAGTCCGAAGTCTGAACTGGAACTAATGGATCATGTTATGCTTTTCAAGTGAGGAGTGAGAAAGAAAAACTTTTATTTGTCTCACGTGGGGGCTCTGAGGGAAGATGCTACATGAGAGGACCTTTGCAGTATTTTGGGAGCAAAAAATAAAGTGACGAGAATATTTTATATAGGCAGCCAAACAGCCATAAATGTTTCAGGAAATCCACAGCATGCGNAAAAAAAAAAAAAAAAAGGAAACAAAATCAAACCAACCCTCCCTAATCACGTTATCAGTGATTTACATGCACCCGGGTACTTTGGGGACTTTGCTTTGCAGGTTAATAAGGCCTTTACAGCCTTAATCAAGCAAACTATTCCTGCAGCAGCTGTCGGAGCCGCGTGCGGGTCTGTCAGCTCAGGCAACCAGCCTGCTCTGCCCTCCTGCACGACACCCAGGAGAAGGTTCATCTGAGCGCTGCAGAAAGTCTGTGCTCGGAAGTCATTTCCCAGCACAGTTTAATTCCTGCCTAATCCCCTAATGAGTGCCATTTCTCAAAAGCTGTACTGATCAAGGACTATTCTGCATGCAAAGCTTCCATTTTTAGACATTTGCACATCGTCAGCATATAAGGAAAAAATGGGAATGACTGCAAAAATCCTTTAAGAAAATTAGGAGGTTTGACTTTCAGACTGACCCTACTTATATTAAATGGATATATACATCCAATTCTGCACAATTTTCAGGCGTTCTAACAGTGGGACTGGCTTTCACAGTGTAGGAACAACAGGTTTTTTTGTCAGACATATTATTGCCAGACATTCTAGTACCCTAGATTTAAAACATCTGTTACTGTTACAAAGTTATGGTTTAAGATATCCAAAACTTCTTTTATTACACTTCCTTCTGAAGCAGAAATTTTTCAGAATCAGATGACACTGCATTTAGGGTTTGAAAGTCTCAGAAAATGCTGCAGCACTACGAAAAACCATTCACAAAATAAACCAACCAAAAATTACGCAGCATTTTGTAACAAGAATGCAACCTAATTCATACACTTTACGCTACCTCTTAAAATTAGATCTTTTAGCCCAGAATACCAGTACTACAAGAGATGGCCTCAAGGTAAAGCTTTCTTCTCTCATACTGTTAGCAGTCAACACAAAATATTTACATCAGCACACGGCAGTAGAGTCACACACCTTACAGCACGCTAAGGCAGGGTGGCTTTGACTGCAGAGTTTTGCAATGCTATACTGCCATATGAAGGTATATGTTGCTGGTATATTTATTAGTTGATCTCCCAACAACTCTTTAAGCAACAAAACTGCTTCATAGCTTAACTGTACTTATGCTTTCCTATCATGATGCATTAAAAAAAAGTACTATTGCTCTTTCCCTGCTAATTAATACAAATTGTGAACCTTGGTCCCTGTAGAAGAAAAGGAGAACTAAAATATTTCAGCCTTGCAGTATTCTTATTGCTGTTTCAATTCAAGATCTTTATCCTGTGTGATATGTGCTGAAGTGTGTCCCTTTCCAAGACTGTTTTCTTCATTGACCTTTCCTTTCTCGGAGGTCAGTGAAACCAACCCTGGAGATATGCAAAATTCTATCCTTCACACAAAACATGAAGTTTGTTATCAATGTCCATTAGTTTCCAAAACCTAACTGACACTAGCAGGGAAAATACTGGCACAACTGATAACCAAGCTGGGAAAACCACAGCAGAGAACAAACCAGTCAACAGTGCAGGCTGGCTTAGTTATTGTGGCTGATTCAACAATCCAGACCACCATTTTCAAGCTCTTCCCTTGTACTTTCCAATATCAAGGGCATCTTTTCCCCTCCCCATCAATTTTAGTCTCCAGCAGAGAATGGCAAGAGAACCAGGTGTCCTGGTCTGCCCAGAACGGGGCAAGCACCCAGAAACTCACGTTTTGAAGCAGGGGTCCCCCGAGAGCAGGGACATTCCGATTGTGACCTGGAGAGGGGGACAAGGCACATCGTTAGCCATGCTGCGGCCAGTTCCTCACTTCACAACAGCCAGGAGGTCAAGGGCTAGGTGTAAAGATTAGCAAGACCTAGTTCCTTTCCAAAGGAAATCAGCTTCAGGGATTTAGCAAGGTATTTCCCTCCCTGCCCCAAATCACTGGCATCAGTAACCCCAAGTCGCAGTGGCCCAGCAGGACACCAGCCTGGCCACCCTGATGATGCCCTTAGAACTCCCCCCCCCCTCCTGTTCACGCTTTCTTTGATGACAAAGAATGCTATCAAGGGTCATCACTTGGCTAAATGGATGCCAAGATATCAAAGGGCAACGCTGATAATGGGAGAGTTCCCGAGTCAGACTAGCAGTATAAAAGCAAAGTCCTGTGTCCGTACATAACAGGACCTTCTCTCAGGCCTAGCACTGCACTCTGGCTGCGACCTTTCCAAAGTCAATAGTAGGATTTCCACTGTAGCTGCACCAGCTGCTGTACCTTTAGGATGGAGTTGTCCTGTCGGGTGTTCTTAGTATCATATCCTTCCAGCAAGCAGCAACGGACAGTAGATCCAGAGCCCGCAAATTCTGCCAGATTTAGATCAGCAAAGCCCAGCTGTAGCCAAAGAAACAATAGAAGGGAAGGGGAGAGAACAAAAATCACTCAATAAAGGGATATGCAATGTCAGACAGACAAAAGGAAGAGAGTGAGGGCAGAAACAGGAGCCGGTACACACACAGTCGTGGCTGCGAAGACGCCCTACTCTTGAGGATGGGCAAGGTTACATTCCTAATCCCAAGCCAGGTAGACACACAGAGGCCTTCAGGAAGCCAGCTCCGCACGGAGGAAGGATGTACAGTAGTGGTGCTGGCCAGGACAGCGTTAACCAGCCCACAGCCATTGCATAACCAAGGACATGGAAGGCACTAGGTCAACGATGTGGAAAAAACAGAATCACACATACACAAACATAATAAGGCACTCTTTGTATCGGGCCATCCCAGAATGCAGTGGAGCATGTGAACCAGGAGATGAAAGGATATTGTTACAGAGGAAAGTGACACTGTCCTGAAAAACAGCACTGAGACTTTCAGCAGAGCAAGCTGGAAGTCCAGAGCCATGCAGCAGTGCATGTGCCTCACCCCCACAGATGCAGCTTCTGGGCTGGGGAACTCCTAGAGCAAAGCGTCCTTAACACTGCAAAGATTTAACTAGCAAGTGGTATGTTTGACAGGCAGAAGGGAAGAGAATATTTGGAGAAATTCAGTTGTGAGGTCTCCAAACCTTCTCTAATAGAGGGATAGCAAAAAGGGAAGGCGACAGAAAATTGAAGATCACGGGCAAATTCAAACAAGGTACTGATGCCTCTAAAGTAAAGACAAACACAATGAAGGGGACTTTTGGTTTTCTGCTGTAATTCCTGGTGTAAGAATACAGCGTTTTCCTCAAAGAAAAAGTTACAGCTTCTTTTACACAGATCTTTAGCAACAGAAGTCAGTCATGTCTCATCTAATCTGATCAGGAAGAGATGCTGTGCCCCATATTTGGCCAAACTGTCCAAGCATGGAAAGTTTCTGTCAATTCCACGAGAACAGGGAGAGAAGGTGGAAAAGTAGCAGCTCAGACCTAGCTGTTATTCTGCGCATTGCAGTACATTTCTCCTGCCCTGGTGCTGACAGCCAGATGATACAGCTGAACTGGGAACCTCACACAGAAGCACCATCCTAAGCAAATGTGGTGCTCTCAACTGTGGAAGCTGATAGGGAGTTACAGCACAAACCACGGTCACTGCCGAACGAACCCTGGCTCCCACTGTTCCATATCAGAAGATGTATGATTCAGGGGAATACAGCAGCAAGATTAGCATAGCTACTTCCTCCATCCCATTCTCAACAGGGAACAAGAGCTGATGGCAAAGGAAAAAAAGCATGGGATAGAGCAGGAACCTTTCTTCAGCAAAAAAAGGAAGGAAAAAAAAAATAACCTAACTTTTCTCCCTTCTTCAAGAATTCCCTTAAGTGGTTCCTCCAGCCCTTGCTGTAGATATTCTGTCTCTTCTAGCCAAGGGCTATGCTGCTTGATGAATATTCACTGATAAGCAAAAAAAACAGTGAATTTTTATCTCTCAGAGATAAACAGGGCAGGAGAAAGCCACAGTGGGAGCTGCAATTCCCCAGCGTGACAAAACTGTAGGAAAACATGGCACAACTGCACCAGCAGAACAACGTGGCGCAGGAGCGGCCCAGACCCAGATGCCTCTTCTTCCACACCGCACTGACTTCTCTGGGAAGACTGACATGGGAGGACAGTGTGGGAGAACCCTCCAGCGACCCATACGGAGTGCTGAGGTCAGAAGCTCTTCTCAGGAAGCAGACTCCCAGTATATAGAGGAAGGATCCCTTAACAAAAGGATGTTTTCAGATGTAACCTTTCAGAATAGTTTCCTCAGTTTTCCAGCCAACTGATGGTGTTTCTTCCGGCTTGGGGAAAGAGTTTCCGCTTTATCAGTCCTTCCTGTTGGCTTCCGCTCTATAACCCCTGACACCAAAGTGACATTAACGTCAAACCAATAGGTGCACGAGTCAATGGAAACTCTGTCTTGAGCACAAACAGCTCCATTGCTCTCAGTCCCTGCCAAAGGGAGACCAGGTAAAGAGGATATTCCCAAATTGTGTTTTCTTCTGCACAGCTGGAGGAGTTTTCAGCTGAATTAATGTACTTTAAAAAGGTGAGGACTCTTGTTTAGAATGGGAAAATAGTTGCATGAACATAGACTGGAGACTTCTGCTAGAAATGTTATGAATCCCAAGTCAGGCAGCTCTGCCACAAGGACCTGCCTGGAACAAGCCTGGCCCATAGGGCAAGACTGCAAGGCTCAGTCACCCTGTCTGGTGTGACATCCCTCACCTCTGTGCTGCTGAAGGGCTCAGGCCATGTTCTGTTGAATTCTAGGAGAACGCAGGAGAAGCAAGATACCAGCCCAAGAGATGATAAGTATTGGAGATTTGGTCTCCAATTCTGAGCTGGAGCAACTAGGTCTCTTTCAAAATGTCACTAAACATAACTGGAGACTGAGTAAAAGGGAAGTAGGTTAGAATATGGCCTGAATAAGAGTCCAGGTTAACTCCACCACAGAGACACGCCTTCAGGCTTCCTTTAATTCTGCATTTTGAAATACTGGGGGAAGCTTCAGGATGGACACTGCAGGAGGAACAGGCTGATGCATTTACTTTGTCGCAGCTCTGCAGAATGGAGGAATAACCTCCCCCCAGTGTGAATTTAGTGAAAGAGAAACTGATGGCCCTAGAGACCATGTCCTAATTAGCAACAAAAAAAGGAACGGTGTGGGCAGCAACATTGCCCTCTATTACACAGTACAGCAGTATATAGCAGCGAGTGCAGTTCACCCCTCAAAGCCAGTTGCCTCCATGGTCTCAGGAAGGATATTGATTAGAATTCTTACAAAGTCATGCATGACCTGAACATCTGTTTATTAGAAACTAGCAGCAGTGACTCATTTTCAAACAAACATGGTTTTGGGCTCTGCGCGAGCTCAACTTCTAAGCCAACATTGTCTCTTGATCCAGCACACAGAGAAGGGGGTGGCCCATTGTCTCTCCCATAGCACAGGCAAGAAAACAGGGCGGAACAAACTAAAACATCCCTGCTGATCAGTTTGTTTTTTGCCTCAATGCCTCTTGTGCTTTGGAAGGCAATGATTTCTGCTGTAGGTTTCTGCCTGCACCCATGAGGCAGCGAGGTGCCTACCCCAGCCACAGCTGGTTGCTGTGCTCTGGAGAACAGAACTGGAGTCTGTGTTTCTTTATTAGCGAGACGTTGCCAGAAGCCAGAGAGTTCACATCTGACTCAGAACTTCCCCAAAGTTTGAGGACATGCAGATCGTCTTCCCAACCCCCTTCTCAAATCCACATCCAGTGCAATCTGGATCCTGTCCCAGCAAGTCGACTTTTTTGGGAAATCACTTAACTCAGGCTTAAACTAAGAACTAATGACCATCTCTCCAGATCGCTTCACACAACAGCCACTGGTTTCCAATGGGTGTAAGGCACTAACAGAAGACAAGATCATCATTACTCTGCCACATTTGCCCTTTACTCTTACCTTTGAGTAGGTTTTTCCGCCCTTCAGCTCCTATAACGGGACACAAAACAAACAGGAAAAGCAGCTATTATATGTGCTGGGGAAACAGGGAGAAAATCATTACTCAATCCTGGAATTTGCTCTCAGGATTTCACAAACCTCTGTCTCTCAAGGGTTACCAGCACCCTGGTCGTTCCCACCCTCTGTCAAGCACCCATGCTGGAGAGAGACACACTCTGTCCTGACCTAAACAATCTTTCCTTCCCACCAGTGTCCATGCAATTCTTCTTGCTGCCAAAAGAACAGCTAGTAACCACAATCAGTACACTGGTGGCACTACCTGCCAGAAGCAGAAGCTAGATGCTCACCTTACGGACAGATACTCGGCAGATGCAGGGGTCCAGGAGTCCTGTGGCTGGGTTGGCACTCATTTTACACACAAAGGTGAATTTCTTTTTCCAACGGACACAGTTTTCCTGAACTTCCTCTCTATGGGAATACAAAAAAAATTTAATAAAAATACAGTCTTCAAATAAAGGTACAAAGCTGTATCAATCCCAACTATTGAGTATCTTTTTTAATGACTGATGATCTGGCCTGCAAAGATCCTCTACAACACCACCTGAAACCATACCACACAAACGTGTTATGTTAGCATCAAGTTTTTCACTAGCAATACAAGTAAAATCCACCTAGGTTACAGGGAAGACTAATCATCCCATCAACAGAGTTTGCCTTCAAAACTCTCACAAGCTCTCCGACATTTCCCGCTTAGCCGGTTTAGCTCATTCACCGTCTGGCCTGGACAGATCCAACCTCCGTAACCGAACTGGGCTGAAGGTTCACAAGCTGATCTTCCTGCAACGCGCCTTTTTTCTACAGCCTCTGTACAGCAAATGTGCTACGTGTCCTGGACGGCTTGTCCTTCCCAGGCAGCTGTCCTCCTTCTTATGCTGGGACTAAGCCAGTGAGGATGGCCAGCTCAAAGGAGGACAAAAATGCACATGGAAATGCTCCTGGGTGCACACAGACAGGAGCACGCCAAGCAAACACTGTGCTTCAAATCATGGAGGGGTGGGGGTTCAAACTGTAGAGCAGTCTCAGGCTGGGAGGAGGTGGCTTTGCTTGCACAGCTTCTGAGCAGCCTACACTGATCTCCAGGGTGAGAGGAGAAGCACACGGCTCCGGTGTACCCTGAGCCCGCAGGAAGAAGAGAAGAGAAGAGAAGAAACCCTCCTGAGCACAGGAGTCACTTCAGGTACAGCTTTGGCTTCTGCAGAGCCCTCAGGGGAAGCTGGATTTCACCCTTCAAAGGGGACAGTTCAAAAGAACCTGGAAACAAGGTGTGTGGGTCCTTCCATGGGACTCTGGTTCCCCATGGATCCTCTGCAGGACCTGATCTGTNGGGGGAAGGCACTTTTGACAGCTATGAGCTAGCAAGTTTGCATCTCGCTGTTATCTCTCCTCTTTGCACAAAGAGGTAAGGGCACCTGATAAACTGTTTGCATTAGCAGGGAAAGTGAGGCTTCCCACCATCTGACCCGGCACGGTGTGAGCCAAAGAGATCGAGATTGGTGGCAAAAGGGGAGAATGATCAGTGTTGGTACTGCCTCAACTCTCCTGGGACGGAAGGGGCAGAAGCCCAACAAGCCCTTCTCTAACCTTGAGGTGAGCCCAACAGGACAGGCACAAGGACTGGATCCTGACCCAGGAGGTCCTCGCTAGTCCTCCAAGCTATTTTGTTGGACCTGAATGTGCTGGCCAAGGCAAAGACAGAGAACAGAAAAGGAGCAGCTGACAAAGAACTGAAACCTGTAATCCTCTGTAACGCAGATAAAGGCTGATCCTCTCTGTTTAAAACGTGGGAAAACACAAGGCAGCAATTCCTTCAAGGCAGCAAACTTAAACTTCCAGACAGAACTAAGGCTAGCTATTGAAGTCACTGAAAAGCGAGACATCTAAGTGCCGAAAATACCTCTGAATCTGGGATTAACTCAAGATGAGATCTGGTTCTCACTGCTCCACTCAACTCACTCCAGTTCCTTCAGACAGGAGAAGAAACACTTCCAGAGGGATTAAAAAGGCTTTGCCTACAATAAAATATGCACTGAGCCTGCCAAATCAGGCAAGTTAAATTTCAGATGTGAGGTGCCTTAAACCTGACTTAACAGTAGGTATCTTGAATGACCTAAAGGAAGGAAAACTCAGGTACAGATGAAAACAGGAATTCAACAGAACAGAAAACGCTTGCGAACACATGTGCTTCAGAAACACAAGGAAGGTACAAGGGATGCAGAAAACACCAAATGTTTTAGCAGCATTAATCATCTCTAAAAAGGAAATGCTATTTTCTAGAGAGCAAAGCTAGTGCTAATTCTGTAATGACAGCAGAGCTTCAGGATGAATCCTGGAAGGCAGCTAAACGGTCTTCAGATGAGACAGGTACAACAGCCCATTGCTGCAAACCTCGCTCACAGACGCGGCTCAGAGCTCTAACTCCTGTCACGAGCTAATATTTAAGTGACTAAGCTCCAGCTCCCGAACGCTCATCGCGTGCGCCTGGCTCCTCACAGCTGCTCTGTCAGTAGGATCGGCAAGAACTGCTCTAGCGTGCGAGTTTCCTTACTCGTGAGTTCTTGCTCGCATTACAATGCGGCTATGATTAAGCATCTGCTGGATGCTGCTAAGTCCAATGAAGGCTAATTACTTCAAACCATGGCAAAAAGCACTGATTAGTAATAGAGCTCCTTCATAGCTAATTTGCTGTTAGCATAAGCTCTGCTAACAGGCATTCTGCTTCTTATTAAGGATGTATGTTGGCTTTCCAAAACTGCTGTAGGTACCACATGGTGCAAGGGATTAGGAAAAGGATTTGGGGGGGGTTATGTTACCCACAGCACCGCGAACCCAAACCTGAGCTGCAGGTGCATGCGTAGCTTGGGGCTTTTTATGTCTTTGGAATAGTCTGCACAGGACGGAAAGGAGTTTACAAGATAAAATTCAAATCTGCTTTCCAGTCACAAGTTTCACAATCATTCAACTATGACTTTCAACTTTCTTTCTTACTGTAAAGGGTGGCTGTTAAGAGTGAGGGCTGGGTCTGTATCATTAGACAAGCAAGTGACAGCACTATTGTTTCAAGTCAAACTCTAAAAAATTAGTTCCACATTTCCAAAAGATGGCATGTGGGGAAGCAATGGGCTTTGTCTATTCACCTCCCACCAAGCTATCGTTAGGCTGGTAATTAGAGAAGACTAAAATAGGGAAAAAAAGTGGACTCAGATGAGCAGTTTTGTATTTAGCCCTACAATATTCTCTGATGTACAATTAGGAACCATCACACAGAAACCAAAAACACACAAGAAGCATGGCGAGGGCTGCACTGAGAGAGGCGTTTCCTTCCATCCTAATCACAAGGCACCTACAAGAAAAGCAGAAACTAATAGCTTAAAACCAGAAGTGTCTAATTTTAAGTTTTTCTCTGTATTTGCAGAGCCAGAAATAGATCAGACCAATGCCTGGTACTAGGTGCCAATTCAACGGGTCTTCAGAAGTTTTATTTTAAAAAAGCCGTCTGTACCATTTTGCAGAAAGATTCCCAGAAGGTTGAATCCCTGCCAAGCTAAGCTTTGCCCTCTTCCAACTCAAGACTTATTCAAAGCTGTGTAATTACTCTTCCAGACCTAAATATACCTCCTCAGAATAAACCGATGCAACCCTGCGGCAGCTTTTGCAAAGAGCAGAGTTCCAGAAAGAGCTTCTTGGGGTCTTCCAAGCCCAGGGCTGCTCACCTACCTCCAGCTCCTTCACCAGCCAGAACAGATGGTTTACAGCATCCCCCCACCACCATCCTACCCCTTGAGTGAAGATTTACCAGAAAAAAGATCAGTTAGAAGAGGTTTCACGATAGCATGGTATGAATCCAAGTAACAGGAATGATGCACAGGAGTGACCCACTGTTTCACCTGCTTTTACAGAAGCAGCTGTGTGCTCGGTGAAGCCACCAAGGCCCCTCTGGGTTCGGATCTCATGCGCAGCCATACTGCAGCAGGCGGAGGAACACGCAATGAACAGATTTTAGAGAAGAGATGTTTACCAACTGTGATTTTAGTGGTACGGACAGAGTTGCACTGTTACAGAAAACCACAAAGCTCACTATGACTGTCAGTTAGCTAAAGCAAACGCTTCTAGAAAAAGGCCATGTATACGACCCATGCTATCTTGGGTTACCATGGGCCTCTCTCCCACATGAAAACCTAGCTAATGAAACGCCAGGACAGAGATTAAAACTTCTATTTACAGACTCAAAGCTGAGTTGCGCCCAACTGCGTATCACGCTTCAAACACACAACCCGCTGAAACAGTTTTGCCTTGCTGAAACATTTAGAAAAGCAGATGTTTCACTCTTACTGTATGGCAGGAGTCACATGTAAGCAAGTTAAAAGTACGAAACATTATAAAAAGGCCACAGGCCTTTACTTTGACAACAAAAAGTAGCTTTCTAATGCCCAACATTTCAGTAGAGCAATGTGTCTCCATGTGATGTTTCATGCATAGGAGCAGATGTGGGAAAACCTCAGGCTAAATGAGACAGTATATGGATAAGCACACACAAAACCTTCTTATTCAGATTTCCTCCTCCTTATCTACACAAAGGGGGAGGGTGAGCTTTCCTATTTCTGATGCCCAATCCACATGCTCACTGTCCCCCCTCTTGGAGATGTGGATCTGTGTCAGACCCTTCAAGCAGAACTAATCCTTCTGCCTGCTTGCAGCAGATGTATTCTGCATCCTCCTCACTGCTGCGGCACTGCACACAGGAGCACAACATCACTGAAGCGGCATCTCGATCTGATAAGGCACAAGAAAGATAACACTATTTTAAAGAGGCCAAGGAGCGAAGTTCCAGCTCAGATTCATTTAAATGCGATGGATTGAAAAGCAGCCCTGAAAGGGCCTTGAGACACTCCAGCAGTGGGTCTTTTGGGGAGGAAGGGAACACAACCTCAGTGATGCAGGTACAATTCCCTCAATCAGAGGGAGGGAGAAAAAAAATCAAGTTATTTCATCAGATTACTTTTCTTTACACAGCTCTGCTTTCAGCTGCAGAGACCCACCATTAGAACAGCCTCATCTATTCCCCAGCACTTCCAAAGGCTGAATTAGAGCAGGATCACTGACACTCCCTTAGCTTGGTGAAGTCTGGAACAATCCTGCATTACGCTCCAGAGAAGACAGTTACTATTTTAACCAGGTTATCTAGTGCAAAGCTGTAGGAAACACCTTTGGTAAGGGCAAGGAAAATCCCTGAAAAACCTGTTTCAAGATGCCCAGGTTGGTAACCAGTATTCACACCACCGTGCTCACAGCACACCAAAATTTATACCATCCTACAGACACAGCAGGTCCTGCTACAAACAGAGGGCCTAATCACTGCCTATAAAGCATAGAAAATACAAAGGCGGGTGAACATATACATATATAATATAAAGTAAGCCTTCATTTAGCCATTAGCTGGTTTAGATATGTGATCCAGAACCTGTAGGTACCCCCAAATAACTGGCTTAGGACAGGGCACTTCACTGCAGCACATATATTATTAAAGAAAACTGTAGCTCTGAGGCTTTGCCATCCAGATGCCTGGCAAGGAAAAGGAGAGAAATCAACAGCGAACAAGATTCACCGTTGGCAGACAGCACACCAAACAGCAGCGTGGGAACCCATCGCATTAGTAAAGGCTTAGGGTTGCTATCTTTTTTATCTTGTTGTCAAGCTCATGCAGAAGCCAACGTGATGCAGCAATAGGTGCCGGGTGCTGGGAAACTCAGTGGAAACATATCCCAAGAATGAGAGGTGACACACCGTATTCCTTGGGGAACATCATACAGGATCATAGAAAAACAGCTGGATACACAATGCACGCAAATGCAAGGCAGTTTAACCTGGAGGCGTACAAGGGCTTTATGGCAAGTTATGCACACAGAGGGGTTTTGCCTTCCCTGAGCAGAGGAACAGAAAGGGCTACAAGTAGCTCTCAACAATAAAGTTACTCTGTTTTGACTGGGTTTACATCACGGACCAGAACAACTGCCAACCCAAGGAGCTGGATGTCTCCCCCACTGCAAACAACCCCGTATTCTCCAGCTGACAAGTGCTGGTTGTTGTGTAGTAGACATGAGCAGTTATGATGGAAAAATGGCTCAGAGACAGATGATGCAGACTGTGTTACTAAGAGAACTAAGCAAGCCTTTGTCATCTGAAACGAGCTTCATTTGGATGTTTCACTGCAAGTGTTTTAAACAAGGGTTTAACAGTAAGGTCATCGCATCTACCGCCTACTCGCAAAATTAACTTCTGAATTCCCAGCAAGCCATTTCATTGACCCATGGTGGAGAAGGACACCTAACCCCATCCCTGTCTGGGAATCAGCTTAAACCTATCGATTTAGGTCTTCATTCACACTAGAGGGGAGATGTGTATGGGCTCTCTAAATGCCAAATTTGAAAACCAATGCTTTTAGAATGGAGCATTCACATGACCCAGCATTTTTTGGGGGGTAACTTCTGGAGGGCATCACCATGCTTGCTCAGCTCTGCTTCATGCCAGGAGATGGATATACATCCACTCCTGCTGCTTGCTGACACTTGGGGAGGTGGGGGAAGAGTGAATGGGGAAGGAAGAGTAGGGGAAAGTCAGCTCAGGAAACCAGATTCCACTTACGCAGTTAACGGCACAGCCTGCATAATCCCTATTTGACTGGAGAAGAGACAAATACAGGAAAAAGGATTAACAGCAACTATGCAGGAAAGAAATAAGCTAATGGAAGAAACTTCAGGCACAGCTGAGAAGTCAAGGTAAGGAACAGTCAAGACCGTTCACTGGGGGACAGGGGACAACAATGACAGCACCAAGTATGTGAAAGGCAGGCAAGGAAAGAACTGGAGCACAAACAACAAGGCGAGCATGAAATAAAAACAGGATACAAAGAATGATTTAGAAATCCTCCTTAGGAATAAGCTGGTATCTAGCAGGCAAGTGATTGTGTTTTTACGTCTTTAACCTTATTTCCAGAAGAAGCCTATTTTCTTAGAAGCACAGCTTTTGAACTGCGTATTACAGTTCCCTCCAAGGCAGTGATCAATCTTGATAAAGGTCCACCAGTACAAGCCAGGGAGTGATAACACCTACTGGAAAATGGGGGTGGCAGTCAATCACCAGTAAAAAACAACCCCGGCATCAGCATTCCTAGTTGTGTATTAACAGCTTCTTTGAAAGGCAGTAATTCAGTTATGTCTGGACTCCAGTCACACGCATCCAGACATGTGTCTTTTGTAAGTGACAGACATGAAATCTTGCACTTCACGCAGAAAGTCCCACAGGCAAGTGCTTTCCGGTGTAGTCCATCTCATGTACTCCAGGTCACTGCACGGGGTAGCTACACTCTCTAGTACATCCACGGTTTCTAAAACCTAGCACTGGGGGTTATGTTAGAAAATTTATTTCCAACCATTCCTTGTATCTAAATCTTTAAGCCTTCAAGCTCCTCCTAACATGAACTATGTTAAAAATACGATGAGAAACAATGGAAGTTATTAAAAAATAGCATGCAGCTGGTGATCAAGTGCTACAGCAGAAGTTACATAATGAAATAAAAATTGTGCCAAGTGGAGAAAGAAAGTCACAGAATAATGACCCTTTAAAACTTACGCTATAGAACAAGTCAGATGAGTTTTGGAAGGGTAAGTAAGGGTGGAGCAGGGAGAAGGCAAGGGGAAATAATTCTAACAGACTTGGCCACAAAGCAGCAACGGACGTGTACATGGCACTTTACAGACAGGACATGCCCAGCAGAGCCAGTCTGCTTTGAGATGTTTATAATTTGCATTCTGTCATCTCGAAGCAGAGAAGAAAAGCTGGACATCAGGAAAACAAGAAAAAGAAGGGACTGTAACGTAAATGCTGTGCAATACATCTACTGTTACACACCGCTGAAGACAGACCAACCCGAGTAGCACTTATCCAAGGACTTCTTGCCACATCTACAGAGCACACGCTCTTTTCGGTCAGAGGCCAAGGACGTGTGCCAGGAGCAAAAACATCACAAGCAAAGAACCAGAATCAAGTGTAAAGAAAGGAGTAACTGGATAGATGACTCAGTTACTGAAACACAAGTTTGTAATAACGTGCGTATTGAACACTGAAAGACGCATTTGCTTTTTTTTGAACTCTGATCATGCACTGAGTCACCACACCAACTCCTACTTCTATTGTTCTGATAGACTACGTTGGAGCTGGATTAGCCAAGAACAAACCACGTGCCAGGCTACCAAGCCCACCACCAGTGCTTTCCTCTCAAGCAAATTCACAAGGATATCAGTTACGGAAGAAGCAAGAACAGGTCTGCACTGCAGATTTCCCTTGGGTCTGCCTGGGTCAGCCACCAGCTATGACACTCAGGTTGCTGTATGTTGGTGCTGCTTTCTCCAGCCTGTCTCAGATGTATTGTTCCTCTTGCTCCCATGGTTGCTCTGTGCTGCAGTACACCAGGCTACCTTGCAGATCACACCCAGCATGCTCTGAAGAACTTGTCTAACTCTGCGCATAAATACCTTTCAGATCTGACTTTCCACAACTATGACCACTGAACAACCAAACGTGCTCTATGTGTAAAATGGACATGGGGAAAACTTAACTCAGAAGGGCTCCTGAACTCTTCCCTACGCCTCCGGCCAAGTCAGCTGGGGTTACAGAGGATGAGCAAACCCGAGCTGAGAGACCTCCATATGACTGGGGATGGAAGGCACAGAGGGAGGGGGTGCTCAAGATCATTACCAAGTCAATTGCACAGTAAAAACCACAAAAGTTAAGAGGGGAAAAAAAAAGAAATCCTGTCTCCCCAGGGCCTGTTTGCCCTTTGGACAAATCACAATTCAAATCTCTGCTGTGGTTCTAACAGCTAGAGGAACTAAAGCTTCAGAAGGTCCCAAACTCTTCAGAAAAACTCTAAGGTTTGTTCTGTACAGATGTTTACAAGATGAAGGTAGGTTAAGCCACCATATTTCAGATGCAATATGTGTTTCTGTAACACACTGTGGCTTGGAAAGCCTTTTCACTTCTGGCAGACCGTAGATGTAAAATGAAGATTCACTGATTATCTGTTGCTGATATATTTATAAACTTTCTTCATCCCCTAAGTGTAAGCTGTCATTCTGAGAGATTCCAGATTTGCCTTTTACTGACTAAATTTAAACTCCTAGTGAAGAAAGACTGCAATGTAAACTCCAGCAAGGAGAACTCTGATAATATCCCTACCACGCAGAATACAAGAGATGGCTACAACTCCGTGATGCAAGGAAGCTGTGTTTGTAAACAAGATGCTCTTAAAAAGAAAAAAAGAAAGATACCTTCAACACAAAAAAAATCCACACGTGCCCCCCTGAGATGAAAAAAAATCATGACATGGGTAAACTCAATATTCCAGGGCTTTGCTGGGATAGTAAATCTGGAAAATGAAAACCCTGAAGGGAATCAACACAAGACTAGGAAGAAATCCCTGATGCAAGTGATGTACACAGAGACAAATCTTTTTGCCTCTAAGGCAGATTTATGGCATGTGAAGACATACTGATACCAGAATAGCTAAGTGACATTTTTTTTGCCAATATCAACCCTGTTTTGGTCAGGAGAGTTTGCCAATATAGCTGTACCAGAGAAGTCTTTATAGTGCAAATTAATCTGCACATGAGGCCAAGTTAATTTCTGAAATAATTTCATTAATATCGTGTGATGTACATCATTGCAATTTGGCTCGAGTACGCTGAAGAGCCCTTCAGTAAATAAGCTGCCTGAAGTCAACCCCGGTGATAAAAGTAGGTTTAGTTACCCAAGAGGTAACAACACCCTACCACGTCCAGACTTGCTCCCCTATGAGTCACTTACATTTAGTCAAAACCAATACAATAGTCCAGGAGAAAGCCCTGTATATGTTAACAGCAGCTTTTTCATTCCACAATTAATACAGGTGTTTTATTATTGTTCCTTTATAAAGGCATCGTTCAGCACAACAAACCAGGTCGCTAGTTTTAAGGACAAGGAACAAACTTTCTCCCTGAACCTCCATCCCCTCCATCAATATCTATCACTGTTAGGGTTTATCAGCAAAAAGGCTACTTGGCAGAAGAGGTTTGCAAATTAGAAAAGGCTGCTGAGTAAAGCCTGCTGCCCCATGACTTATCATCATACTGCTGGTGACAGGCTGGGATTTTGAGACCCTGCCTGTCCCAACTCTCCCTTCCCTTCTGTCCCGACTCCAGAGTGTGTCAGACCCAGTGCTATCCCAGAGCACCAGAGCCAGCAAGAGGAGGGGAGAGAAAGGGGTCTGAGACAGAGCAGTGAGAGCTGCTTTTGCTGCTCTGGAGCCAGAGCTCCAGACAAACACAATTCTCTAAGAAAGACCAATATCTCATGATGCCACTTGTCCTAATCAGAGAAAGGTAATTTCATAAATTATATCTTCATTAAAAGCAGAATATGGGAGAGCTCTGCATTTTGCAACAGCAGTCGGGGCTGGTTAAGCCCCTGGGAGATGTTAGCATAGGCTCCCACTGCTTGGCTGCCAGGAGCAGGTTTCTGAGGATCAGAGAATTTTTACCTCCTCTGCGGCTGTCACTACCAGCTGTATTCAGACATATTCCCTTGATTCTCCCCTACTGAGAGCAAACAACACTGGAGATGTGTATGCATCACTTCTGGAGGGAAGGAAACATGCAGATTTGTTTGGAAAGAACAGACATACTCCCATGGAAAGCAGGAGATGCCATCGCTATAAACCTGTATCAGAAATGGACCTGAAAGAGAACAGTGACCAAACAGAGTATGATCAGCTACTCCTTGTACAGCAGAAAGAGGGTATTCAACAAAGCAGAAAGACAGCAAATGTAAAAACAGAGGAAATACACTCCTCCACAACACAGAATTTCCCTTGCAGCAAGGAGCACTGCAGGCTACTGAAGGCGTAAGATGAGCACCACTGCACTTGAAAGGAATTCAACATTTATGCAGATGCAATTGCCTGGCGTTACCAAAGTATGAGATAAAACATAGCAGGCTGCTGACAGAAGCCAGGAAAAGAGCTTTCCTATAGAGGAGTTACTGCATAATTAATCTGTAACAGAGGCAAGCAGACTACCACCAAACAGCCCTTATTGCTTAGTCAGGAAACAGGACGCTGCACTAGCTGGGGCTGATCTGGTACAGCAAATCTACGTCAAAGCGTGAACGCTAAAGCTATTGCTCCATTCCAGGGCAACAGAGCATTAATAGATCTGGAAAGATTGCTGAATTATAAATATCCTTGATTCCTCCCTCATATTCTGTGACATGCAGGCACAGCCTAGGCGGTGATGGGAAGAACAGGAACTAACAAAAGAAACAGAAAAAGCACCATGAAAATGCAACCAAGCTGGCAACCCTCTCCGCAACCTATACACATGTGAACAAAACTGAAAACCATGAAACCACACCTAATCTCACCTGTGCTGTTTCGAGCATGGATAAAGCCTGAAAGAGTTTGATACAAGGCTGAAGAAAAAAAATAATTCTCTAAGCCTGAGTTTTTCCAGACAAGCCTTTCCTTCCCCCTCTCCTGGCCATTTTTATTTTGATGAGAAATATTATCCCTTAAGGACTGGAAACAGAAGTGACCAGACAGAGAACAAGGCAATCGGAAACCTTTGGCAGGGTTCACTCCAGCCTCCCCGTTTTGTATTCCTCACGCTCACCACTTGTATTTCAGGAGGAATGAAAACTCCCTCGGCAGCGCAGGAGCACAGGTTGGCATGTGCTGACCAGTCTTTCATGTGGCAGCTGGCTGAGGGAGTCTCTGTTGATCATTAACCCAATATCCATTAATGAAACATCTTGCCGCAGTCATTTCATATAAAGTTTTATTCTGGAAGCAAAAATGGAGGTATGTGACTATCCCAAACTGAAACCCTGAGGCCACATCCCTTTCACAGTGTTTACCATTACGAGTTCCTTCATGCTTTTCCATTGCAAAGCCAGACTGGAGCGTAATGCTTGGTAATTTCTGAAGGGCACTAAGCAAGACCTTAAATTTCCTTTTCTACATTAAGTACACTGAATGGCAAGAGAAGGGACTTGCCTCATTGAGGCAAACATGCAGCTCTAAGAAGCGGCAATCCCAAAAGAAAGTTTTCTACCTTTAGTTGTCTATTTCAGAGCACATTTCAGGCTAGTTACCAACCACATGCAGGGGCGATGGTCTCTGTAGGTCTCTGAAGCTGCATCGCTAATTAGTGCTGCAGCTTCCAAGCCCTTCCAGGACAGTAAATCCATACACTCTCTTCCTTCCTCCCATGTAAGCACCCTCAGTGCTCTCGGGCTGAACGGACAGGGTTCATTTCTTATTTAGAATACAGCATACGGCAGTAAAAGTATTTTTAGCTTCAGTCCCATCTCCTACAATAACATGGGACCTCCTTCAAGGCTTCCTTTCACCAATGAAGGACGATAAATTCAGCCAAAATACTGCTCTCTTGCCAGCTCAGCTACTTTCTGTCCACAAGGAAAGCATCCGTTATACAGACTGTCTATGCTACTGCTTATCTAGAACATCCTGTCTCTTCCACACTTGCCTCCTCCCAACCCTCTTGTCTCCATGTGCTTCCTCTACATTTTCTTCCTCATCCCCATAACCCCATCCCATTTCCTCCATCTTTTTCTCATCTCAGCCTTCAATTGAGCTACATGAGCGACTCATGAGAAGCATGTGAAAATGACCTCCATGAAGATCAGCAATTTCGAATCCTGCAGAACAATTCCCTTTCTTGCTCATCAGATTAAAAATACACCAAACAAGAAGGCTGTTCATCCAGTGAACACAGGCACAACTGTTTGTCTAGTGGGAAGTGCCTTTCAAACCCAGGCACTGAAATGAGATGCTGAGTCCCACTGTATGGTACCAGAGGAATCACGACGCCAAGTCTGAAGTTACGATAGCGATGTGTATCGTGTCTCCCAGCAAGTGCACTTGGCATAATATGAATAAACCACAAGTAAAAAAGCCTCTCATCCTGCAGGATAAGCAGCTGGTAGTAGGGTGGGGTAACATATCCAGCCACCTGAAGTAACACCTGAAAAAATCACCTTTACAGCACGGATTATTGATATGAGGCCACAGGCCATTACAGAAGAAACAAGCAGATCCAAAAATTTGTCCAGGGCACTCCTAATGGCTCCTGTTTTATTTTACAATGAGCCAAAACTACAAAATAATTCCCAACCTGCTGTCAGCCCAGTGCAGAGCCGGCAACCCACAGAAGATGCAGAACATATCCTGTTTGAAAAAGGGAGGCCGCACACAGAGCCACATCCGTCTGTCCTTGCACGGATGAGACCTTACAGAGCCAAGCGCAGGTGGATGCTGCGAGAGCTCACCAACCTACTCCATGAGGCTTGCGAGCATAGAGACTTGCCCTGAGATGAGGGAGGTTGCTGATCTGAGGTAGACACAGGGTTCTTTCCCGAAACACTACCAGATGTAGCTTCCTGCAATAAAATAGTAAGAAATAAATCTGTACCTACCTCATTTATCTAGAAACTGGTATACCAGAACGACTTGCCATTGGCAGCTTATGGCCTATTAAAATACCAACCACTGTGAAGCGAGACCACAGGCTCCCGAAGGCATGCACAAATTCCTCAGAAATAGAGCTACAAAGCTAGAGTCAACACTAATGGCAGCTCAAGAGCACAAAGAATAAACAGACTGCAAGCCATTTAGGTTTTCCCCTGCATTTCAGAAATAAATACATGTCTTAAAAGGGGAGGCACCCTCTCCTACCTCCCCTTGTCCTTGGCCAGAGCTGAGACCATGGCCACCCTGCAAATCAAGCGAGCCACAGGGCCCCAGTCTCAAAGTAGAACATTAATTTCCAATGAGTAATTTTTTGAGCCAAGGCTTGCTTAAGTCACACAGATAAGGCTGTTCGCTAAGAGTTAGCTGTCAAAGCAATGCCAGTTCAGAATCAGTGATGAGAGGGAAGTTTGAAAGCTGGCTGTATCCAAACATATTTACTGATGCTGTACACACAGCGTATCAGTTACAGGGCTTTAAATTACAGCTTCTGGTCAACAAAGCAGCCCCTGCCTGAGCAACAGCAGGCGGAACAGGAGTCAGAGCATGAACAGAGACTGTTCTTTATTCAACAGGATACAGCCCCCGTGGCAGGAAAGTTTTAACGTAATTCTGCTCATCTTGCAACAGGCTCCAACGCAGGGACCGGTGACAGGAAGCGGCAAGTCTGGCACGAAGCAAATCAACCCACCCCAAAGCCTCTGTGGTCAGACCCTGCAGGTGTAGCAGCCAAAGCCCAGAACTGGTGAAAGAAATGCTCTGCAAATTCAAAGTGCAGCTTAAGATCATTTGTGCCAGGGACCTTGCCGTGCTGTATCACTTCTGCACTTCTTCCAACACCCTCAACGCCAGAGGTTAAGCCTCATGCACGGCTTTCTGCTCTCCCGACTTTCACCTATATTCAGCTACACTGGTGGAATGAAAACCCTTTCTCTCATCTTTGCTGTCTAGTTTCTCTATATTTGTTTCAGCATGCAAACAGCGCAGGTACTATGCCTTAATATTATCTTAAACTAGGTTGCTTTACTGCAAATAATTTCTAGAGGCTGTATTCAAATGCCTCCGCCATTTACATCCCCGCAGCCCACTCCTGAGGTTGCAGCCAGGAAAGAAGGATGTTAGCATGGGAAGCTGCTCTGGAGCATTAAAACTCACACTCTCGATCTGTATATTAGGAATATATTTATGTATAGGGAAGGTCTTCATTTTCAGACATGTTTGCAACAAAAGCACTTCTAAAATACGTTTTTATGCAACACGCTCTATCAGAGGATAGAGACGAGCACACGTCGTCCTAAAAGATGGAACTGGGAGAAGAGTTTAGAGCCACAATCAGGTTCCTTCCTCTGCTACACCCTGGCAATCCCACTCAAATCAGGAGGCAGAACTCAGCCTCTGACCTTCTCCTTTCAGTACAGCTAGTTTTTTTCCCCTCTTGGGGATGCTGACTATTTAGTTACCTAAACTTTGTTTTGAGGCAGACAGTGGTTAAGGTTTAGATCTCAACTGGGCTGTATCGTCTTTTAGTCTCTGATTAACCAAACAGTTAACAATTTTCCAGTGTGGAAGAGCCAAATGCAGTGAACCTAATTACCTGAAGGATCCTGTAACATCAGGCATGGTGACTTTTTACGTGAAGACAGTGAATTAGTTGTGTTCCATGTCCCACCACAGATACAGCTGCATTTCAGAGGTGGTACGACTCACACCTGCCTTCACAAAGGTTTCTGAATCACCAGCCATGTGTTAAGCAGGGCAATGCTTCTCCCCCTTTATGTCCTACAGAAATGAAAAAGTTGTGTATACCACTAAGACATAATGATGTTTTGCATCCTGCCAGCTGAGGAAAGGGAGTAGCTTTAGGTCTGTACCTAGAGAAAGATGACAAAGCCACACTTACACAAAAGCTGACCTCATTCCACCAGGAGCTATTGGTATGAGGTGCCTTCCCAAATATCAGTATTTCCTCTGGCTTTCTGGATGCAGCTTTACACACACACACGCACGCAGCACAGGAAGTGGCCTTTCACTCTTACTCAATTAAAAACTGCAAGGCTAAGAACATTCTCAGTTCAGGCTTACAGCACCAAAATACTTTGAGGCCGGACCACCCTAACAGGGTCAGCTATTCCCAGATCATGCCTGCATGCGAACAGCTGCTGGGCTGCAGAAGACTATGTTCTTTGGTTCAAACTGGTGCAGGAGTGCCAGGATCAGAAAACCAAGCTGAAATGCTGTATGTGCTTGGAAAAGCATGGTCCTGAAGGAAACACAGGCTGAGGTGCCTTCAGAAGACAATGAGGAAGGTGGGAAATGCCCTCAAAGTTGCTCAACTCATGCAAAACAGTCTTTCCTCTAGAGTCAGCCAGGGGCTTTCAGAGTACAATCCCTTCCTTCAAATTCAGAAATACCAGAGTGGAACTGTTGGCATATTAGCAGAACAACGTAGGATGAAGTGTCAGGAGTCTTTGGATAACACCTGGCTTTCCACTTCCTTCACATCACGCACCCGCAATGCTCGCTGCCAACACACAGCCAGAAATCAATCAGCACCGAGGTAAAGAGCATCTGGCTGTCACTCAACATTAACTGACACTGTAAGCAGAGAGGGAGGGGGAAATTTAATCGTCTTCCTCTTTTATGATACCCAAAGATATACATGTATGTACTACATCAGCCTGTAGCTTTAGGCACTCATTTGGACATCGAGGCTCCTGCCTGCGCCAATCCACGGATCCGAAGCCTCCTGATGAGCTTATCGTATCATCTCTCCAGGAACAAAGACGCACACCCCCCCCAAAAGCTTCAAACTGGTACAAAACGCAGCAGCCCATCTGCTTCACAAAAACGGTTGCCATGAATACATCCCTACTGCTCTGTGCCTGCTATTTTTAAAGATACTTGGGAGGCAACTGAATCCACTGGCGGTTGTGCTATTTAAGTATCTGGATTAATACTATTCAAGGAATATACCAGTGCTTCTCCATGGGGAAATACAGCACCTGCCTGGCCTACACCTGGCTCAGATGCATTATCAGAAGACAAACTTCTGTAATCCAACAGGAGGGCGATAAACCCACAGACAATAGATGCTTTTCGCGCAGAGCACTGTAAACTGAAACAGGAGAGTCTTATCCTCAGAAGCCCTGCCAGAACATAAGGAGACTTTACAAAGGGAGGGGAAAGGACGAGCGAAAGGAAATTTACAGCTGCAACTTCAGTCACTAAAATACCCAAGGTTTAATGCAAGGCCTGAGCACAGCAAGTGTGGAAAAAGGGTACCTGCCTGCAAAAAAAAACCCAAACCAGACAGCCCAAGAGAGGCAGGTCCCCAAAGCCGAATGTGCTGACAGGACCTTGACCTTTTCTAGAGTGCCTTGAATTCCTAAAAGTGTTAAGTCTTAATGCATTTCAGACAGGTTCCCCTCCAGCCAGCTGCTTTGCCCCTGCCTGGGCAGAGGGGGTGTGAGCGGCTCCAAGCCAGGAGGGGGGTCCTGGCCCCACCAGAGCCACAGCGCCGGGCTGCCCCAGGTCGCTGCAACCCAGGCTGAAGTGGACTTGGGACCAGGACGGGCTGACAGGAGCTGGCAGTACAGGCTCTCGCTTCTGCTCTGCTCACAGGTCAATTTAACCAAGTGCCACCTAGCTACTCAGGGGATATATCATATCCCCACCTCTCGCCACAGACATGCACAAGCTGCCAAGTAAGTCTATTGTAAATAACCTGAAAAATCTGTCTCTCAAGATTCTTGCCTTCTCAGACAACATTCTTCTTTTCACATCATAGGTCACTTAATTGAGAAAAAAGAAAACTGATTTAGTGCGTCCTATGAAGGGTTCCTATACCTATTTCTCCCCCCCCCGGTTTACAGACTCCAAATGACATGGGACACCTTGTTCAGATCAGTTCCCTAAAAACTCACGGGCAGAAAGAGCTACTGGTCTGCTCAATCATAGCTGCATACCTCCTATTGCCACAGACTGCAGAAGAAGCCCAAATCGATTGCAGAGCAAACACCAGACTTTTTTACATAAGCAGCTCACATAAGATGACCTGACAGACATTGCAACTTCAGATGCAATAGGTTTTGGAAGTGGTTGATTTCAGAGAAGCAATCACAGCTCCTAAATAACGTACAGACTTCTAACACAACATGGACACAGCATCTCCTTCCCTTTAATCTTTCCCCAGATGCAAGGAGTATCAAAAAGGTCATGGAAATGATTAGAGGAGCATAGAGCGGAGCCAAGGCATGATCTGGGAGCCTCTCCACACAGTAACTCTTCTCACCGTTCCTGGAAATTCATCCCTCCTGAAGTTTCTCTAACTGCAGCAAGGGAAAATATTTGGAAGTGACTCAATACCACTGAGACCCGTAACTTTACAAGCAGGAACAGGTTTCCATGTGCTTTCAGTTAGAGTACAGACAGGTTAGAGGAAAGGCGGCAAACTCAACAACCTACTTCCCCTTTGCACGTTTATAAGCAATTAAGCCGGTTGAGAGTAATGTATGTGTTTGGCTTAAATTACAGATGATTTTGCTGCTGGAACACATCTGCAACGCACCACGCTGAGCGAACTGCTGAACCCCAGCCAGCTCAAAAAACAACCCAGTGCAACCCGAGCGGCTGGCAGCATCAGCAAACCCCAGCAACGGCTCCTAGAAGCTGCTTTCAGGGACGACAAGGAGAGGGAGATCGACATTTCTCAGCATAGGCTTTTCCTGATACACCCTCCAGTTCAACTCATTTTATTATGACTCCAGGAAGCAGAGGGGTTAATTTCTTTCCAAGTTCACATACTGTTTGAATTCCTTAGATAAGCTGCTTCCACCAAACCCAGGGATCTAGCCTCAGGGGAGAACACTGTAAGGAAAAGCTCTTTTGATAGATTTTCTTCAAAAGAGAAAGTAATTCAAAGTCCATTTTTGCAGGTGTTCCACGCCCACAGCTTCTATAGACTTCAGATGAGGTTGCACCATGCCTCTGGAAGAAAAACCAAGCTTTGAGCAATGCCCTACCACTTCTATTTGCGAGACAGAAATGTTTTACACTCACCCAATAAAATCTTCTCTCCTGAAATGAGAAAGCTCAGTGTGCAGCACCACAAAGAGGAAAACCAGACCAGACCAGGCTTTAGCTCTGGGATAAAGCAGTTAACAGCTCACACAAACTAATCCTGTACCTTTAAAACTGAGCAGTCACTCAGGAAAGAAAAAAAAAAAGTTTCGAAAGCCACTGAAGGCTTCCTTCACATCTTGAGGCAGAAAGAAAGCAAGTCTGGGCTGTTGCGGAATTCGTGTTTGCATACTGCTGGTGATAATCTATGTGCATAGTTGGAAACAAAGCAAGGTTTTATTAGCAATTAGTAGCAGGTGTGGGGACACACCTGCCTGAAGGAGACAGAGAAATAGGAAAGCGTGATGGCAGAACGACCTTATAAGATGTGCAGCAGAACAATCTCAATATGAGAGATCACATAAAGAAGAAAACATTGCAGTTAGAAACTTGGAGATGCAATGGCATCAGTTCAAGGAGATAAACTGTATCTTTAACACTGACAACTTTGACTCCAGGCAGCAGATTTCCCTTGCACAGCAATTTGCAATGCAAAGGAAGCTACTTCCACTCTCACCAAGAACAGTAAGTAATTCGGAAGCAAAGAGAGAGAGCAAAGTTGGGAAGGGTTGATTTGCTTAGATACAGTTTTCTACAGAGTTGAGTTTTAAGTCGGATATGAAAGCAATATAGCATAGGGTCTGAAATAGCATGTGAGAACTTGGGCAAGGAGAAAAAAAAACAACAAGATTATTTCGTACACAAACCCCAGTCCATTTCAGGGGAGTGACCTCCTGCTCCCTTCCCACAGCTCTGAAAAACTCAATCCAGCTCCAATCAGCCAACACCACCCAGGTTCAGAGCTCTCCAGCTATGTTCTTCCCCCGCTCCGAAGAATGATGTGGCATGTGGGGCCCTACAACAGTACTATTAAAATCCCATCAAGGGGTAGGCAAGTGGTAGCCATATGCTAAACTGCTCAAGCGAAGAATAACCAGGGAAAGAAGCGCAGCCAGGAATCAAATCTGCAAACAGCCTCTTACCTGGTAGATAAGCTAGCAAAGTCTCCTCCATCTAGCAGCCTGATTTTGCAGAACAGAACCCCATTCACAAAGGGGACAGCAGTCAGCTCTTCTAGAGTGAAACTTGTCTGAAACTTGAATTTCTTCTTCTTCATCAGGAAAGCCATGGGCAATTTCAGCGTGGAAAGCCCAGGAATTCCAAACAAGATCAGGGGGTCAAAACACACACAGGCAAGCAGAGGAACGGCACTTGTTCCAGGAGCGCAAGCAGGGAGTAGATTCCAGTTCAGTTACAATGACGGCCCAGCTTCAAATGCACGATCCTCTTCTCTTTGGTGGTCGGATCTGGCTGTGGGATCATTGCCACGGCAGGCTTCAGGTGAGGAGGAAGAGGTCAGATTAAATCTCTGCAACATTTCCAAGGGAAAAGGGATGGAGAGAAGTTGGACTCAGCTCCAGACCAGCAGGAGCTGTCCCAGTTAGAGGCTGGATGTGCTCTGTCTTCAACACAACCCCTCTAGAAAGCATCTCTTGTGGGAAGTCATCCTGAGTCTCCAAAGAAGCCTTAAGTCTGCAGGCAGCACATTCAGAGAGCTTCCAGTTTCTGTCTCCTCCTCTTATGCAACTCCTTGATACAGGTCTTTGGGTCAGCCTTTGGGAGGGAAATAAGTAAATTAATCTCAGCCAGTCTTGGGCTCCTCCTCCTCCTCTAAAACCAGTTTGGATGGGTAATATTCAGTCCAGACTCATACCAGTCTTAAGAGGTATGGCCCCAATTAGCCTGGCCCCAACATCCTCTTTCCCCTTTTTGCCTAGAGCAAGCTTCAGTGTTGTCATCCCTCTCGTAATTTCTGTTTTGCAAAGCAGCTAATAAAAATCTGCTCTATTTTCACCCATCATCTTCAGAAGCAGTTTACAGACCAAGATCAGTCTAACAAGAGTAAGCAAAAGCCATTTCAAGAAATGCATAAATCTGTTTCTTTTCTGGTTTTCCAACCAGCCCTAAGTGTTAGCACCTGTATCTTGTAAACGGAGAAAGCCGCACAGAGGAAAAAAAAAAAAAAAGCAGTCTGCTCCAGATTACACAGCGTAACAACCGAATCAGGTCATCTGGCTGTCCAATAGCCAGGCCCACTGAGTACGCTGCCTTCCCCCAGCACCAGGTCCAGACCAAGCCGTGTCTCACACAGTTCAGTTTTGGGGCTGGAGATGGTCATTTCATTACACATTTACGCAACACCTAAGCCAAGGAGGCAAGAGTTGATTAGCATCTAAAAGGGACGAGGTTACGAACACCAGGCAGGAAACAATCCTCACCGATATTAAGAATTAATAACTGCAAACCAACGCAGGCAGAGCTCCTGCTGCCTGCACGGGTGTGCAGTTAAAGCCCCTCTCCCGCTCGGGCGGGAGCGGGTGAATCCAGCCGGTGCTGCCCGCTGCGCCGGGGCCCGGGCACCTCCACAGAGGCACTGCTCTCCTGCAGCCACCTCTGAGCGGAGTGAGGGGGCAGATTGTCGAGTGCTCCGCACCACCAGCCCCCTCCACGAGCCACACCTGCCCCCGTCCCTGCACCGAGCTGCAGCTAGGTCTCAGCCCAGGTCTCAGCTAGGTCTCAGCCTGCCGTCCAGCCCCCTGGACCGTGCACCGAGATGCAGACGGGTCTCAGCCCACCTCTGGGCCCTGTGGACCACACACTGGTATGTGGTGAGGTCGCAGCCTGTTCCCTGGTACTCCTGGGCCATGCACTAAGCTGTGGTCAGGTCTCAGCTCGCTTTCCGAGCCATGTACCGAAGGGTGGCCAGGTCTCAGCCTGCCTCCTGGCCCTGTGAACCACAGACTGAACTGCAGCCAGGTCTCAGCCCCTCTCCCAGCCCCAGAGGCCATGCACTGGGCCGTTGCCGGGCCACAGCCCACCTCTGGCCCCATCAACCATGCACCGAGCTGCAGCCAGGTCTCAGCCTCCCTCCCAGCCCCAAAATAACCAGCCGATGTGCGGGAGGTCCCAGCCCGCTTCCCGACCCTCTCCACCAACCTGCGGCCCGGTCCCGGCGCGGTCCCTGCCCGGCCCAGCTCGCACCTCCTGCCCTCTCCTCGCACGGCCGCCACAGCCACCGCTGCTCCCTGCCACAGCCGCCTCTGCTAGCGCTACGCCAACTGCGGCCGCTACGCCAACGCCGCAGGCAGCCACGAGGCAGAACACCACCACTACAGCCTTTCGTGAATACCAACCCGACGCTACGTAACCCCCCCCCCGCCGCCCTCCTCCCCACAGAGGGGGGAGGGGAGCACGAGAGCGGCGCCGCTCGATTGGGCAAGCAGCAAGCAGGCGGGCCGAGCACAGAAAGACCTTGTTTGGTTGCTGTGGCACGGGGCGGGGAAGGAAGAGCTGGGATTGGAGGCGGAGGTTGTCGGTTTGGTTAAGGCCCGCCCCCTGGTTGAGGGGGTGGGCGGGAAATGGGGGGTTTCACGGCGGTCTCGGTGTCGCCTTAGCGGGGAGGGTGGCGGGAAGGCGGCTCGGCCCGCCTGGCCGGTTGTGGGGCTGCCGGGTGGGGNGCCACTGGAGTGGGCTGGCTGAGGGGATGGCAGGCCTCGGCCCCTGGAGCCTGCAGGTGAGGTGTCTCTGCCTGCGCTGAGGTGATGGGAGAGGCGGTGTGACAGACATGGCCTCTGCATCCTCTTCAGCGCTGCCCCCTGACAGCCAGGCCCCCTTGCCCCGTCCTTGTCCCAGCGCCTTCCCTGCCCCAGCAGCTCCCGGTGACATCCCTTCCAACGGGCACGTCCCGCGCGCTGCAGGCTCGCTGCTCTTCGGGCCACGCCATCGCAGCGGTGCGTCCGCTCCGTCCTCGCTCCGTGCCTGCGGGTACCACAGAGCGGGCCGTGGGTCAGGCTGACCGGCAGCATCTGGGCTGGCTGGCCCGGAGAGGGAGGGAGGCCCTGGCACCACACAGCCCTGCGGGCAGCACGAGGCAGGGCCAGGAGCAGCAGTCTCACCCCTCGTGTGTGAGATGTGGCAACCGGTTAAACACATCTCTTCATCAAAATGGCTCCCTCCTGTTATTATGTGCTGCTGCTGGGTCCTGTGCCGTGGCTGGGATCCCTGGTTAGGCAGGATTCCATTGTTTAAGGGCAAGCAGAACAAAATGTCTCTCCTTGTCCTGATGTCTGCAATCATCAACATGATTTGCCTATTTTTTTTAAAGTTAGGGATGTGCCTAAGAGTATTGCAGAGAAGTTGAGGCTCATCTGGGAGGGACTTTTCCCAAGGCTGATTTGCATGTCTGGCAAAGCTTGGATGAAAGCCTGGGAGCCCTCGCTCTCTTTGCCAGGCTTTGATGCCCAGACTCCTTGCCTTTAATCTTTGCCATCTATGCAGACGATATCAGAGCCATCAAATAATTCTACCACAACGTGCGTCTTTAAAAAAAGAAACTGCTAGTAAAAGTACGTGGCAACATACTTGGATAAAAGTTAAAAGCTGGATTAAGCCAAATGTGTTGTTATGATTCTTGCTTACCAAGTTAAGCAGATACATAGACTTTGGGCTGAGAAAACATTTCATATCGGTACAGTGAAACCGTTGCAGGAGATGTCAGTCTTCCCATAAAGCAGGGTTTGTGGAAGCTGCTTCTAAAGGAAGCGCTTCAGTCGTGCAATCGATGAGTATTTGGTGTTTTCAAGGCCCAAGACATTGCTAGAGATGGGCTGGGGGTTTTTTTGCTTTCTGTTTCTCAGTTTATTGGGAAAGAGCTCAGCCTGCTAAATATTTGATATTTGCCAAGCTGGGATGCTGGAACGCTGGAAGCATCTGAAGAATCCAGCCTGGTCCCTCACACTTCTCATTCCCTGAGCATACTGCTGACAGGAGTGTCGATCTTTTGTTTCCATCACTAGGTAAAGGACAAATGAACTCTGTTTGTGGTGTGGGAGGAGGCCGTGTGTTATCTGGTATGATTCACGCTGATAAATAACCTCCTCAGAGGAATTCTCTTGTTACAGCAACAGCCCCAAATGCTAAGGTTTATAGAGATTATAATCCTTGCTGTTCTCACGCATATTTACTCTGCAGTTTTATCAGAAACATCTCTTGAAAACCTCAGTGTTTTTATAATTAATTGAATAATGTGACTGATGTTAAAAATAAACGGATTTGGAAAAATGCCCAGTGAGCTGCTGAACAGTGTGTAATATAGCAACCATAGCTGGATTCGCAGGGGTATGTATATTTTCCTAACAAACGCAGTCTCATGACTTAGAGATTAAATCTTTATTAGTTCGAAATTCACCCTGTTGATTTTTCTGTGTTTATGCTGCATAATTATTTCTGGACAAATTCACATTTTTTTAAAGGGACAGTGCTCCTCTGATATTTATTGATTCTCCCTACCCCAGACTCAAATGCTGTAGATTTCTGTACGACCTCGGCCCCGCTGTGCCCACCTCACCTCTGCTGCGTGAACCTCAGCTACGTCCCTGCCCCATGTTCTCCCTGACCTAAGTCTCGATGTCGCTCCCCAGCGCTGCCGCCACTTCCTCAACTTTTGCTGGCTCAGGGCATCGTTTATCAGTCTGGGATAATTTTATCACTTTAGCTCTGCAGTTACGTCTGGGCCTCGCCTCTGCTGTCACCGGAGGTGTGTCTGCCGGCCAGGGGCTGGGATGTCTCCGCTCTGCTTGCCTTGAGACTGTGAGTGAGCAGGAACAGAGGTGGCTTTTCTTGCCTCCTCCTCCCCACTTAGAGAACTGAGATAAAGCAGCAGGGGAGAAACAAGGCAAGAGAAATTCAGAAGGGACAAAACTCAGTGAGGTGAAGCGAGATGGATTCTGTAATGAGTTTGGTGAGCCATCAAATCCTATATTTTCTCCCCTGGGAAGCCCAGATACACGAGCAAATCATCAAGCCCTGTAAACTACATCATCAGCGTCTTCCTCTGGAAAACATCATCACACTAATCCATTTGTCCTAGCAGCCAAATGATTAGAGTTTGAAAACTAAATTATAAATGTCGCTGCAACAGCGTAAACACAATAATGGCTCTCCTCTGTTATACCTGTAACCTCTGTTATAACGAGCTTTCAGCCTTGGGATCCAAAAAGAAAAGATCGCAGGCTGCTTTATGTGTAAAGGTGTTCTTCCCACTGCCGGTGCCCGAGCCCCTGCAACGCGCCCGCTCTGAGGAGCTGCACCCCGGGAGCTGTGGGCCAGGCACCCACAGTGGGTGCCTTCCTCGGAGCTGGGGGGCAGAGCCGAGTTAGGGAGCTCACGAAATGGGTCAGGGGGGTGCAGGCCCCTGGGGCAGGCCACTGCAGCGGCGTGAGCCCCATCTGTAGTGGGCAGGCTGCTGGAAACCCCGTGGGGGAATGGATTTATCCCCATTACATAGGATTATCCTACGGTGTGGAGTTATTCCAAGCTTGTGTCTTCTCAGCTTAATTTAATAACAGGCTGTGAGGTCTACTTTGATCTGCTTGTGTTTTTCACTAGTTTCATATTTAACTGAACTCATCATCATAAAAGCTGGGAACTGTTTTGCTTTCTGTGCCAGGCTGGGTTCCTGTTGGACATGCAAAGGACGCACCTGCACGGTGGGTTTCTGCCCTGCCAGGACTGGGGATCCTGTTATCCTGTTATCCACAGGGACAGAGGGAGCACAGGAATCTGGAGTTGGTGGATTCCTTTCCCCAAACATGTGGCCAGACCTGAAAATCCAGCTGCCTGGCTTTTTTTGTTTACTGTTTTCCATATCTGCTCCATGTGTCCTGGGAATGTGCGGCATGACTCTCCGTTTCTTTCCAGGAGGCCCGTCAGTGGAACGGGACCTGGTTTGCCCCTTCCCAAATCTGCAGACTGGAACTGTTTTGCCTCGAGGCTTGTTGTGTTTATTAAGTGTTATCCTGTGTCTGTATCCCAGGTGTCACCTCCAGCACTGTCCGGGACAAGAGACTTGCCAACTCTGGGCTCTCCCACTTGTTCCGTGCTTCTGGCTGCAGCCACACAAGTGCCGCAGTTACCCCAAATGCACCAAAAACAACTGTATGTATGTTTGTGGTTCCCACTTGACACGGCAACCTCTAATTTGGGATCCCGGGTGGTAGAGGTAACAGAAACTGTCCCTGCTGGGGCTGGGCTTCTGCCTTGGGTTAATCACCTTGCGGGGCTGGCACCCAAGGGCTCACGAACCCCGTTTGCGGGCAATGGGGGCTCCATTCCTGCTCGCAAAATGCAGCCTGGAAGCTGTGCTGATCATTTGTATGAAACTTCTTGTGAGATGGTTTCAAGAAAGACAAAGAATCTTAAATGCTTCTATTTTCCTACTTAACAGGCCACACTTGTTGCTGACAGTACCTGCTGGCAATAACCCCTCAGATGGCAACAGGAAAAAAGCACAAAAACCCCCAGAAGAATGCTTTGCCAAAACAGGTTTGACAAACTTTAAAAACATGCTGGAGGAGGTAAAGGTAATTAAGGTGAGTATGCAGGTGGTATCATTCTGTCCCTTGGTGGGGATCCGCTCCCAGAACTGCCATGTAGCTATGGCAGTGCACTGTACACATGGGATACTGACGTATTTATTGTCTTCTAAAAATCTTAAAACCTGTCCCTTTGCTTATAATTAAAGAATTAATGTGGTTTTTTTTTTTATTTTTGCACCTGCCCATTCGTTTCTGCAGTGAACTCACCCCAAAGAGACCCGTGAGCTCCTGACATCTCAGTGTCCTCTGCCTGTGTTTGCAGGAAGCAGAGGGACCTGGTTTGCATTCCCAGGCATCCGGACTTTTCTAGGGCTACCAGCGTTCCTCATCTCTGAGCTCTGCCCATTGAATTGCGTCCTCTGAGGGCTCTTAATCCTGAAAAGATTCATTAGCGAGAGGAGCAAGCAGACACAAGGTCTGGAGGACAAGGCTCATTTTTGGAGCCATCCTGCCAGGGCCAGGCACTGGGCAGTACTTTGCTGCAGCCCCGTTGCGCAGTGCCATCTCCTGGAAAGCTGTGCCTGAGCCGCACACATCACAACCAGAGATTTGCTCCTGAAGCAGCTAGCGGCGCTGCAGGCAGCTCGGCACCTGCCTCTAATTGCTGCAAAGTTTATCTTCTGACCCACCAAGAGCCCCCCACCAAACTTCTTGTCCTCCAGCAGGTCTGAAGGATGCTGCTCACCACCCGGCTGCTTGCCTGCACCTTCGAGGTACCCTGCGGTACAACACCCCCACGCCGGATGCTGAATACAAATCTCGAGGTACAAAAAGAACAGCGCAGGAGCACAAATGAACATCTATAGATGTTACCACTCAGCTTTTGTTCTGTTTGGGCACCAGTTCCCTGTTCAGCTGAATGCCTTGCATATATGTTCACCCTGTAAGTGCTCTGTTTACCTGGTTTTCCTGGTTTTGACTTTAAGGGACACTTTTCTCTGTCCTTCCCCAAGTTTGATGACCTCATCATGAGCAACAACCAAGCCCCTCATCACAGTGCTCACCCTGTATTTAAAATGTGGCTACAGCTTTTTAATGAGACAAAAATGTGGACGCAGAACTTGCACCTGAATGCTGCTGGCTTGACTAAGCTCTATATTTATCCTGAAAAGACAAGAAAAATGGGTGGCTCCAAGGGCAACACCTTTAGTCCTACGAAACAGTAACACAGCTTAAGTTCTTAGTCACTGACAAAATGCACACTGCAATTTAAAGCCAAAGTCCTTTGGTACTCCGTCCCTCATTTTAGGTTATTGCGGCATCTTCTGAGCAGTTGGGAGATTAGTATACTTCAGTAATCTGTCATACACAATGAAATAACTACTGCTCCAAGGTAAGGCTGTAAAAGTTATTTGAAAAAAAAAAAAGGACCATAACTATGTAAATGCAAAGCTACAAAGTTCACGAACAAGAGGAAAAGCTACCGTGACACATGGCTGTTCACATCTTGCTTTGGCCCTTTCTCAGCAAGGATTCTGTGTCGCAAACTTGTTGCCATGATCTCATTTTTGCCCTGGAGCATGCCAACAAACTGAAGCAGCCTGTTTACCAAAACCATATTTTTTATTAAAATTCATATTTGTAAAGGAGAGATCATTACACAAATGAGGTAAACCAACACACATGACATAGTTTTCACTTTAAAAATAAATTTCAATTGAGCAATTGATTTGATTCCATGAAGTCTGAGAGGAAGAGTCAGGTGAGCGTTACTCATGCGGCGAGATGCTGGACAAGGCGGGAAGACGCAGCTGATGCCGCCCTGACTCAGCACAGAGAAGTCAGTGCCAAAGGGTCGTGACGCTGCAGGGGCCAAACCCTTCTCACCGCACTGTCCTTTTCTACCCCGTCAGACTTGCAGACAAGAGGAGATGAGTAAAGGCCAGGGAGGGGCAGTGGTAACCTCTTCACTTACTGCTCTAACCGGGGGTCCCCCACCAGCATCTCCCCATAAAAGGCCATGTAAAGGTTTAATTTGATTGTGCAAATTCACTCCCTCATCAGTCGTTGCTCACCACGTCTCAGTCCTAAAGGAGACTTAACAGCAAGCAAATACCAGCTCTGAAAAAGTTCAATACAATATCTAGCAAGCAACAAGCCTGTTAAATGTGACACGCTTTGCAAGGTACAGGGAGAAGAAGAGTTACGCTTCCTTCTTTTTTTCTTTTTTTTTTTTAAGTTTGCTTCCATGCAGGTACAAGTGGAAAAAGTTTATGAAGTTACTGCAAGTCTGTGAGAATCATGTCATGAAATTAAGCTTTCTCATTGAGGACCAAGCCCCATAGCCCGAACACCTCAAAGAAAAGTGGCTGCAAATGTTGTTTTACCCTGTATAATGGTAAGAAAATAGCGAGGTGAACCTCAGACCCATTTCTCAGAACGCCACTTGAAGCCAGCTAGCAGGCTAACAAAGAATGGCTGTACTCGCTTTCAGTGCCTAACAAGTACGGAACAAGTACCACCGCCACCAGCAGAACCAAATAACGCTCTAAAATTCACTCAATTAAATCAATGGCTGACAGACTCCTAAATGTGGGGAATTACTGTGTGGCTGAAGCTCTGTAGTCCAGGTCCCCTTGGATGGATGGATGGATGGATGCATGGATGGAGATATTACAGAGGTGACAAACTGCAGATGAGACAGATGGAGTTTCACCTGTTACACCCACCTGAGAGGGAAACTCATCCAGGCCCTTGTGTATTAACTACGCTGAGAAAGGCAATACGATACGTATCTTAGGACAGTATCTGGTAACCAAGACATGAAATTTTCATCACATCTGCCAAGTTTACAGTGAAATTTCATGACCGCACACAGATAGAGCATGAGGTGAATGCACTATATTAATCCCATTTATATGTGAGTGGGATTTAACCTGTGTGTAGGTGCTGGTCTGCATGGGCTGGATGTCACGCTCCACGAGCGGTATCCATCCCTCTCAGCGCAGAGAGAAGGTTGTACCACACCCGGTACCACGTTTCCAGTAAATGCTTTCAGCAAGAAACAGAAACGCATTCACTACCGTGCACTATAGTTTATGGTAACTGTACCTTGGCAGCTGCAGTACTGTGATATCGCAACAAGACTCTCCACGCTAGAAGTCAGTTAAAGGCTATAGATTGAGAGAGAGAGGTGTCATACTTAGTAGAGTTTTTCCCAAACAGAAATAAAAAAATAACTGTCTTTTCTTTTTTAATAAATCTATTGTTTGAGGAACTAAAGAAATCAATGTCAAGTTCCTCGTTTATTACACACCCCGCTACGGCTCTGTATGACGAGTCTGAAAAGACAGATTAGCATAAGATTAGCAGGGAAAGAAAGCTGTTTAGGCTCTGAGGCGAGCCATTTCACATTGACTAGAGCTAGCACCCCTCACTCCCTGTGTCCACCGGCAGCACGGGTAGGTTTTTTTCCAAGACAGATGTCCCATCACCGTTTCTTTCACTGGATCATGCCATCTTGCTGCCCTGTCTGGCTGGGGTCAGCGGTGACTGATGGACTGGGTGTATTGCTCTGCAAAAATCGACGGAAGTCCTTAATCATGGGGCGGAGGACCTGGATGAGGGCACTCAGTGCCGCCTGTGTTCCTTCCATGGCTTGTGCCTGTCGCTCCTGGGCACATGCCTGCACCTCCTGAGAGCGACGGATCATCTGAAGCAAGTCATTCTGCTGCTCTAGGTGCTGGGCAATCTCCTTCACGTGCAAGTTGGTCACTCGTTGCTCCTGCAAGAGCTTGGCTGAGTTCAGAGCAATTCGGCTTTTCAGCTCCTGGGGTTTCGCAGATACTTCGTGTTGATGTGCCATCATCTCCAGGGGTGCTTCGGTGGTGACTGTGGTGGGGGCTTCTGTTGTGCAGTACTCCACAACTCCGTCCTCCAGACTGTGGTAGGTTGTCTCTGCAGGAACTGAGAACAAAGGACAGAAAGGGGGTAAGAAGTAGCTGTGATACCGGGAGTTTTATCTACAGGACTATTCAATGAATATCACAGGAGTACTGCCTGCTCAGTGAGATAACATACAATGAACAGCAATGCACAAAATGACCTATTTAAGTCTACTCCACCCTCATTTGAGCTTCCGTCTAGGCTGTACAGTCCAAAGTAATCAGGCATGCCTTATACGTCTAGATAAAATCATTCCTCTATCTCCAGTTCAGAACAATCTTTCCAAGAGGCATTAACCAACCAACATAAGGCAAAGTCAAGACCCTGAATGGTGCTTGTCAGAAGGACAGCTGTTTTTTGGGGCAGACTGGGAAATCAGCCTCGGAGGTGTTTCTCCCCCTGCTTTTGTTCCCAGAGAGGGCGACTGAACAATCTGCAAGGTGCAAAGGATATTGGCTTCCCTCGGTCTTAAGGCCAAGCCCAGCTACCAAAGCTGACTTTCAGTACGTGCGTATCTTGCAGCCACTCCCCTAGAGCACGAGGACATGTTGGGAGCGGCGTTTTCATTACAGAGACACGGGGTTTTCTTTTTGCTGGGGCTTTCCCCACACAGGGCTCAGGGTCTCCTCATGGGCGGGTGTCAGGGCCCCCCATATGCCCTTCCAAATTCAGCACAGAGCGTCTTCGGCAGGCGCAGCACTCACTCTGGGTCAGGGTGACCGTGGTGGCTGATGCGGTGATGGGTATCTCGGTCCCGTCACCCGCACTGCAGTCCCCACTCGGCAAACTGATGATGGTGGCTTCTCCCAGCAGGTTGCAGATGCGTTGCTGCATGGGGGTGAGGATAACCGGGGCGGTCGCAGCGCCCGTCGGGTCTTCGCTCTCCGGCCCGTTGCCGTTACCGTTCTGGTTCTCGCCTCCCCCTTCCATGGCGGCCCGGACTTGGGCCACTTTGCGTCGCACCTCGGTCTTGAGGTCGGACCATTTCTTCTTGACCTCGGGCAGCTCGCGGTGGCAGGTGGCGACGGCGTTGACGCGGCGCAGGATGTCATGCCAGGCGGCCGCCTTGGCGGCCAGGGGCACGCCCGCGTTGAAGTGGTTGATGAGGAGGTGCTTGCCTCGCTCCAGCTCCTCCACGATGATCTCCACCTCCCGCTCCGAGAAGTTCATCTTCCGCTTCTTGGCTGGGGGTGCCGGGGGTGACGCCATGGCCATGAGGGGCACCGAGGAGGGGGCACTGGGGGACACCTGATGGCCAGGAGGGCCTGGCTGGGCCCAGGGGGCCGTGGGGGAGGTTGGGCAGCGCCGAGAGGCGGCAGGGCCCCCCCAGGCCTGCTCCCCCCCGGGGCCGGGGACGACAGGGGGGGCCCCGAGGCCCCTCAGGGCCCGGAGGTGTCTGCCCCCCCCCGCTCCCCCCTTGCCACCGCCAACGATACGCAAATTGCGTACCGCAGCCACCCAGCAAACCCCGCTCAACGGCCTCCACCCTGCGACACTGGCGTAATGGCTTCCAGAATCAGCCCCCTTTCCTGCTTCGCCTGATTGGGCAGCCCGCCTGCCCGTCAGGCGAAAGTCTGGCCTCCCGCCGGCAATGCCGCGCTATCATTGGCCAGCCGCGCTGCCCATCTGTGGGCCAAGAGACGGCTCCGCTTCGCCGCTTGTCTCCGGCCACTGGGCCTGCGTGAGGCTTGCGAGGAGCTGGGTCCGCCCATGAATTTCCCCGCTCTAATTCCATTGGGTATCTCTCCCGTCCATCAACACAGAGCGCCTCCTGCTTTGGAAGCTACCGGATACGCGCCACGTCCGTCAAGCTCAAACTGACTCCCGGTTCCCGATCCGATTGGAGATGTTGTAGCTTTATTCCCGCCTTCCCTTAGGGGCTTAACCAATGGAAGTTCGGTGCAGGCGCTTGTACCGCCCCCTTCAGCCCCGGGCAGTGTTTCCTTCCGATTGGCGAAGGGGCAGGCATCCTTCTGACGTTAAGTGTCCGCCCACCTCACGGGAGCGCGTGGAAGCCGGGGGTGTGGGCGGGGGCGTGTTGCCCGACGCCGGCGCGTCGGCCTCTGCGATTGGTCGAGGCGAGGCATCACGTGGCGGCCGCGGCGTGTGGCGCGAAGGCGGAAGCGCTCCGTGTCGGTTCCTCACGGCGGAAGCGTCGCCATTTGCCGGCGTCGGCGCGTGTGAGGAGCGGACGGCGGGACGATGCCGGGGGCGCGGCGCTCCCTGGCCTCCCCGGTGGTGAGCGGCGTGCTCTGCCCCTGCGGCTCCCCGCGGGCCCCCGGCGCGGCGCCCGGTCCGGGGACGGAGAGCGGCGGCGGCGGCGGCGGCAACGCGAGTCCCTGCGGTCGGTCTCTGTGCGAGGCCTCCGAGCAGGACCGGCGCCTCCGCGCCCTCTTCCAGAAGCTCGACGTGAACCGCGACGGCGCGCTCTGCATCCACGACCTGGCCGTGGGCCTGGGCCGCCTCGGCCTGCACCGCACCGAGCTGGACCTGCTGGTGAGCGGCGGCGGGGCCGGGCTGAGCCGGGCTGGGCTGGGCTGAACCGGGCCGGGCCGGGCTGGGCTGGGCTGAGCCGGGCTGGGTCGAACCGGGCCGGGCCGAACCGGGCCGGGCTCCGGCGGTGCGTTCCTAGGCGGGGGGTGGTGAGGGAGCGTCTGGCCGCCCCCCTCACCCCGTGCCCGCCCCCGCGGCGCTGGTCTGCCTCCGGAGCCCGGCTCCGTGCCGCGGAGCTCGCCCGGCTCCGCCGTCCTCGGGAGCGGGACGCGGGCTCTGAGGACCCCTCGGCCGGGGGAGAAGGGCCGCCGGGTCAGCGGTGGCAGCAGGCCCCTGCTTGTTGCATGTCAGCACTTGCGTCCAGGTGCCTTCCCGATGCTGAACCGGGGGGGCCCCGGGTGAGAAGGGGGTTGTGTGGCGGGAGGCACCGCTGCTCTGCTGGCTGGGCATTCCTGGCTGCTCCCCTAAACGCAACGCTGGGACGCTAAACCCGGAGCTTACCACCTGTAGGCATGTACGGTATTAACTGCAGAAATTGAAGATTTAAAGCTTACTCCCTGGACAGGAAGAACTATAAAAGAAAATCTTCTTTTTCCAGGTCTGAGGGCTTACTTAAATGTGCAAAAGATTCTTTTTTTTGGAAGGGATAGGTGCAGTCAGGTTGTCGTGGTGCAGTTTTCATTGCGTCATTGCGTTTCCTCACGTTACTCTGTTTGGCACCACATTGCTACTCAAGTTTCTTGCCCAACGTGGCTTACACATGCCAAATGAACTTGTCTAAGATATTTTAAACCCCTTAAAATAAAACATAGGAAAGCTGCTGTATTTGTAGTTTGCACGTGGAGTATACAAAATACGCAGCGCGCTGACTTTCTGCTTCAGTATTGGGAGCTGTGCCCTTTTGTGGTCACAGCTCTTTGTGTCAGCTGTACGCTGACGATTCTAGGCTTCAAGATTCAACTCGATGTAACTGTAATTAGTGTAATTTACATCTGTTTTAATTGGAGTAATGGGCTTGCCCTCAGTGCACAGTTTGTCCCTGCCTGGTCTCTTGCACTTTATATGCAGGGCAATAAAAAAGCTGAGTATCTTGGGAGGATGGTAGATAAACACATGGGCGCAGTCAGGGATGTGCCATCTCGGAGCACCTCAATCCTGCAGAAAGGATGAAGAGTTTAAGGGATAACTTCTGAGTCACTGAAAAGACATCCAATTCAAGTGACAGTTCGTATTCTCTCCCTATTCTGGGAGTGGTGCCTCCGTTTGGGTGCTTTAATTGCCTCCATCCATCCTTTCCAGAGTTGTTAGTTCCTTTCTAACTTCGAACCCCCAACATCTTGATTACTAACACTTCTTTTTGGTTGGCATCTTCCTTGCTGCTGTAAAGCATGAGAATTCTTTGGCAGCGTGAGGATCTTGTGAGTGGTTTAGTTGTGCTGTTTCTAAAAATAACATTAGTGCCATGGTGATTTTCTGCAGTGTGCATTTCAGTAATGAAATCTGATTATACCACATAAATCACCTGTGCATGCCCTATGAAATGCTGTCTTGCTGCCACCCGTGGGCTCTGAATCCTTTACCTCTGGCAAAAGTCTCTCATCCACTAGAACGTTCTGTGCTTACGCCTGCATGCCTGTCTCGGTTTGCATTCCTTTTTCTTCCCCGGCATGTTATTCAATCCAGTGTGATGCTCTCTGGGCTAAGAGGCTGCATTGTGAAACAAAATGCGTTTTTGCTTCCCAACAGATAGTTTCTTTGCTTGCCATGCTGCGGGAGCGGCTGAGAGGAACTGTTCTGCGGTGACTGGGACGGCTCTGATGGAGGGAAGTGCTGTCTGGATGCTGCTTAACAATCCTGTCTTTCTGCTGAAGCCCTTCTCTGTCAGTATTGTTCCTCAGCCCTTCGCCGCTTCTGCCGCGCAGGAAGCGGCTGGTTAGATGAATAGAGTTTGCAAAGCATTGTTAGTATTGTAAAGCATCCTCTTCAGCAGCGTAAAAAGCGTCCCTTAAGAATGAGGATGCAGAGTTCAAAACTCTGAAGTTCCAGTTAAACGTGTGGGAACAGTCCTCGGACAGCTGGCTAGAAAACTTCCGCACTGGGTAATTTTTAGGAAAATCAAATGAGCTTCCTGTTTCCCAGGCAGTTCTATTAATAAGTTGTTCTTTTTTCTGCCCTATCCTTAGCTAATAATGGCACCTTGACACTTGGGATAACTAATGTGAAGTCACGCTCAAGAAAAGTGCTTAAGCATCAAGATGAAAACATTTTTGATGGTGTTTGGACATGGTGTTTGGAGACCAATTTAGGCATAAATCACATGGATTGCTTGTGATTAGTAAATTACTTTGTGGCTCTGGCACGTTTTATTTTTCCTTCCATGCAACAGTACATTTGATATGGGAGTTACCTCCTAACATTTAGGAGACAGATGGAGAAAATATTAGACTTGTAATGTGAGGTTATCGCCAGTCTTAACTGTGAGTTGCTAATCTCTTTGCGTCAGTAGGCTAAAAGTCCTTGTGGTAACAATAATAGTTTTGGGCTGCAACTTGAAAAGAAAATGAGCAATATTTTGACTCCTTCAATGCTTGAGAGTTTGTACTGAGATAAAACCCTTTGTAGCATTCTTGGAAAATTGCTGCCTTCTGTTTTAGAGGTGGCCTTCTGCAGTGGGGGAGAGAAGGGGTTGTACTTAGTTGTCCTTTGAGGTGGAATTTGCCTATGTAAACGATGCATTTTTTTTTTTAAACTCATGCTGTTATCTTTAAACCATTTGACCAACAGTGTGCCAAATCAGTGAGCCTTCTGAAGAAATGCTTGTTTACACTGGTTAGCATGAGGCAATTCACATACTTCACGTTGCTTGAGCAGTGAAGTGATAACCATGTGAAGAATTTTTTTAAAGCTTTTTTTGTTCTGCGGTGTAAAGGGATAGTCTTTTACTGCTAAGTTACATCTACCTCTGGAACAGTCAATCTCCTGTTACTACTACTTTCTGACTTCCCTCATGAAAATATTTATATAGTCTTATGGAACTGGAGATACGCACTTAATGAAAATACAGGTAGTTGAACCTGAACTGTGTTTTCTACTTTGTACCTGGAGATGATGTACTGTCCAAAGGATGTATAATGGTAGTATTTGTGTATTTGCTAATATAACCATTTTCATACCGATCCCAATTAACTGCAGGGCTGGAGTGCTGTTCTAAAACCTCATCTATGCTGCTGAAGTTCCAGACAGTTTGAACTGTTGGAATTCATCCCAGCTGCCCAGAGACAGACTGAAGTAGTGAACTTTGTCTGCAGCCACCTCTTCTATGGTGGCGCTGAGCATCTTCTGGTGGACTAATTCTCTCGGCTTTAAGAAACAGAGCAAACATAACCCTTGTCTCTTTTCAGTTCCAACTGTCCAGTTGTCTCTGCTGTAACAATGATGTCCTCCTTGGCCTTGTGATGCTTTCTTCATATATGTGATTGCCCGTTGCTGCCTTGGTATCAGCTTCCCCATATGAAGCTACATCAGCTCCCATTCTGCTGAAATCTTCACATTTCCTTTCATCACCTCTTGCTTAGCCTGGTATCTCCTCTCTGATCTCCAAGTTCTGTTGTTCGCTTTTTACGTGTACCGAAGAAGTGTAACTGCGCCGCTGCAGCCGGACTCTGCAGTGTTCTGTTTGCTTCAGGCCTTTCCTCTGCATGGCTTTGCTTTTTTATGTACGTGTCTCGGACTCTTACAGCATTCTCTGACAGCTGGATCTGTGTTGTGTTCTGGGATTGTTAACCAGTTCTTTCACAAGTGACTCCGTGGATGGATTGAGAAACTCTTTCTATTGTAGCAGTTGCAATCATAAAAAAGTTTAATCTTGTTTCTGATCAATACTTTATCTTCTGTCATGATGTCATTTAATTCTTCTTTTCACACTCCATGACTTTTGAATACTCTGTATTCTACTATGCATAATGTACTAAAATTCACTCTCTATGGGGCAGAGGAAGCAGGGAATCTTTTCCATGTGATGCTGTCACCTGGAAAAGGAGGATCTGAGTTTTTATTGCTTTGCAGGAGTCTGTTTATGATTAGAAAGAGCAAAATTTTAATACCGTTCTATAATCTAGACTGAATAATCTCTCCAAACCTGTATAGATTTAGATACAACATCTTAATGGCTTGTGTGTCTTGAATCCTGCTGGGGCAGTTGCGGAGCTTTTAGCCAGGCCTTAGTAATTCATCATGAAGGGTTGAGCAACACAAGGTTGTATCAAACAGATGAAGCAGTGTTACAGTTTGAAATTCCAGTTGATACCCCTCCTTCTGCTGAAAGGTATTTGCCAACAGCTTCTCAACCACCCATCTCCTGACTAATCCCAAAGGACAAATGTGGATACTCTGAACCAGTTTAACACAAGGTGAAACGGCTTTCAGTAGCATACCAACTGCATGCATTTATGTATAATGTGCATTAAACCAGCAAGCAAAACAGATCATATTTGCTGGGTCTGTAGGGAGCGGAGACATGTTCCTACTCTTTGTAGACTATGAAGTGTGTGGTTTGATGAAGGCCCTGTTCTCCAGCACTTGGGAAATCTGGTGCAAAAGCAGAACTGTAGGTCAGTGAATTAGTTGTAGATAAAGCCTTTAAGTCTGTGGTAAGTGGATGAGTTGGTATGAATTCAGTGTTCTGTTACCTTCTTTGACTTAGACGTGCTAAAGACACTAAACTTTGTAATCGGTCAAATGAGTTCCTGACAGCCACTGCAAAGACTTTGAGAAGAAATACAGGGATTGGCTTTGGCACAAACAAATTTCTCAGTGCGGCGTGGGTTATTAATAGACTTGGCCAGCAGCCTCCTAAAGCGAGAGCTTTGCCGGACTGGAGGGTGTGCTGTGACCGTGAATGTCAGCGAGACTGCTGGCAGGCTGGCTGCCTGCCTTCATCCCTCCACCTGAACCCAGAGGTCTTACGGGGAGGGCAGGAGGAGAGGGACGCTAGAGACCAGGGAATCTTGCACGGTAATGGTGAAAGTCTTTACTCTAACTCGGTCTCTAGTCATCAGACCTGCCTTAGCGTGATTAATGTATTAAACTGGCAGTGCACATCCACTCAGTGTTCAAAGGCGTAGATTGGAAGTGAGTTTTTAGATGTGAATACATACAAGAGAAACTTGCTCATGCATAAGTTTACCTTGCATATAAACAAACAATTGTGGATTAGGCAAGTGTTGCTTTATGTTTGTGTGCATACAGGACCAGGTATATAACTTTCAGAGATGCAATCTTGGGATGTTCTTCCATGATGATTTTTTTTTTGTCCCACCTTGCAGCAAATTGGAGAAGCCTGCTGGCTCTCAGGTTTATTTAGCTGAGACCTTCGTCCTATTTGCAGAGTGATAATGAATGAAGGATCCTGGCTGACCTTCGTGCAACGTAGATGCAACTCTGACTTGAGCATATCAATTTTAAATGTTGATGTTGTGTGAGAGCTTCTCTTGCAGAAAGGCCCCCTGCATGTCACAGACATCATTGTTCCTGCAGGACGGTGCGTATTCTGAGCTCTGTAGTGAAGTGAGTTCCTGTAGGATCCCCAGAGCCTGAGTGAATTGAAACAATACCTCTGATCCAAAGTAACTGATTGTGCCTGTGTAGAATATGCAGATGGATTTTGATCTTTGTGGAACCTTATTTAGTGACCAGGGCTAGATGCCTTGGTAAGTAGTGAAAAATGTCTCTTTTATCCTCATCTGCATTGGATTATTAGTCTGATTACTGAGACAAGGGCAGGTTAAAAAACCCAAACAAAACAGGACTTCAGTGTGCTTATTAATTTTTTTTTTTATGAAAGAAACAAACCCAGTGGTGAATCGGGCTGAATAATGAGCGGAACCCTTAAATGGTTGACGAACGTTAATAAAATGACATCAAAGCCATAATAAGGACTTGGTCTCTTGTTTGAGCCCCCTACAAAACAGTGATTCTATAGTTCTGTGCTCCCTGTTGCATATATTATGATATGATGTTGGGAGGAAGAGAAGGGATTTCTTTTCTTTCAGACCTACTTGTAGCAAATGGTAAATGAGTCTTTGTTCTTGTTCATGTCCTATCGCTATATTTGTCCCTCTGAATGTGGGACATGAGCGCACTTTAATGATGCCCCAGACTTTGTCACAGTTGGAGAAGCATAGCTGTGCTAACTAGTGTCAGTGTAGAAAGGCAGCAGAGATGTCTTAGTTTTTCTAAGTTACGTGCAGCGAGCTGCAGGGAAGTTTCTGGCAGTTAAAGTGCCTTACAGTGGAGAATTCTCCTGTAAGAGAAATTGTTGAAATTTTTAGATCATGAGTTCCTTGGAAAGACAAAGCTGTTTGGTATGTGCATCTACATCATTTAGCCTAAGGAGAGCAGGGGCTGTGTGTGAGCAAGCCTGGGCCCAGGCTGCCGGAGAGCCTTCGTTTCTCACTAGCTATTTTCCTAGTGCAGTGAGAAGCTGACTTTCTAATTTCTGAGTACTAAGGATGCCCTTTCTCTTAGTCAATCCCCGGTTCTTCATGTGATACAATACGACCTCGGTGGAACTCACTGTTCTGGGCAATGGCTGTGTTTCCCCCTCCCTGGCCATCTCTGTATTGGCACTGGCCCACGAATATATCAACTAGAATAGCTAATCGCTTGTGCCAGGGTTCCTATAACGAGGTGATCTGGGTTTCTTTGTAGTGTTCAGTAAACTATGCTGTGTCACTTTAATATATTAAACATAGCTGAATGTTTAAGCAGCTGATTTAGATTTTATGGCACAATGCAATAAGCACTGCGCAGAGTTAACTTTGGCTTTCTACAAAGGGGGAAGTTCTTACATTTTTGTTTTTCAGAAATTACATTTGAAAAGATAAGAGGTAATTGAAAGAGTCATGGTGGCCCATCCCAGCTGGGCGGGCTGGGTGCTATCTCTGGGTGGCACATGTGTAGGCTGCGTTCCTCCGGGTGCTTCCAGGAGAGCTCCTGGAGGAGATGAGTCATTGCTGATTCCCGCGGGGTCACCTAAGGAACCGGAGACGGCGACCACGGCGGCAGCTCTTCCTGCGCCAGAGGAGGAGAAGGGTTGTTGCTCCGAGCACAGCTCCCTTCCCTCTGCCCCTGTTTCTTTTCACCCTCCCTCCTGCATTTTTTAGGTGTTAGCTAGTTGTCTGGTGACGAGGCTCACATTCTTGCTCGAAAATGCTGTGCATTTACTCCAAAGTCTTCTAGAAGCCATCTTAAAGCAAATAGTCTGAGTCTGAATTTCTGCCCAGTGCTACCAGGCTGGAAGGGCAAGTGCCCGTTTGAAAACTGGAGTTTCAGAGTTAGCAGGTACGAAGATGTGGCCTGCGTGATGCGGCTGAAGAGGATACAAGATACCTTGGGTTTGTGGCTTAAAACAGAACTTCCCTCTGACAGCTTGCAGTACTGAGGAAAATACTGTTTTAATTAAGCAAAACACGTCACTCTCTTGCTCTTTCCTTTCTCCTTTGTCTCCATTTGGCTAGATTACACGACTTTATTGCCGGCTTCTCCTCTGGCTATCTAATGACTATCCATTTTGGTGGTGTAGGACTCTAAGGCCAGCTGCCACAGGCGCCTTCTGTCCCCAGTGACTGGTGTGCTGGCTGAGAACCAGCTTTAGATCAGTCCTGGTGCTTTTCTGCCTTGAAAATCCTGGGCTTGGTTCATGGAAACAGCTGGAATTGGAGGGCTGACTGTCTCCTAACAAAGTCTAGATTGGGAAAGCTGTTTCACCTAGGTGTTCGCTTGTGATTTCTAGAAAAAGTGAATTTTTGTTCCTCATCCGTTCCTTTGTGTCACTGTTCAGGCTGGACTAATGGTATTTATTGCATCTTTTCTTACGTGTGAATGATTGGCTTTGTGGTGGTGTTGGTAGGGTAATACTTTCCTACAAATTCCCTGTAGGACCGCAGTTGTCTTGCCTCTAGCTATAATCATCTTGCTGTTACTAGGTTTATTATTCTGACCTAATAAAATTCCCCACTTGGTAAAAGAATTTTTTTTTTTCCCCCTAAATATGTTTATAAAAGTCTGTCTGTTCTCAAGGAGCTGTGGGGGCAGAATTCCTCTGAGGTTTCCTCTAGTGAGGACAAAGGCCAAGGAAGCATTGCTGACTTTCTGCTTTAATTGCACCCCAGGCATGTGATTTCTTGCACAAATTATTATTTTACGGTGCAATCTCTGTGTGAACAAAGGAAGATGGGGTCCCTGCCATGCACGCACCACTAAAGAAATTGTGTCGGGTAACATCAGCTGGTTTGATGGGTCCTTTTGAGTACCAGCCCAGCATTAAGTGACCATTGAGGACAAATCCAAAGTCCTGCTGGGTGCTTTGCCTCCTGTATTGTGGCCTGTAGCTCTGTAGCGGTGGTGCCAGTCCACCTGCTGTCACTGCAGGCAGCTCTAATGCCCTTTCCACAGGTGGTCGCGCTTTTTGGGACCCCATCCGTGAGTAGGCTCAACTGGTTACCCCAGCAGAAAACTCTGTAATTTTTGCTGGGTTAATGAGGTTGTCGGCACAGGAGCAAGGTAAGCGCAGAGCTGATGTGGATGTGTGAGACGACCTCTTTCAGCAGCAGTAAGCTTCAGATCAGTTCACTGCTTCTTGTGAAATGACAGCCTTAGGCTAATAGAAGCTGATTTTTGAAGAACCGTGCCCAGTTCAGAAAATCTGCTTTGTTTTTCCTCTGGCTTGAGAGTGTTAGAAGCCTTCAAATGTCATCTTAAAGGATCTGATTCACTGCATCTTGGAAAGTAGTTTAACTTCTGTGCTTGTAGTTGTGATGACTGGCAGCAGCTCAAGGTAATCGAGGCATGACAAAAATTCCTCGCTCCTGCCTGGGCTTCTGAGTACATCCCAGCTAGAACTGGCCTGTGCTGTTCCTCAGAGAGGGACAGGGCTTTCCCCGGATCCTCACCCCAGTGTTGCTGCCTCTAAATTTTGTCAATTTTTTCTGTTTTGTTATATTTTTGTATGTGTCAAGTTTTAAGGTAAAAACTTTGTTGTGTACTGTATGTAGACACTATGATTCAACAGCATTTTTTTCTCTTGAAGTATATTTGCAGAATTCTTTTTTTACTGTGATGTCTTCTACGTACTTGTCTCTCACTTTTTCCATTACTCAGGTTGGTTAAAGGAATTCAACATTAGCAATTTCCCAAGTGTGATGTTTAGTATTCTTCCTCTCAAATTTATTTGCAAATTGGCTACTTAAAGCTTGCAGTCCTTCCAGGTTTTGGATTGTATTTTCATATCTAATATCTGTAAACCAAAAGTTTCCTACAGACTGTCACTGTCAAAAGTTGAAAGCTGAAAAGGAGATCCTCTGCTCACTGTGCCACTGTGGGTAGGGAGCCTTGGCTGAGGGAAGCCGTAGTCTGTACTTCTTTATCCTGCATGTTAAAAAACCCAAACTGTTCTCTTACGGAAAAGTCGTAATACTTTGGAAAGGGAGGCATGCACTGCCCTCTGTCTGTAGATGCAAAAGGCAAGAATCTAGGACTACAAAGTTGTTGGTACTTGAAAATGGAAAATGAGCCCTTACTGTCTCCAGCTGTGCTGTTGTGCCTGCCAGATGTGGGCTGCTGGGTTCCACCAAGGTTTATTGACTGTTCTGGCAGTGCCCCGGTTGGGAGGCCGATACCCCCAGCCTTGCAGCCAGGGCATGATTCAACAGCAGCTGTGGCAGCAGAGGGAAACATGGCATTTCTTGTAGAAATTCAGGGGATGTCATGTGTTCTGTGCTTATGTATTGGTATATACTTGTAGTCCTGCTCTGGCTAATCCTGCCCGTGACTGTACAGTTAAAGGCTCCTTCAGCAGAACTTGGCCTGTTTGACTAATCGGCAATAGTTTAACCACAGCGTATTAGATCTTGCATAGATGAATAGCCATAAATGCTGTGCAAGCGTGTCGCTGTGTTGCGCTGAAAGCCAAATGGCAGAAGCACAATGCAGCACCAAATGACGGATGAGACTATAATAGACCAGGGAGAGACGGTGCAGTTAGAGGTTAATTCAGCCATGGCTGGGAAAAGCCGGCTTCTCTCCGGAGAACCATCTGCCGCTCTAACAAAGAGCGGCAGCCGAAGCTGCCGACCCCCAGAAGCGGGTACGTACACGCCTCGGATGATCCTGCGCTGCCAAATTGCCTCTGGGCCGTGGCTTCTGTGCTCTGGACGACTGCCCTGCTGCCCTCCCTGCCCGTACCTGCCCGACGGAGCTGGCAGGCGCGCTCCTCTGCGGGGTGCCTCCCGCGCCGAGGGCGCGCTCCCGCCCGGCTGCGCGCGCTGCCTTGCTCCGGAGCACCGCAGTGTTGGGAGCGAGGATTGGCTGGGCACTGCTGCAGTGGGGACGCAGCCTGGGTGTTCAGCCTTGCTGCTCGTCTGATGTGCCGTTAGGATGAGCCGGGACACGCGGGTTAATTGGCAGCTCTGAGAAGCTTCTCTTGGAGAGGTTCATTTTTAGCTTTCCTCTTAAGCACAGCGTCTCGGCTTCTCTGTCCAAGCAGTCTCCAAAGCTCAGCGTCTCGGCTTCTCCATGCCAGGGGTCTTGTGCTTTGTCTGTTGCCATCAGATTTCTGAGGCTCTGGTACAATGAGCTGCTTGTCAGGCCAGGCACGACTGCAGTAGCAGCAATTTCAAAAGGCAGGAAGCGTCCGCAGGAGCGGTCTGTAAAGAATCTGAGCCCGTGGAGTTGCTGGGTTGAACCTCCCGCTGGCTGCCGTGCTGATTCCCGTCTTGGGGGTGCTTGGTAGTGCAGTCACATCATCCTTGGCAGCCGGCAGCTCCTGAGCGCGCAGGGTTCCCCTGCCTGGGACGCTCGCTTCAGCAGCAATGCTGCAGACCCTTTGGCATTTTCTGTCTAGCTTCCTTCCCAGGGCCACATGCCAAGGTCCTGCAGATGAAAAAGAGGATGAGGCCAGAAACACCACCCCACTTCCAGGCCCCGGGGAGAAAGGGCCAAAGATGTTGGGGAAGCCACAGGACAGAGGGACTGATCCCACTGAAAGGAGACCAACTATCCTACTGGTGGTTGGACCCGCAGAGCATTTTCCAAAGGTAATGGGATATCCAGGGGCCTGACGAGGGGTTGGTGAACATGACAGCTGAGTGTGGGGTCTGCTGGGAGCAGGGGTGTTGCAGGTGGAGTGTGTGAGTAGTGGGGGTGTGTGTGTGTATTTGGGGAGGGGGGAGAAGAACAGGAGAAGGGAGCAGCGTCCAATGCGTGTGCTTGCTAGCAGGGAAATGTGGGGGGACCAGGGGAATGACTGCGAAGAGAGGAGGGGATCTAACCTTTCAGACATAGTGTTCAAGGAGGGGAGAAATGCTGTTTAGGGGCAAGGGGGAATATGGGGGGTCTCGAAGGTTCCTGGGCAACTTGTAAGAAGCATGACTAAGAGGGCAGGGAATGATAATGCAGGTTAGTGGCGAGTCCCATCCCTGCACTGGAGACCAGCAAAGGATCAAATAGATCCTAAAATGTTCCGGAGTCAGTCTCTGGTAATTTGGCAAGCCTCTGGAAAAGCTTGCATGTTTTGACCAAATGAGTAGCTGGCTGTATTATTTGAATGGCACAGCCTGGAAGAGAGGAAAGCCTGTCCCTGGGGAGCAGGTGGCATAAGGGAGAGACTAAAATCTGTGTGAGGATGGGAACTTCCCGGGGGGTGGGAGAATGGGGAGGTGGTGGGTGCGCACAATTGGCGGAGAATAAATGGTGAGGCTTTGTCTGGGGGGAGGCGAACAAAAGCTGCTTATTTAGTGCCTGGGCTCCTAATGTAGTGCTGGCGGACTGCAGTTCTGGTTTATTTTTGATGGGGAGGGACTGCTGTCCATATCTCCTGAGGATGGTGCAGTCAGCTCTGACTACGTGTGGTTTAAGACCAAGGGTGTGACCTGGGATTAGGGGAGAAGGAGTTGGGCACAACCCCTGTGAGTGGTGGGAGCGTGGGATAATACTGAGGGGCTGCAGCAGCGGCAGGGGTGCGTGACTTGCAGGATCTGGCTTGTTTGACTGAGGATCGGGCATGGTTGTTGTAAGCTTTCTCTAAAATGGGGGACAAACAGGCTCAGGTTGTAGAGGGAATGAATATCCTTTCTGCTGCTGTTTTGAATGGAAATGGGCAGGGTGGCATTTCGCATTCTGGGGAGCAGGAGCCACTCCCTGCTTGAATCAGACTGAAAAATCTGCAGGGACTTTTGCCTTCATCCCTGTCGTTAGCAGTTGGCACTCTGCATCCTCTGCAAAGAGAGGAGCATGTGCATTTTGAGGAGGACTTTTGTGCACAGAGGTTGAAGAAGGACAGACGTTCAGAACTGAAGGAGATTGTGATGAAAACCTGGAGAGCATAGGGTTTTAAAAATCTCTGGTGTCTTCCAGGGAACAATGGTCCCTCCGTCAGGGAGAGTCCATCTGTTCACACCTGCCAATGAAGCTTTGTCTGAGAGCCGATACCCATCTCCTCTTTCCTGTGTGACCCTGGGAAGTTTGGCCGCATAGGAACCCTAAAATTGGCTAATGGAGAAATACCTAGAGGATAAGGATGTTGTAAAATGGAGTTATTACAGCTTAGGAAGTAACTGCCCATCTGCTAGGAGGCTGTGACTGTGTAATTTTAGCCTGCCCTGATTGTAAAGTAAAACGCAGTATAAAGCTCTTCTGTTGAGGATTATGCAGATATGTTTTACCTTGCAGTTCAGGACGGCTAATGCTGCATCCAGCCATCCTGGCTCAGCTGATGGACAGTAACTTGTTAAGCTGCAGTGACTTGTTTGTGTTTGATCAGATATCTGTGCTCTAATTACCCTTATGAAGGAGAAGTGTTGCAAAAAGTCTCATACAGCCTTAGGGATAGATTATAAACCACCGTGAGCAGAGAGTATTATTTGGCGTTTAAAGAAAATGTGGGGGACACACGGCTTTTGTTCTCTGCCACTGAATGTCTGTGACCTTGGGAGAAGTCTCTTGCCTGGTATGCCACTTTGTGTTGTAAAAACACCTCTAACTACGTATCTGCTGAAAACACACAAAATATCGTGCCTCATCCTCTGTTACTGTAAGGAATGTGCCTGTATGGATCATTTGACCTGAGGTGCTTCCTAGCTGTGGGTCTTCAATCTTCCTGTTGTAGTTCGTGTGTTTCTGCTCAGATCCTTGCTTGAAAGTAACAATTTCCACGTGAGGCTGTTTCCGCAAATGTGGGGGAAAACACTGATTGCAAATGTGATGCGTTGGCCCCGGGTGTGTGTACACAGGAGAGAGGTATGATCTGCCCCTGATGTCACCATCTGGACTTGTAACTTTGGATCTGTGTGTCCGTGGAACAGGTCACCTCTCCTGGTTACCTTTATGTCAGATACCGTGGAGTGTTGTCTGCCTTCGCCGGTCTCTATCCTTCCCCTTGTGCAGCCTTGGCTGCCTGCAGCTCTTTACTCTGCTGGGGTCTCTTAAATGATTAACTCCTTTCCTTCATACGCTTTACGCTCTTTATTTGTGTTTTGTGAGGACTTTCTGTACTGTACAATTAATTATAAGCTAGTTTCCAGAAATTAAAAAATACCAAGTCAGCAGGACCGAGTGAAAACGTCAAGCAATAGCGGTTCTCTCTGTGGCCCATGGCATACTTGCCCAGAAAGCTGTTTTGCCTGGGAAGGAGGATGTTAGTTATGTGGCTGTGACGCTCCCTGGCACTTGATATTTTTAGAGACTTTTTTTAGCAAAGTAAATTCAAAATTAAACAGCGTACTTTCCTGCTCCTTGTATGGCTGCATCTTCCCATCCTTTGGGAGGTACCTTCTGGAGCTGATGTAGTAAACTGGTGATGAAGCAGATGCCTAGAAGAGTACAAATGACTTGGAAAGGTTAACGTTGGAATGGCAGGGTGTTGAAACTGGTAATTCATGAAGCATTTAAATAAGAACCAAATTCTATAAATAAAATGGAGGATGGGTTTGCAGCTTCCTTGATGGCAAGAAAAGCAAGCCTTCCATAGAAGGAAGACGGACCCATCTAGTGCTCACCTTAGCACAGGAGGGTATTAGCTAGGCTGGCTTCACATCAACCAAAAATGTGCAGGTCCAGCTCTGGCTTCATTTGCAGCAGTGATGGTTGGAGGATGGAAGAAATATCAGGGAGGAGTGACTTGAAAGGACTGACTTTATTTGGAACTCTGTCCTTGGGTTAATCAGGAATAGCCAGTGCTAATGAGGGATGTACTGTCCGTAGCTCACATCCAAAGCGCTGGGGCAGGGTGCTGCTGCCCGCAGTGGTATGGACACACGCACTGCAGGGGCTGGGGCAGTGGGACCGGCTGTGTGTGCTGAGACCTGGGTGCTGACCCCATACTGGTTGTATTCCAGCAGCACTGATCCCTGCAGCTCTGGAGGCTATCTTGCTTTTGAGTACTTCCAGGCTTACCAGGATTCTTTTGGGTGAAACCTTAAAAACTTGTTAATGCCTATTTAAGCTTCCTTTGTCATAACCAGAATTGCTGGTATAAACCTCATTTGTAATCTGTCTCTCCTTCTTAGCTCGCTGTCCTGTAATTAATACCCTGCTTAAAATCAGCTTTCTTAACCTCATTACCTTTCTCCTTTCCTCTGACGTAGGTAGTAGGGCTTTTTTCCCTAAAATGTGCAGATTTTGCCTTTTGTCTCTGGCTGCCAACTCTGTCTAGAGTTTATTAGGAAAATCTGCATCATGTTGGCATAGCAACTGAGCTGCCAAGCAGCTAGAATAGTGATGCTTGGCAACTCGTGGGAAGGACTACGGAGGATCTTAAGGCTTGGTAGGGCAAATTTGAGGTGCATTTATTCAGTAACTCCCTGGAGCTGGCGGGGAGCTGCCCGCCTTGGCCAGGCAGCTGGAAGCGTTTGCTTTTGGCCAGCGATGTGTAGCATTAGGGTGCTGCTTGCGGTGAGACCCCGCTCGGTGGGAAGGTTGGGGTGTGCTGTTGGCGTGCATGTGGTGAGCTGCTGCAGCTGATCTTTAAGAGGATCTGGAGCCCCTGAGAAGATCCTGTTTTCGTGCAGAGAGACGTCAGCAGGGAGTAGGTTAAGCCTGGTTAGGTAACGTGGCAGTAGTGCCATGGTAGGTGACATGACAGGGGGAGGGCGTAGGAAACCATTGTAGGTCATGATTCTCAAGGGTACTGAATTGCTGCAAGTTGCGATCTATTAAGCTTTTAAAATAAATAAATAAATAAAAATCCTTGAAATAAAGCCCCAGATTAAACATTCCCAATTTGTGTGATTGACATGCAGCTCCACAAGTATCTTATTACAGACCTTGGCCTTTGAATCTGAAGAACAAAATACCGTGGTAAAGACGTGAAGGCCCCTTGCACATTAGGGTCTGAGGAAAGGAACACTTACTGGACTTTGCGCTGGCCAGGCAGTCTGTTTAAACAGAGCAAACGCAAGAAAATGTTGCTGTGTCCGCAGTGGTGGGGAAAGCTGTTAGCTGGACTGGCTTAAACCAGTTTAGCAAACTTGCTGCATTACTTCAAGTGCAGCAGGATTATAGTGGTTTGGTTGTTGGCTATGGGTTTTTGCATCATCCTTCAAGTGATAGCTTCTCTTTGATGACTATCAAGACTATAACTCTATTTTAAATTCATGTTAGCAATCAGTAATTCTGTACTGAGCAGTATTGTTACCTGCTGCGCTCCTTGGGTACTCTCGCTGTTGAGCTAGGTGTTATCCCATACATCAAACTTCACTAAATGCTCAGAAGCCTGTAATTATACCTGCATTAAGTGATGCGTGTGCCATACTCCCTCTTCAGCCATGCTCCTGATGAAAGCTCAGGAACTCGCTTACAAAGTGGTTAAATTGTAAATGGTAGAAACTGGAGGATGATGTTCTGCCCGGGCCACTTGTCATTATAGAGCGTATCCGACTGCAATGGTTAATTGTAGTTGGGAGAGGAAGAAAAGCTAGTAAGTTGTGGTAATTGCTGCGTGGATGCTTAGCTAGGAGGCTTTGAAGCAGTTGGGTCTGTTTTGAAGCCTGCTTTTGATTTTGGTGGTTTTCTGGGTGTCCGGCACAATGGCAAACCTTCTCCGCAGGTTTTGTTGCTGCTCTTAGTGAATCCTGAGTGCTGAGAGGAGATCTGGGTATGCAGGGCTTGCCGGCTCCTAGCTGGCACAAGTGGTTTTTTTGGGGAGGATTTCAACCGAAGCCAATCAACTCTGGCATGGCAAAGTAACCTTCTAAAAGTGGAATTTCGAGGCTTTTGTTTAAGCTGGATATCCCAAAAGTGTATGAAAGCAGTAAGTGGGTGGCATCTTGCTCTTACTGTGTTTTAGAGGAAGAATTTTGGGAAGAGGAAGACAGTGAGAGTCCTGCTGTGTTGTATGGTGGGAGAGGTTGTGATCAAGACTGGTCCCTACTGTGCTGCGTGTGTAAATCCCTGGAGTGGTGAGCGCAGGATCAGAAAGGACCGATCGGATATAAGGAACAGCAAGTGAGCATCTTGGATGTTGGCCAAAGTCTCTTGGGTTAAAAGAGATGCCCGGTAAGAGTTAACTTGCGGTGGGCGTGATGTAAGGTCTCTGGGCTTAATGGGAGCCTGGTGTTGAGCAATGGGAGGCAGCTCACATGCCTCCTCGGGATCTTTTCTCCTGGCAGCTGGGCGGGACTGTACAGCTAGGGCTTCCCTTTTAAGTAGAAGGGCAGGGCTTGTATAGCCAATCACCCCGGAGCCGGCTTTGCTCATAGGCATGTGTCATGAGACTTGCTGGCATTTCCTTTCCACTACGTACTGAAATTAGCTCAGGGGAATCATTCAGTTTTACTTCCCTTCCCCGTAAGTCTGAGCAGGGCAGCTGAGTCTCCGGCTCAGAAAGATGCTCTGCCTCTGTCTGTACGTGCCAGTGTTCGGGGAGTCGCAGACGGAGTTTGAATACTTTGAGTCGAAGGGGCTGCCGGCTGAACTCAAATCGATCTTCCGACTCAGCCTCTTCATTCCTTCCCAGGAGTTCTCTACCTACCGCCAGTGGAAGCAGGTATGGTCCTGAGGGAGGAACGGGAGGGAGCGAGCTACCAAGGGGTCATCTCCAACAGCTTGAGTGGCATGTTGGAGGGGGACAAGTTCATGACTGCCGTGTTGTAATGGCTGGGTACAGCACGGACACGTTTCTCTTGCCCCTTGGTAGGGATAGCTGAAGCAGCGTGGAGCAGACTTTTTTTCTTTTTTATTCTTTTGGCTTGAATCCGAGATCTCAGTGCCTCTAAGACTGTTTAAACCAGCTGATTTCCTAAAAGTTAAGTAGAAAAAGGGGTTCTCCAAACTATGGATTCCTCTGCTTTAACTGATCTGCTCAAAGACAACGTTTCGCATCCTCTTCCTTTTCCTTCCTGTAACACCCTTCCGCCTGCCCTCCCTTCTGATGGAAGTTGTGTAATCTGATGTCAGCTCAAGCCGATGCAGGTCTCACCCCGGTGAAGGTGAGCAGGTTTGTGCTATGAGCTGGAGAGCGGCGGCAGCAGTGAGTGGGCTGAGCCGGGGGAGGTTGTGCAAGAGTTTGCTGCAGAAGGGAGATGCGCTAAATCTGCGGAGCACTCTGACTTTATCACAGCCCTTGCTTTCAGCTTGCCTCTACTGCTGTGATTTTCATGACCAGGCTGCCAAGAGCCCAGACAGCCGATTATTGAACAGCAAAGCTGGGTGGGCTTTTTATAGCTCTGTGCAGACACACAAACGGGGACTGTAGCAGGCTTTAAGACGTGTGGGGTTGCAAAACGTGCTGCAGGCACAGCGTGTTATGCAGGTGACCATAGAAACATCTGCAGCCAGCAGAGCTGTTAATGAGTGGTTCTGTCTATGGAGACTTTGTGTTTGCTGTTAAAGGCAAAGAGCTGCAGGCAGACATTTGTTGGTGTCTCTGGAGAAGATGCTGGGAGCTTGGCTTTCTCACCCATAACACATGTGTTGTAGGTCACTGATCACCAGGCTTGCAGCATTTTTGCTTTGTGATCTTGGAGGAAGAAGGCTAGCAGAGCAAGGCAGCTTTTATTACCTGCGGTCTCTAATCACTCATCACACATCTCTGCGGTTGATAGGAGCGTGCTGCAAGAAAAGGAGCAGTTGCACTGTCACCTCTTACAGTGTCTCCGAATTATTAGTGCCTGCCAACTGGTTGGGGGTTGCCAGTCGGAGGGAAGCCCTGATTCAGCTGTTGAAGGCCAATCTGCTGACATGTGAGGGGTGTTGGTCTATCTTTAGCCTACAAGTTGAATGTGGGGTCATATCTGAACTTTACAACAGTCATATGATAAATTGCAGGTTAAGAATACTGGGCACTCCTCAAAGGTCAGGGCAGCTGGGACAGGACTTTCTTATTTAAGGTTCCTAAAACTATTAGGAATAATCCTCATAGCATTAGGGCTAAAGTGACAGGACTTGGTGGGGTGAGAGAGCATTTTAATGATGAAGTATTTAGTATTGAAATCACTTAAAATGGCATTGAAACAAACACTTAAGGGTTATGAAGGGGACTGGTGCTCATAGGCTGAAGAAATATCACAATAAGCTTAGGTTTGCCCGTTACCTTTGAAGCCTAAATACCAAATAAATATTGGTGAATGGAGGGTTAGCCTAGTGTTTGATCTCAGCTCAGAGGTTCCTTAATCACCCACTTGCTGTTAACGTAAATGTTACAAGAATTAAAACAAAAATTTAGGTGATGCAGTAGACTGAATCACACATCATTTAGTGTTGCTCATCGATTGATGTTGTAAAAGACAGCCTGTTGTTGCAGGCTGTCAAAGGCAAGTGACTGAACAAGAAGGGGAATAGGAACTCCCTGAGCCACATTCTTGCAGTCCAGAGATCACCTCTCCTGTCAACAAGTAGCCACGTGCGCTTAGATAGCACAGTCCATCTGCTATTGCCCCATGCTGGAGTGAGTTAATTAGTCATTTACCTTGTCCTAGATGTCTGGCACAGAGTCTGATCTTGATTTGAGCTTTGTCCTACTAAGAATCTTTTCTTGTTCTATATGCATCTCATGGAAACTTGTATAATTAAAGCACGTAGCTCCAGGATGCCTAAACCAGTTCACAGGGGTTTTTATCTTTGGCTGTGTCCACTAGAGCTGGACAGGCTTTTTCTGGTTGGAGTTAGTTATTGCCAGAGGGAGCTTACTTCTCTAAGGATCGTAGTAGGCATGAAATTCCTTCTCCTGTTCAGGTTTTTTTATTACCTGAAGTTTTGTGATTAATTTCTTTATGCAAATCTGTTGCCTCACACTTAGCTCAAGAACCTCAACGAGGGCTGTGTAAGGTGTTAATCAAGATACAGAACTGAGATTAGACACATGATAGTAGCAGAATATCCATGATAAAAGCATGAGGCATTTCATCTGCATAACTAACTTTGGGAGAGTTGTCTGGTATCAGGTGATTTTTCTACACTACTGCTTTGCTCAAATTTCTTTGAGGAATTAGCATAATTCTGTCGGCTACTTTCTGGAGGAAAAGTCAAAGACCTGTAGGAATTATCTTTACATATGTAGAAGAAGGGGCAGACCTGTCTGCATGAACAAAGGAACTGACCGGTTTTGATTGTTTTCTGAACAGAAAATTGTGAAGGCTGGAGACAAGGACCTGGATGGGCAGCTGGATTTTGAGGAGTTTGTTCATTATCTCCAAGACCATGAAAAGAAACTGAGGCTGGTCTTCAAGAGTTTGGATAAGAAGAATGATGGTAAACACCTTTCTCATGCTCATGAATAGACTACTGCATGCGTTAGATTGTAATAGGTATACTTGAACTTTCTGTCTTATCTCTGCAGGCCGTATTGATGCCCAGGAGATTGTACAGTCTCTTCGTGACCTGGGAGTCAAGATCTCTGAACAGCAGGCTGAGAAAATACTGAAGAGGTGAGGATTCAGCTGGTTGCTCTGCTTTACTGTTAAGGGGCTTAGAAGGAAGTGTAGGGACATGGAACTCATCTGCTCTTTCTACCCTGTACGCGCTTTCCAGAGACTTCAGCTCCTCCCCTTTTGCCTCTTGCTCTTCATTTTCATTTTTTTTCCCACCAGTTGACACCTATAACATCATGATGCATTATGGAGAGTTACTGTCAGAATCTCTTACCTTGCTAACCTGTTGTGGGGAAGTACTTGCACCTGAGCTGACTTGCATCCCTGTCTGATTGTCCTGCTGCCTGGAGCTTGCTGCTTTGGAGAGGGACCGTGCACTTGCTCTTTGGAAATGCCGAGTGCTTTATGCATGTGGCACTAACATGTTAACAACCACTTATTTGTGCTGTTTTTTCCTCTTTCTTTCCTCTGCTACCTTCCCTCTGTCTGTTTGCCTGTGTGTCAGAATAAGGACGGGACACTTCTGGGGTCCTGTCACCTAGTAAGTATTATTTTCCCTTCAGTGTCAGTTATGTTGGCCTAAGTTTGGTAGGAGGGGGTGCAACTACTCCTGTGGGTCAGTTAAAGGGGAGAGAGAGAGAGGGGAGGAAAAAGGGAGCGAACTTCTACCTCTCTGCAGTGCTTGGTGAATAGAAGATTCCCTAGCTTTGTCTTGTGTCTCTTTAGAGCCTTTTAGTAGTTGCTTTGCAAAGCTTTATTTTGATGTAGGCCTGAATAATCAAAGGGAAAGGGAGGAGGAATTTGTCACTCAGTGGGAGTCTGTACTCATCTAATGATAAATCTTTTTAGCATGGATAAAAATGGGACAATGACAATTGATTGGAATGAGTGGCGAGACTATCACCTGCTGCACCCGGTGGAGAACATTCCTGAAATCATCCTGTACTGGAAGCACTCCACGGTGAGAAATGGTTCTTCCGCAACAGGTCTCAGTCTTTCCCCAGCTTCTCAGTCAGAGTTCTGACCCCCAGGAGCTGCTATCAGCAGTCTCTATCTTTCTCTTCATGGTTCAGTAGCTGCCTTGTAGCCCTAGAAGCCCAGTCGTTTCCTGTCCTGTTATCTTGCCACCTATTGCTGGCACAGCTTCTGAAGCCTCTGGCATAGGTGATAACTGCAAGAAGATGAGGGTGTTTGCTTGGCTTGCACCTCTGAGAGCTCGTACCAGTGGCCAGTCCCGGCTGGTTCAGGACCTGTTAAGACTAGAAACTGATCTGACAGGCAGCCGTCCTTCCTGGAGATATTTCAGTGTGTGTAAATAGCATGTAACAAGATTAAACTGGCTGCAAGCTTGGAAGGTTCCAGAGAGGTCCAGTTTTTTCACCATGCAGCTGCCCGCAGTTGGTCGTTTTGTTCCTTACTATGATCCGCAGTATTTTAATGCAGACAAATGTTCAGCAATTGCCAGCTTCTTGGACCGAAATCTCTAAATGTGACGATTCCCCTTGTGACGTGCTGTAGCAGTGGCAGTTCCTGTGGCCAGACACAGCAGTTAATGGCTACAGATAAGCTGCTGACTTGGAATAAGCATATCTAGTACTTCAACACTTAGCACTGATAAAGAGCAATAAAACTTTGGCAAGATCACTAGCTGATGAAACATTTCTCAACACCTTATGCTTTTTGCAGATCTTTGATGTAGGAGAGAATTTGACTGTCCCTGATGAGTTCACAGTGGAAGAGAGGCAGACAGGGATGTGGTGGAGACATCTGGTTGCAGGTGGAGGTGCAGGTGCCGTGTCCAGAACCTGTACAGCTCCCTTGGACCGCTTGAAAGTGCTCATGCAGGTATGATAGAGCAATTCCAGTTTGTTTGAATATCCAGACAGATTCCTTTTAATAGTCTTGCACAGCAATGCCTTAAAGATGATAACGTGCATCAGTGCAGTACAGCACTTTGGCCAGGATCAATCTCATTGCTCTTGTATTGGTATTTTTGAAAGCTTTTTGGATTATTTGCTCAAAGTAATGTTAAATGTTATACTTTGTTGACTAGAAAAAATATAGAGAAGCTTTTGGGAGGTAAGACATGTGAAAACTGTCAATAGTGGGAGAGCTTGGTGGTTTAGAGTGCCAGAAAACTTGGGTTTTGGTGAAACAGGTTCAAGTCTTGTGTTCCCATGAGAGATTCTGAGGCCGTGAGAGTTGAAGTGGTTGTGATGGTCAGCTGGCAGAGCTGGTACTCTCTATCAGTATTATCAGCATTAGGAGTTACAAAAACTTGATTTTAGCCTGTTTTGTCACTGTACCTGCTCTTGAGCCAGCAGAGAAGTTTTACCCTGGGTAGTCGATCCTATGCTAGGTATAGGAGTTGCCTATTTAACCTTTCCTCCCGTTCCAGAGGGAGATAACGATTATTCATTAGTTAACATTAGACTTCACAAAAAAAGAAAAAGCAGCTTGCTTTCCTATTGTAGAAGTTATCTGGAAGGGATTAAAGCCTTGGCAAATCTCTGGGTAAATAGAAAAGCGCCCTTTTGTCCCTGGATTACAGAAAAACGTAGCACTGTCGTAATCAGGACTGGAACTAATCCAAGCTCGCGTTCTCTCTCTCCCAGGTTCATGCCTCCCGCAGTAACAACATGTGCATCATTGGCGGTTTTACTCAAATGATCCGAGAGGGTGGACCAAGGTCACTGTGGCGAGGGAATGGCATCAATGTGTTGAAGATTGCACCGGAATCTGCCATTAAGTTCATGGCCTATGAGCAGGTGAGTAAAAGGGCACAGACAAGTCTGGCTGCAGAAGGGTTTGCAGGAAAACAAACAAACAAAAAAGACCCTGAACGAAAAAGTGGCTGAGAAGTCAGTGAGCCTTAGTGTCTGTTTTGGTTTCCACAGATCAAGAGGTTCATTGGTAGTGACCAAGAAATGCTGAGGATTCATGAGCGGCTGTTAGCTGGTTCTTTGGCTGGGGCGATTGCACAGAGCAGCATCTACCCTATGGAGGTGAGGCGGGTGGTGACAGCGCCAAGAAGGGTCATGGCAGGGTGCTGAGATGGGAAGATGTGGGTACAACACTAGCTCGGTGATGGCTTAATTAATGAGTTCTCAGAAGTGTTATCAGGTAATACTGCTCGCATGACACTTGCTGTAGTTCTGACCGTCATGCTCTTAATAATGACATTGTCTATATGTTTTTCTGCTATTGATTTTCCTGTAGGCCTTCATGGTATTTAATCTTGTCTTTTAGGTTCTGAAAACACGGATGGCTCTAAGGAAGACAGGACAATATTCAGGCATGTTGGACTGTGCCAAAAACATCCTTTCGAAGGAAGGAGTGGCTGCCTTCTACAAAGGCTACATCCCCAACATGCTAGGAATCATTCCATATGCTGGTATTGACCTGGCAGTCTATGAGGTATGAAGCCTTTAACCTTCTGTAGGGCTATGCCGCTTGTGTAGCTTTATCCCTGTCAGACCTTTCTGTTACTCCAGGAGTTTCAGTAATTCTTCAAAGCTTTCCTGACCAGCCTTAAGGGGCACAAATGGATTTTTAGCCAAAATGGCCTAAAAGATAGTTCAGTACAATGATTCTCCTTTCCTAGTCAACATCATATATTGTTCCTTGCCACTCTTTTTTTTTTTTTTTTAAAGGAGAAAATTACAGCAGAAAACTTAAAGAGGGTTTTTTTTCCCCAGGCACTACAGTAGCAGTAGCTCAAAAAGAGCTTCTGGCCGAATTTGCACATAGCATTCTGGGCCTTTATGCTAGATCTTCTGTGTAATCTGATATTCTCTCGTTTGTGTCTTCACCGCTGACATCTGGCTTGTTCCTTCCAGACACTAAAAAACGCCTGGTTGCAACGCTATGCTGTCAACAGTGCTGACCCGGGAGTCTTTGTCCTGCTGGCTTGTGGCACCATCTCCAGTACCTGCGGACAGCTTGCCAGTTACCCACTGGCTCTCGTGAGGACACGTATGCAGGCCCAAGGTGAGAACTTCTGGGAACGGCGGAAGCTCCTGTCACGGTCTCTGAGCAGGGTAAAGGTCCTCCAGTGTAAACGTTGCAACAACAGCCCTAACTGGCCCGTGCAGCTGAGCAGAAGGCTATTTGCCATGCTGTAAGAGGACGGTGGACTTTGCGCTGTCCTTAGTGTCTGGGGCCAAGCACCTTCAGGACAGAGGTTCTGTTCTGCTCACATCAGGAGTTTTAGCCTAAGGGTATCTGCAGAGTGGTTTGGGAAAATGGCTGTGACGTGCAGCACGGTCACGGCTTGCTGAGAAACTAGATGTTGTCCCCCATGAAGCACTTTTGCCCTGTCAACATGAATCAGAACTGCTTTTTGAGACAGGTGTTACCTTAAAGTGTTTTCACCATGTAGAGTGTGTTATTTATCGTGGCTATCCCTATTGCAGCTTCAGTGGAGGGTGCTCCCGAAGTGACGATGAGAGGACTGTTTAAACACATTCTGAAGACAGAGGGAGCATTTGGTCTTTACCGGGGTCTGGCGCCGAACTTTATGAAGGTGATCCCAGCTGTAAGCATCAGCTACGTGGTTTATGAAAACTTGAAGATGACTCTGGGTGTGCAGTCACGGTGACCAGGAGATCAAGAGGACCTTGAACTCTGAAATCTTGGGGTGCAATCCCAAGACGTATAGCCATCTCTCATTCTGTGAATGTGTTGACACTAAGCTGACTAAGCAAAGCTGTGAAATCTCAGATAGTTTGTGAGTCAGTAAGGAGGAGGGGAGGATCTGGTGTCCTTTGCCATCTTGCTACTCAGAGCTCCACATAAACCATCACGTGGCCCTTTTTGTTGGGCTTTTCAGGAGACCAGGAGGCAAGCTCCTGGGAGAATCTTAAGGTGCAAGTTGCTGAGGTCAGTTCCCAGCAGTATGGCAGAGTAGCAAAGATTTGGGTAACAGCTCTGCTTTCCGTGTGTTGTGTGTACAGAGCTGTTTGCCTGCAGATGAGCACCTTCTGACTTGCTGAAAGAGCTTCTTTTTCCATTCAGAGAGCTTCTTTTTCCATTCAGTTGTTTAACTTCCTACCCATTGTTTCAATTTGTACAAACCTTGTGTAGGAGCTGCTGCCACACCAGGCTTGTTATTATGTTTACATATATTCCTTTGGGTAGGAGATGTTCATGTTCTGCTTCCAAGACTTGACATGAAATGTAACTTTGAACTATACTGGTTTTGAGGGCTGGTGGGCAGTGGTTTATCCAGTCAGGCTGAAGGTTATTTAGGCCAGCCTGATGAAGAATTAGGATTATTTATTTTTTATAGATTTAAGTGTGTCTCATAAATCCACTAACAAGATGCACTTACTAACAGAAGCAGCAGACTAGAGCCTGCACGCCTGTATCCTTTGCATGCCGGGATTGGCTTGTGTTATACTCAGCAGGGGCTTGGAAAGGGGAAGGCAGGAGAGCCCTGGGTGGGCTGGCACCTCGATGCATGGCTTTAGTGAACAAAAGACACTATATCACAGCTCCTGTGCAGTTGTGCTCCCAGCACGACACGAGAGCCCCTGTGCAGCGTTGCATGGACCTCTGAATTCCATTCTGCCTGGTGCCGAGGATAGCTGGTGGACCTTTTCCAAACCCCATGCCTATGCTGCTATCTATCTCTTTAGACCTCTTTGTAGATTGATGTTCAGGTTTGCATTAGCAGGATGGAGTCCCCAAGCCAGGAGTATGTCTGCTGTGGGAAGGGGTGTTAGGGAGAGGGGCTGGTGTCACTGGGAGAGGTGAGCTTTCAGTCCTGAAGATGTGCTTGCTTTTCTTTCAAAAGGTGCTTTTCATAAGGCTAAGGGAAAGAGATGGCTTTAAAATTTCTCTGACTGTGTTATGGGCTACTTTATTTGATAGGATCTGGCTTCTGAGGCCTGGGAGATCCTCATCCAACTTTTTCGTTTTGGGCAAAATGGACCAGCATTGCATTCCACTGTTTTACTGCTTAAAGCATATTTATTTTGTATTTATTTGAACAGAGTTATGTCAGACTATTTTTATAGACTTGTTTAAATATTGTTACTGTGCTTGTATTTCTCCTGTTTTAAAAAGTTCTCTATTTGTTCTCTTACATCACACAGCTGAGTCGTGGGGAGGGCCGCTAAGGTTGTTTGTGTACCTTCCCTTTGGGGCTTGAGCTGCCTTTCCCACGTCTGGGGTTGTTGCTGGAGGACCTCAGCCCAGAGAAATTCCGTAGCAAGAAGCCATAGGAGAGAAGGGAGCTGGTGAGGAAGCAGTACCTGAGGAGGAGGGGAGAGGGTGCGCTGTGAGGCTTGCCTTATTTTGGAATTGCCTCTGTGCATGGCTGAAAGACGGCTGAAGTTGGGAAGTAGAAGGTCTGTGTATGTTGGATGTCACAACGGCTAGTTGAGAGCGATCTTGGGGAGTTTTTAGGTAAGGGGGGGAGAGGAGAAATCTCAGGGACTGAAGAAAATACAAGTTTCCAGAGAGATGGCAGGAAACTTGCACTTGGACACAGGCTGCTGCAGTTGTGCTTTGGAGCTGGATCAGCAGACCCTGCTGCTAAACCAGTGCTCTTCACGTGCCAGTGGGCACTGTGGAGAAGCGTGTGAGAAATCAGAAGAGGATTTGCTAGCACGCAGCAGCTGCTTCTTTTGCTGACAGGTTTTGGTGGTTCACAGAGAGCCTTCCAAGTAAGGATCTGCCTTGACGATCCAGTGCTGTCAGTAGTTAGCGATGTGGAAATCTAACCAATCTGGATTAGTGATATGATTTTTTCCACCCCCCCCTTCCTGACACCTGTCATAAATTCTGCAGTGGCTCCTTCCTACCAGTGTGGCCTAACGGGAATATGAATATCAGAATGCAAAAATCAATGCAAAATGACAACCATCTTTGTAGCTGTAACAACAAATTGTTATAATGCAAATCTAACTTGGATTCTTCATGTAGGGAACAGTCTGCTAATAAAGGTCTGTCAAAGAGATACCCCGTGTCCGCATCTCTTTCTTGGTACGGTTTAGTGGTGCTGTTTGTGGCCAGGCTCTTCCTGGGATGATTCTCCCCAAGGATGCTGATGCTGGGAGTGACTCTCCCTGTGAGGACCTGGGAGACCAGAATTAAGGGCAAAACCAGCAAACCTGAGATCAAGGCTGACGATGGCAGTGATGGTTCAGGGATGTTCAGGTGCTGTTACCCTGAGTGCTTCTGGACTTTGCTCATCTGTGCAGTATCCGTAACTCTTCAGAGAAGTAAGTTTCCCCGAAAAGCTGGAAGCTCTGCGAACCAATTATGCCCATGAAGGAACCTGGCTTATGGGGTTTTTAAAAAGAAAGGCTTTGTACAATTTTTTTCTTAAACAAAAAGCCAACCAGGACCTATCCTTGAAGGTCATTCAGGAGCTGTAGCTGGTAGTGCAAGTGGCCTCTGATACGGTTAACAAAACTTGCTGCAGGGGCCAGACTGGGTTTGTTGGTTCCTTATGTGTCTGATTGTAATTCAAGGCTCTTTTTTTTTCAGCTATAAATCTACTCACTAAGTCTGGGTCCCTGTAATCTGAGCCACTGCTGGTCAGCTGAGACACTTAGTGATTCGGGCCCAAGGCCACCGGCAGCATCCCCCCTCGCCCCACTGCCCTCGCCCCCCTGGGCCGGGGTTTGTGTTTTGTGTCACAGCTGATAAAGCTGTGTCTGGAGCAAGGGCTGCCCAGGTACCCGGGCCCTGAGACCCGCAGGGCATCGGCTGTACTTGGCCTTTTCACTACAGGAATCGAGCCAAAGGCTGGAACTGAGCTGCTGCCTGGTAAACGGTGCCTGGAGGGACTGAGGGAGGAGCAGGGCTCTCTCCTTCCCTGCGTTCCCTCCAGCTTTTCTCCTCTCCTTCCTTTTTAAGGAAGAGAGATATTTTCAGTGCTTAATTACTAGGTTAGAGCCGAGACAATAGCTTTCCATACAAGTAGTAAAAGCAGTCTCTTCAAACCCCCTGCTTGCGCAGACACCGAGTGACCCTGCTTTCCTCCCTTCGGGCTGGGGGTGCGACAGGGGATGTGTGAGGTGCCTGATGAGCGCAGGGGTGGACCGGGCGCACAGAGAGCAACGTGAATTTTGGCACTTGGACCTTCTTGCCTCTGGGGTGCCAAGCTTATTGGGAAATGAAGAAACAAGACCTTTTTCTCCAGGGAAGTATAAAGCCAGCCTAGGTTGGGTTAGCACTCCCCCTTCCTGACGGGACGTTGAGTTTTCAGTGTCCTTACAGCCTTGCTGTGGATGGACATTGTCAGGAAGCTCTCGCCCACCCCAAACGGTTTGGGCAGGAAGGTCTGTCCCAGCTGGGCTACTGCTGGCAGTCAAGCTGCTTTCCAGAGAATTGGGTGGTGGCTTCCAGCTAAGCACCCTCTTCCTCTCAGACTGTACAGTTAAAGGTAAGGTTCTGGCCTTCTAGAACTCATCAAATGCTTGCTCATTTAAAATAGTTAATGATTGCCCTCTTCTGGTTAGCCTCTATTACTGCTTCAGTTAAGTACTGATTTTTTCAGTAGAGCGATCTTGCAAGCTTGGTGTGAAGCTGAGCGGACTGAGTCAGCGCTGAAAAACCTTCCACGTGTCCCCTTGTCTTGTATCCCTCATTGCCTGGGGTTGACTTCCCAGCCCCTAGCTGAGTGACACACCAAGAGAATCAGGGGTTCAGTTTCTTTTTGCAAGCCCCGTTTCTGATTTCTTCAGAAACCCTGCTCTCCCACATCTCGGCAACAAAATGCATCGAGTTTGAGCACGACATTAATTTTTTAGCGTGGTGTTAGTTACCCGCAGGCCCAGGCTGGTGGGTACCCGGCGGAGGTGATGCTGTGGCCGCAGCCGTGGGCTCCGTGCGCGGGCTATTTCCTTTCTCCATTTCTTCCACTTGACACAGCTCCTTCCAAAACAGCAATAACAGGATAAGTTGAAACTGCCAGTGCACCAGCAGGAGAGAATTTACTGAAGAAAGAAGTATTTTCTTTTCCTTTTTCTCTGATTATAAGTCTAAGAGGGCCTAGAGAAGCTTGGGGCTTCTCAACCACAGACACGGTTTGTCCGGGTGCTGAGCTGCTGCTGGTGCCCTTTTCCAGGCCTGTGCTGTAAAGGGGAAAGCAGATTCTGGAGCAAAGCCGTGCTGTGCTGGGGGGTCAGTAAGCGTGTGCTGAAGGAAAGGAGCATTCAGACTTTTTGAGAAATAAGTAAAAAGCTCGTGCTACCCAGGCACTCAGAATTAGCGTGGTTTACGCTCTGCTCATGCCTGGGCCTGATGAGGGGTACGTGAGGGTCTGCTCTGGTGCTCTGTTCACATCCAGCTCTTCCAGCCTGACGACAAAGATCCCCAGAATCTACTCTGCATTTATTTAATTGGATTCATTTTACTCCTTGGACGTGGTGTCCTCTCTCTGCTGGCCACGAAACCCTTCTCAGCTAATGGCAATTGCACCGGAGCTTGTAAGGACGAACAGTTCTGGCACTCACCTTGCCTTTCTCTAAACTTCATTCATCTTGCCCCAAATTAAATGTGATCCAGATGCCTGCTGTTAATTTGGGTCAGCTGGGCCCTGCCTCCTAGGTGCTGCCCATTGCCCAACGGGGAGAGGAAACCTGCCCCTGCCCCACCACCAGCGTTTCAACCTGTGCCAGTGTCCCTGTCCCCAGTTCCCCTGAATATCCCTGGGATATTCTGAAAGCAGCATCCTGATGCTGGGGGGGTGTCAGGGGCTGTCTCGGGTCCAGTCTGGCAGCTCAGAGTGGGGTTTTGGGCACCTTTGGAAGCTCCAAATCTCCTGCTGTTGACAAGCAGATGGACAGGATGGGACAGAAAAAGGTAAGATTTTTTTTTTCATCCCCCCACTTTGCAAAAGGGAGCCCCATCAAGCTGGCTCAGGAACTGGGTCATCTGCAGGATAAAATGTCCTAAGGCAGATGGCAGGGGCTAGGTCCAGTTAACGGTTTGATGGAAAAACTAAAGGAAGAAGTCTGGTTTTGTGGGAGTGGAGGGTTTTGCCTCTTCCCTGGTGTCCCGTGGGGCCAGGAGCTCAGGGCTGGACCCCAGCCCAAAAGGAGCCTCTGTGCTGGACACCCCCACACCGGGGCGGGAGGAGGGCTGGCTTGTGCAACCTCCCTGAGCCAGCCAGGCTGTGAACCTGCTCGTGAGTCACGCAGCACCTTGGGGTGCCGAAAAAGCAAATCCCAATCTGAAAACAGCCCGAGGTTCTCAGGGGTGTAAATGGTTGCCACCTCGGCTGAAGCGGGGCCGCCTCCCAAGGCACCAGCCCCTCCTGCCCCTTGCTGCAGCTCCTGGGGGCAGCTGGCCTCTGCTGGGGTGGCAAAATCAGGAATTTCAGGGCAAAATCAGGAATTTGGGGGTAAAAATCCCATGCTTTAGTTATCTCTCCCCCCCTTGCAGGAGGAGGCAGGCAGTTACCAGTCTTCCCACTGGAGATGCTCGGGTGCAGGTATTTGCTTTGGGGAGTCACGTATCTGCAGGGGGTGTTATTTTAAACCACCGTCACTGTTGAAGCAAGCCTGCCTTTGCTTAGTCCCTTAAATCATTTCCACCACCTTGACAATCTCTCTCTGAGAACCTGGTTTGGTGTCTGGGGCTACAGCCCAGGGTCTTGGCACCCCTGCCCGGGGCGGGGGCTGCCGGCGGCTCTGCCGACCCTCGCCCACCCGTGAGCAGCCACGTACCGTTTTCCACGGCGCGTACACGATCTCCTCTTCCCTCAGCCCCAGGTGCTTGGCGTGGCGCTTGAACTCTTCCCGGTGGGCTGTGCTCACGTTCAGGTTTCGGGCTGCAAAAGGAAAAGCATTCGCCAGGCGTTAAATAGGGACCGGTGGCCTCGGCACGGCCCGTCGTGCCACGTCCCTGCCCTCGCTGCCTCTCTTCCCCGTGCTCCCACCAACGCTTGCTGCGGAGGTGACCTCTGCCAGGGTCTCTCGCCCCTGTGGGGAATATACCTGAACAAAACCAGCCTCGTGCATCACCGTTTTTAACGTTCTGCTCAGTTAGCTCTGGTCCTGTCTGCTTTAAGGGGTTGCAGGGTGGTCTCTCTGGGGAGGGGCTGAGGCTGAAGATGGAGGCAGTTTTCTCTATGTGTCTCTGAACTCTCTTAAACAACAGGTCTGCAGCTTGGAAGAGCCATGGGATGCCTTATCCAGGTCTAAAATGCTGCTTTATGGGGTTGTGGGTTCATCTGATCGGCTTTGCCTGTGCCAGCACTGCAGAGCCACGTGCTCTGCCCTGGGAGGTAAGTACCAAAAAATCATGGTTGGCTTGAAAATATTGAGATTTTACGATGATATCGATGCTGAATTGCATTTGCTTCCTATTCTTTGAATATTTATGGCGTAAGTGGGTTTTGTCTTTAACTTGGTCTTTCTGCTCTGCCAAGATATTTAGATTTTAATGGGATTTTCTCAGGAAAATCACCAACTGTTGGCAAAACCAAGTTGCTGCATGGTGGTAGCTGGTAATTCTGTGCGCGTGTTTTGGTGTCCCATGGTCGCTTTAAGTTACTTTTGGATGGAGTTTACGTACCGTAGAGATACAGTCCCAAATACGTCCTTTCCCTCTGCAGTTGGTACTGGATAAGTAAAATGTCTTCCGAGCTGAGGTTCATCAGCGTCCCCACGGTTTGATGGGTCTTGGCTTCGAGAGAACAGAATCGGGGTTGGGAACAGCAACGATATTCAGACACTCAGTGCTGCACCAGCGATAAACCACAGCCCGGGTAGGGGCAATGCCCGTAGCCCCAGGCACGTGACGTGGTGTGAGTTGTTTGGCTCTGGGTTTATTTCAATTGTATTTAAACGTGGGCCTGGGGCGTGAAGGAGCCAAAGCCACCCAGCTCCTGGGGAGCTGTTTGGAGTCCACAGGGGCCTCAAACGGACAAAGTGACCCGGGAATAAAACACCTCAGATGACGTAAAACGTCGACATGGGCCCTTTGCCTGTCTCAGCCCGTCCGAAAAACAGACTGGGTGATAACGCCGATGGCTGCGCCCGCTGGTGCCCACTGCTCACCGTGCTTCACCAGCGTGGCGTTACCGACAGCGGTTTTGAGGTAGGTGGAGTTGTTGGTGAGACATTGGCCCCCTCTGGAGAGAGAGAGAGAGAGGGGAAGAGGGTGATGAGGGGAAGGAAAGCAGAGACCCCCCCACGGGCTGGAAGGGACCAGCAAAGCCCCGGCCTGGGCTCCGGCTGTGGGACGGGGACGCGGCTGCGCCAGCTCCTGCGCGGGGGTAACCGCTCTCCATCTTTGCCCCCGTGCGTTTGTCTGGCCTCCAGCTGCAGCTCCGGCTCTCAGCCTTGCCTGGCTGAAGGGCTCCTTGGTGCCGAGACACTTTCCACCCCAAAATCACTGAAGCAGCAAAGAGCCGCCTGCGCTGGCGCAGAAAAATTCATCCCCTTAAAGTTTGACCCTGGGGAGGAAACAGCTTTCGGTGCGGGGCAGAGTCAGCAGCCACGGCGCAGGGACCCCTGGAAAGGTCTTCTCCTCCAGAGAGGTCTTCTCCTTGCCTGCATCCTCCACGCCTGCAGGGCTTGGCGTCTGCAGGACCTCTGCGCCCCAGAAAATTTGCCTAAACCTGGGGGCTGTTGAAACAAATAATTAAAAGAACAGGTGAGGAAGAGAGGGGATGGGAAAACATGCACGGAGCAGCCGGGAGAGACTCTCCTCAGGAAAGCCAGTCGGAAACCGCGTTCACATCTTGTGTTGAGACGGCTGCGGGGGCTGCAGGAGATGGGTTGGGGCGGGGAGAGCCGCAGGTTGCATCTCACATGGCCACGCGCTGGGTGATGAGCAGCTCCTGCTCGCCGGCACCGGGCTCCACGTGGAGGTGGCCGTGGTCGATGAGCAGCATCTCCAGGAGGTGCTGGGGGAACTGGGCGGCCCCGGCCACGTACAGCCACGTCCCCAGCAGCTGCGGGGAGAGAGGGGCAAGGGCGGTGAGAGCCTTCAGGTTTGCAGGGGGAAGATATTTCCACCCTCCCTGGGGTAAAATTGTTATTTTTCACCTCAGGCCTCTGCCAGTTCTCCCTCTTGCACCTCGCGGGCAGCAACGCAGTGAAACCTGTGTAAATGCCCGGGGGGGTGGTGGTNGGGGGGATTTGCACCCAAAAATACCCAGCCCGCCCCCCCTTTGTTTTGAGGTTGTCTCTGGGACTTGCTAGGGAATCATGAGAAAACTGGGTAATTTGGGGTGTTTCGGAAAGCACGTGTTTCCTGCTTGTTCCGGGTGTTTTGCAGAGGTTGCCTTGGCAGATGTGCCAGGAGGAGCAGGGGCGGGTTCCCCCTGCCCCGGGGCAGAGGCTTAGCAGAGCACCCACCAACTCAGTGCAGGAGTGGGACATCCCTCCAGGGCTTGGGTTCCCTCCTACCTTCAACGCCGCGGTGGTGTTGGGGCGCGGGGCTCCGCAGGGGAAGGCAGCCGTGGGCAGAAGCGCCGTGAGGCTGAGGACGGTGACAACCGTGGCCATGGCTGCCCGACGGCTCCGGACAGACGGACGTGCTCGCTCGGTTGTTTGCTTTTGCAGCCCTGCGAGGAGGGGCACAGGACATGCCGGGGGGGGGCTGCCGGCTCCACGCCGGTGACGCAACCAGCACCTTTTGGGGTCACTGCCCAGAGAAGAGCCACGTGCCCGGCTCTGAGCTTGGCGTTTGCCCTGGGCTCGGCTGCGGCCACCAGCGGTGAGCGTCGATAGCCGTGGGCTNCAGAGCACTCCCAAGTCCCTCGGTCTGGCCTTGGGTGATGGTTTTTCCCATCCTCTCCCCGTCCCCTCATTCAGAGACACCCAGGGAAGGCGCGANCGGGTGATGCACTTGCAACATTTAAAACTTAAAACCGCCCTAAATTTGCCCATTTTTTTTCCCCACGAGCAGCTGCTGTAGTTGTTTCTTGCTCTGCTAATGAGNNTCGTGGGATTTGGCTTGAAAAATTCAGAGTGGGATGTTTGGGTGCTAAAACTGCCTTGGTTGGTTTGAGTCAAGGTGGAGGAAACCCAAAGGGGTCGGTGGGTTTGTGCGTATCCCCATGGGGTCAGGGATGAGGGTGCTGGCATCCCGATGCCCTGTTTTGGGGGGGGTGGTGGTGGCTGGGGGGGTCCCGTGCTGCTGCAGAGCTGGCGGGAGGGTTGAGCATCTCCATGCCCGCTGCCACGCTTGGCCTGGGTGGGGGGTTGTCCGGGGCTTTTCACGGCTCTCAGCGGGTTCCGAGTTGCGGCATCACGGGCA
>VXBL01002641.1:1557577-1788251 GCA_013400195.1 Aramus guarauna | reverse complement strand
AAAAAAACCAAAAAAAGAATACACAAAGAGAGACTCACATATAATTTTTTTTTTTTCCTCAAAAAAATAAAATCCATAGTCCATATGAGACAAGAAAACTCCAAACAGGCACTGAAGCGTTTCCGATACAGTACAGCTCCGATTACATCAATATTATTCCTTATATAGAATTAAAGATTACCATAATTATCCTCTTTAAAAAAAAAAAAATCCTCCAAATTTACATACAGAGACTAAATTTCTACAAAACTTAACAAAACAAAACCCCTCCAAGCCCGGCTGGGTTCTGGAACAAGGTACCATCATGCCAGTCTTGACAGAGGGGCCAGACAGAAGGGTTGCAGAGCTGGGTTTAAATATGAGCTTAGACCAGGGAATCGCTGCCCACGTGAGCCGGCACGGACGTGTGGCCACCGCGACTGCAGCAAAACTAGTTACATGACAACCGACTCAAAACTAGCTCTCTCTGAGGCTCAGTGCTTCCAGATGAGCTGTATCCCTCACTCCCCTCCCAAAGCAGTGAAGTGCTGATTTAAAAAAAAAAACAACAAAAAAACCCCGAACAAAACAAATAAACCCCAAATTTGCTTTTAAAATATCCTGCAAGTTAATTTGGACACGCTTTGAGTTGTTGCGCACGCTTGACATCCACGGCAATTAAAGGATCCCATTAAAGGTGACTGTTTCTCTGATTTAGCTGTAGATCGTAACCTCCTCTCTTCCTAGAGAGATGGCCCTATGGGCTTTTTTTTTGGGTCTGTGGCAAGACACTGTAGCACCTTCACAACCTTAAATAGTTTAAAGTCATATATATAAAATAACACACTTTTTTAAGAGCACCAGAGATTTCACAGTGAGAGGTAGAAACAAATCAGACGAGCCCATCCTCTCTCTCTATTTTAGCACCAATCTCTTCCCCTCTCCTCCTTCCGTTCCCCCTTCTCGGCTTCGGGACTCTCCCCTACCCCAACACAACGCAGGAGAAGGGATGTTGATTAAACTCACCCATGGAAGGAGGAACTTAGTTTTTTTTTTTCTGATTTTTTTTTTTCTTCTTTTTCTTTTTGCTTTAAATAATATAATATATATATTTTGTTTCTTCTAATATTGCACATCAAAATGCTTCCGGTACACAGAGCAGCCAGAATCAACTTGCAGCTCCGCCTGGGAGACCTGATGCAGCACGTGGCCATCCAGAAGGCGACAAGCTCTGAGAGGGAAGCTCTATCTTTTAATTACTTTTCAATGGAAAGAACATTTGGTAACTCAGGAACCAGGTAAGACAAAATGGGGGGGGGAGTTGGGGGGAAAAAAAAAAACCCAACCAAAAACCAAACCACACACGCTGCAAGATGCTTGAGGTTTCTCTCAATATTTTCTTTGGTCATGGAAAAAGCTTTGTGTGTGGAATCGCTTGCAACATCTAGTCCCCTGATCCCTTTTCACTGTTCACGTCCCGCCTGATACCCGCTTCCCCTACGTCCTTGTTATTCCTCCTTTCAACAATCTGCTGAGTTCAGTAGATCACGGGTTCTTTGAGACCTTGAGCCAAAGGCTAGAGCAAGAGTTGACCCAAAAGATACAGCCCAGCTGGCCTTGCTGCAGAGAGGTGGGAGAGCCTGTGTAAAGACATAGGCCAAACGTGGGGTCAAAGCCTTGGAGCCCGGTTTCGATGGCTTTGTTCAAAGGAAGCACACGGGGCCGACCTCGAGGTGATATTGCTTTCCTGGCTCGGATGGGGGAAGGTTGTAGATGTTGACGATTGGCAGCTGCTGAAGGTCCTGCGTCCGAAACGAAAAGAGAGTCCGATGCCACCGTCCATCCTTGATCTGTGCAGGGAAGGGGGAAAGACAGAAAAAGCTGTTTAACTGGGCGGGGAGGGGCAAATCCCGCTGGAAAGGAACGTGTTTCACGAGGGTACAAGCTTGAAAAGTGCTGCGTGAGACAAGGGGCTGTCCTTTGGGCTGAGCAGGACTGGGGTGAGGCTTAGAAAGCACTTTGGGGAAACCTTTATCCAGGTTGAGTCGATGGAAACGGAGCTTAAAACAGCATCAGCAAACACAAACAGGTAATGCGGCGAAGCCGACATGCAGCCACGCGGCTGCCGGCTCAGTGTGCCGTCAGGACGAGCCGAGGCCGTCGCCTGCGAGTGGCAATTCCCCCTTCTGCCATTTAACTGCTGCTACACGTGACACGTAACTTGGGAATTCAATTTTTGCTTTCTGTTTGAAGGTGATCTACTTAACAGGAGCCAGCATAGCACCTTGGACTGGAAAATTAAAGTGGTGAACAGGTAAACGAGACCCTTCTGCCCCTTTTTTGGGGGAGAAAAAGAAGGAGAGGTATCACTGGAGTCTCGTCCTGGGCCCTGAGTGGGTTCAGACCGACATTTCTCTCCACCTCTCCCCGCTTTCGCAGCAACGTACCTTGCAATCATCAGCTGCCACTTCTGGCCTGAGCTGCCCGTCTGCCTCAAACATCTGCCCGTTCCAGGCCCTGAAGCGCACGGCTTTTTCCGACGGTTTCTCGGATGATCCTTCCCGCCAGACGGAGGTATTCAGGCAGTGGATGGTGATGTGCTGCACCACCTCTGAGCTCAGGAGGCGGAGGAAGTTCATCTGGACTCTGCCGATGTCAAAATCCAGCTGTGAAGGTGACAGAGATGTTAGGGCGAAGCCCCTGCAGCGGGGCCGGAGGGAGCTAGCGCAGGGTTAGTCCAAGGTGTGACAGCAAAAGTGGTCTCTGTACCCTGCTTAGGTCTGGAGGTGGCCACGCACGGATGTCCGGAACTGGATCTGGCCTGAGTATGGGCTTAAGGGCCAGATGCCAAGTCAATCTGGGAAGTTTTCATGGGGACACAGCAGGTCCTTTATTTTTCAGAACAAACTGGTAAGTCCTTAAGTAGGAGGAAAGTAACGTAAACTTTGAATTCAATACACGCTTCTGCAAAGCAGCAAAGCAGCAGGTTCTAGTTCATCTGCAGATGAACCCAGATATTGTTATTGATAGTTTTGGTAGTGGCATTTCCTCAAGAAAAATCCTGTAGCATTAGCTTCACTGGAAACTTGTATATTGAAGCTGACCTCACTTTTTCAGGTGGCAGAAAACAAAATGCGAGAGTGACCTGAACATAAGTTAATTCAACAAAGCATTTCGGAGCAGCGTGTTTGCAAAATTACTGGCCTCTGTTAAGGTTATGGGTTAATTAAACATTGCTGGAACTGTACTGCTCTGTCTTGACAAGAGTCAACAACAGTCTTAGGTATATTTTTTAACTGCAGGAGAGCAGTTCTGAATGTTACAGCTACACCAACTCTGCTTCGAGGAGAAACCAGCATGCTGTGTCATAGTCCGGTGTTCCGGGACAACACACCCCCGGGTAAATATTTCGTAATAGTAGTATGGGAAATGCCGTGCTGGGGTCGATCTGTGTGTACCTTGGAGACGGTGATGGGGCTAAGACACGTCTGCCCACCATTGGTGAAGTTACAGATGACCTGTATGGTGTCCGAGGAACAGCCAAGATTTGGGTCGATCCAGTACGTACCTGAAGAAATGGAGGATTTGGGGATTAACAAGGACACTTAAACTTTTCTGTGAAGGAGAAAAGGTAGGTTTTGATTTCTGCATTACTGGTCCCAGGGAAGGAGACCAGTTTGAGCCACGTGAAATGGCCCTATGGAGGATGCAGCCTTTGCACAGTCAGGGGTTCCTACCATCGTTCATCTTCTGTTCACAGTTCATGAGGTCTCGACAGATGCGTGCAGGGTTTTCCTTGGTTCCCAGGGGTCTTTTGATGCTCTGAATGAGGTTGCTGAGGTAGTGTAGAGTCTTAAAGATCTCCCCTCCGTGGTCCAGCATGAGAAGGTCTGGATGTTGGTAACCCTGGAGAGAAAAGGAGGCAAGGTCAGTTGGGCCTTGGGAAGGACCAGGTGCTGTAACCACAAGGGTTTCTGCTTTATCTGTGGGAGAACTCGGTGTGCCAAAGACACGCTGTGCTGGCTGGGATCCAGTGAGCCTTGCACTGTCCTGAACAGGACATCTCTGAAGCGCTGGCAAAGTCACGATGGCAATGACATGAGGTTTGAAGCTTCACAAACGCGTAACACAACAGAACCACATCCTTTAACTGGGTCTTTGCATGCATAAACCCCAGATATTCCATGACAACAGCGACAAACGAGAGCTTTGTGTGTATAAACTTTAAGCACACAAACGCCGTGACTGTTGCCTCCTTCCAGCTCCAGCAAAGACCAGTGAGTTCAAAAGTAACCTCGTACCTCTGTCTTGAACGCGGTGTTTGAGTCGATTAGTGTCTGGAAAGCTGCCCCAAAGCCGTCTTGTTGCTAGAGTGGGGGTGAAAAAGACGGTAACTGAGATTGTTAGAAGCCAAATGTGCCCTGATGCAAGCAAATGCTTCTCGGTCTAGGGCTGCGATTCAAGTGTTGCTCTGCTAACACAGCATCTCGTGCTGGACCTGAGTATGTGTCTTCAGGGTCCCAGCAGCTCTTTCTGGATGTTCCATCAGCACCTTGGCTCTGCATGACTTATTACCATCATTAACAAACGTACAGAAAACAGCAACTTACAAATGAGGCTGGAATTCCTGGCAGTCCCTAGAAATCAAAGCAAAAAAAGGGGCATCAGCCAGAAGGATGGACAGTCACTATTGCAAAGATAGCCAGTCATGTCCTGTTGAAATCCTCTTTCCCCTGGAGTCCCTCAATGCAGACAAGCGAGAGGCAACAATGCTGTCTCTATAAAATACTTGGAGATGGTCTGGACTAAAGCGCAAGAAACACTAGTCCATTCACACACACGTTTTTGCATACGAGGAATGGGGCAAAGCTATAATTTCCAGTGAGTGAGCAGTTCCCTCTGGAGAGTATCGCGGGAATAATTTTAGCTTGTTTCAATAACGTCTTTGAACTCTTTCCACATATACGTACCGGAGGGCCAGGGTGTCCTCGTGGGCCTGGAGGACCCTTAAAGACAGAGTGGCATCAGTTAGTGAAATGTCTCCAGTTTGTATTTCCATTTCTCATGGTTGTCACCAGCATGAATCTGTTCCCTGCTGAAATCCTCCAGGTTTTTGCCATTTTACAGCATCTTCTCCCTCAAACCCTTCAGGTGATGGCCCCATTTTCTCCATTTCCCAACTCTGGGTGCATCTGTCTGCAGTGGTCCATTCCTACTGCATCCCTTGTTCCCAGCCCTTTGCTCCTTAACTCCCATTAACACCACATCCCCAGGTATTTATCACATTCCCCCTGTGCACAATTACCCACCCTGCAGCTTTACATTTGCTAAAGGCAACTGTTTTATTTAAATACAGGACACTAGGCAGAAAAAGCGATTTCATATACTTACCCTTGGACCTTGCAGACCCTGCAGGGAGAAAAAAAGACAAAAAAAAAGGAAGAAGCTGTCAGAAGGTGCTCATTAATAACCCAAAATCTCCCCGTACACCTATGTGCTGTTCCCAAGGTGCCTGTGCAAGGGCTGGGTGCTGCACTGGAAGGACAGTGAAAACAGGGGCCCGGTGGTGTCTGGCAAAGGCAGAGAGGTCATTGCAGCAAAGGGTGCTGGTGGCCCTGACACCGGCAAACGCTTGCTCTGGGGCTCGGGCCCCCGCCAGCACGCTGTCCTCTGCTGTGCCCACGGAGCTGGAAGACAGTGAGCAAGAAGCAGCAGAGACAGCACTCTGCCTTGTTAGAAATATGCGTTGGGATTTGGGGTATCTGTGGGGCATTTGCTTATAAGAGGTCTCATTTGAAGAAGGCATGAAACAGCCTTCTGCGCTAGCCACACAGCCGTCTGCACTAGCCACACAACAGCGTTTTGCTGGGCTCCCATGCCTGGTTGCTAATGGAACCCGGAGAGCAAGAGGACCCACGTCATGGGGAACAAGGAGGATGAACTACACGTATCCAGTATACCCCACACATCCCCTGTATGGTGAGACCACCAAGGAGCTACAAGAAGGGGTAAAAGTCCATCAAAGCCCCTGTAAGAAGGGGACGAGAGGAAAAGCAGCAGGTGAGAAGGTGCAGCCCCCCTGGGCAGGTCCTGCACTCCCACAGGGACAGGCTGTGGCTTTTTGAGCTGCCATTCACTGCGGTTTGATCCTGGAGACACCACGGTCATCTGTAAGTGCTAGCTTTTGCTGTGTAATTGGGTTAAGTAAATGGAAGTTTTAACAGCAGAGTGTACGTGCACATGTGGATGTGTGTGCACACGCGTGTGCAAGTACAGGTGTGTATGTCTTGTCCTCGTGGGAGCCTGGTGCCACCACACTGAGCCAGAGCCCAAGCGTGACTCTCGGATGCTCAAGGAGAGGGACTTCATTAAGGGCAGGACACACCCGGGGGTGCGGACCAGCACTTACCATTTCTCCACGGCTGCCTTTGTCTCCCTTGGGCCCCTGTTAAAGCACACGAGGCGGCTGTCAGTGGCTGTTAGCAACCTGCACTGCCTGGATGTGCTGCCACCCAGAAGCCCCTTGCAAGGACCCCAGTGCATCTCTAAACAAATCAGCTCAGGTTGTCCTGTTGGCCCACCCATCCTGAGGCAAACAACAGCCATTACTGGATGCTTCAGCAACGTCCGAGTTCATCTTACTGGTTTGCATCTCTGCCAGTAGCAGCCTCTGGACCAAACTCTGAGTAACTTCATGCTCGTGTTTTTATGAAGCAGTGACCTGAACTTTAGTCTGTGTTCAGCGCCTTTGGCATTTTGGGGCAGGCAGGGATTTTCAACACTTCCCAGAATCAAGCTGTTCCCAGTTTACTTTTATCAGGGTTTTTTTTTGTTGGTTTCCTGCCCTCCCCACCTTGCTTTTTTGCTCCCCCCCCAGGCCAAGTTCTCTGGAAAATCTGGCAGCTTGCTTTTGAAAAACTGCAATAACATTCTTGTCTTCTAGCCTGAGCCAATCTATCGAAAAACTTGCACTTAGGTAGAGTTGCTCCTCTCTTTTAAGCTAATAATCTCCCTGCAACTATATATGCAGCCAGAGACTAAACCTGCGCTTCTCTCAAACTGCTCATCTTAAAGACCATTTTGTTTCCCTTGTTACAGCAGGATTTGGGATTTACTTATGCTGGCCTCAAGCATCTTGGGTCTTAAACACTATGATCTGCTAAAAAATACAGCCAGAAACAAAAGCAGATACTTACTGGGCTTCCCGTGGGACCCTGAATGCCAAGCGGACCAATAATTCCTTCTTTTCCCTAGAAAAGAAAAGATATGCCTGAACCCTCACGTGGGAACTGACGGTTGCTTTTACCACGGCAGACTCAGTAAAGACACTGAATCTCTTTGCTGCTTTTCAGCAACGTGATCGTGGTATTTGCTGCAGCTGAAATAAGAAACTGTTTCAAAATGCAAGTCCAAAGACACAAACCCTCCCAGTACAGTTGTCACAACCCATGTAAAACCTCAGAAATTCCAGAAATAGGAAGATTTCAGTGTAGCTGGAGCGGTCTGTGCAGTGGGCATAGCAGCACGACTGTCTCCGAGGCAGAAGTTAGACACCTGGTTACCTGCAGACGTGTTGGGGTGGCTCAGAGATGGTACCACGGCTGTGGGTCGTCTGCCAGGCCAGCAGCAAACAGTGCACTGTGCTCCTTAAAGCACCCTGTAGCCTCACAGAAATAGAGGACAGAGGAAGGAAAAAAATCCTCCCAAACCAAACAAATTGGAAAAGCCACTCACCATGAGACCGGGCGGCCCACGTGGTCCCTGAATGCCTTTGAAACCGAGGTCTCCTGGGGGGCCCTGCAGGCAAAAGTGAGACGCCAGGTCCCCTTAATAAACACACCCCATGTTTATGCCCATGCTTACAGCTCTGCTGCAAGGACAGGGGTGCCGCCTCTTGTATACGGGAATGGGAAGGTCCAGTTTTTAAAAAAATTCTTTTCCCACACCTGCTTTGCAAGGCCTTTACTTTCTACAGAAAACAAACCAGCCTCCCTTCAGCAGGAAAATTATATGCTGATAAAATGAGTCTAAATTTCTAGTTGAGGCTCTCAACGTTAGGCACGCACATCAGTGTCGCAGTACAGACTGATGACTGTTGGTGGAAATACAAGTGTCTGAAAGGGGGGTTGGAACTACATGACCTTTGAGGTCCCTGCCAACCCAAACCATTCTAGGATTCTACGAAAGATGTTCAGGTGTGGAAAACAGCTCCAGGGTCTATAGGACACCCTTTTCCCTCTACCCTCTACCCATTTTAACAGGAATAAGCTCCAACAAAGCATACCTAAACGCACGCTCATTTAACAAATGAAGATGCATAAACTGAAGAAAGTTGGAGTCAATTCAATTTCAATAGTTTTTGCAGAGCTGCTAACAAAGTCTTTGCAACAAGTATTGCATTGTCTGTCCCCAGTAAAGCGAGACTAGAAAGCAAACTGGTCACAAGACAGCCTCTTACCTTTGGCCCAAACATGCCCGCAATCCCTGGAAATCCTGCCTCGCCAAAGTCTCCCTGCAAGTAACAGCCAAGACAAATACAAGAACAAAGACCAACAGTAAGTTCACGCTGAACGGCTGGTCACTCGAAGACGCGCCAAGAGTTCAGCAGCTTCAGAGAAAGAGAAATCCATTAGTATTCTTCAGTCTAAGCAGGACCGATGAGAAAGAAGTGTGAAAGAAATCTGAAGGAGGAATTACGCAAGCATCAGGCTAGAAGCAACTCCAGAAGATCTCATAGACTCATAGATTACTTACATCTCATAGACTAAGCCTTTTTACCCCCCAAATGGGAGGCATACCTACACTATTTCTAGCAGATGCTTGTCTAGCTTGGACCAGTCTGCAGAAGCAGGATGGAGAGCATCTACTCTCTTGAAAGTTCATGCTGCAAAAATATAGCCTCAAAGCCCTTTAAAACAAGCTCTTCTTTTATTTCTAGTATCAACTGGACTGACCTACTACAGGATAATTTCAAACTATGCTCATTCAAGCTGTCAAAAGTGCACGTTCCTACAATATAACCTCCCACTCAAACCCAGGAAAACTGTGCATATCCCCGAGTTCTTTTCCTATTCAACCCTGCAGGGACTTTTCCTCAATTTCTTATGAAAAATAATAATAAAATATCTGGAAGGCCATCAAGCTTGGATTAGCACATAGCATTCACTCTGAGCATAAAAAAACCACACTGGGTAGCATGTCCTTATATAAACACCCTCATTTCACCACATTCGAGATGTATGTCCTTTGATATTTCTGGGCTTCTCAGATGTCAAAATGCAAAGTGATTCAACGATAAAAAAAAAAAAGGGGTCAGAAACATACACCAGATGATTCATCTACAGTCTTAGGAAACATCAGAGATGGAAAAGGCTTGTTTGGACTCTCGGCAGGACTATGTGACCCATGCTGGATTGTACTTTATGGGATGTTTTACAATGTCTTGTTCAGCCCTGTTGTAAATGACTCAAGCGATGGGGTTTCCACCACTTCTATTACAAGGCTATTCCAGAGTCAGTCTAGAGACCTTGCTGTTAGGAAGTTTTTCCTGCCACGACAGTGAGAAACTGCTTGGCAAGAAAGGGCTTGGTTGGACTCGGTGGAGCGTAAGAAACTTTCCAAGGATACAAATTGATTTAACTGCCATTTATGGATCCTGGAAAGGAAAACTGCTACTAACGGAGGACGAAGGTCTTTCATGCATTAGGAGAACCAACCAAGCCCTGTTTCTAGAGGAATTTTGGGCAAAGGTAAATTGGAAGTCTGAAGGGTTGAAATGGCATGGAGTCATCTCAGCTAAGGGGACCTGATCACTAGTTATGCAGCAATGTGGGCAACGGCAATGCTGGGTAAACGAACCTGCCACTTGTGGATGCAAGAAGTAAAACAATATTGTTATGTTGTTGGCTGCTATCTTTCAGCCTGAATACTGCCATCACGGGGGTTATATAAAATATAGAAACAAACATGTATATTTTAATTGAGGTATTTGGGGATAATAATCTTGGTTTGTATTAGTCCTAATCTCTCTTTTCCTCATGTTAGTTTTATATCTGTGGCCTAACTAGACCCTCTGATGGTGGTCATGTTCTTGGGTTGCTTAGTCTGTCTTAGAAGACGAATGGTTGTACGATGACTATGTGTGTCAGATGGCTGGAAATCCCACTGGTGCAGAGGTGCTGAGCAGATAGAAGGTATATTAAGAGAGGTTTGAAAAGGTCCCTGCTTGGGGATTTTTGAAAGGATCATAATAAGTGAATCTAAAGAATTTAAGTAGTTATGGCCTTGTGAGACTCTGTGAGAGTGTCTTCTGGCCTAAAAAGCTCCCGATCTAAATAGCTTAAGTATTCTCAATATAGCCTCACGTTAATAAAGCATGGCATATCAGCGCTAAACTGGGCAATCCCACCAGTACAATAAATAAAAGCAGTAAGGATTAGGAGCCTGCCTAGGAGACACATGTGGGAATTTAACTTCTGCTTTGGCCGAGGACTCTCGGTGTTTCTCCCACAACGTGCTCTGAGCTCGCAGCTCCACCGCCCTCAAAACTGCAGCAATGATGCCTGCTCCTGCACCTCCTGCATGTCCCAGTGGCGCTGCAGATCCTCCTCTGCACCTTCTGGAAGGCTTGGAATGCATAGTTCCCTTCCTACACTCAACACCTCCTGCAGGCTCCATGCACTACTCTCACAACGTCTCATTTAAGACCCTCCTGAGGGTGTTTGAGATGGCTCTGCAGCCTGGCTGCCAGCACGTACCACAGCCTCATCACCATAGGCATGAGCATGATGTGAACAGTCACGTCTGCTTGGGGAACACAGCACAGATTAGATGTCTCTGTGCACAAGTGAGCACGTTGGAGACAACTGTGTGACACTCCTGCACTCATGCACAAGCTGGTTACGGGTTCCCCTGCAAAAGACCCTCCCAGGGTCCACCCTGCTATCCCAGCTCATGGATCTGCACCCTCTCCTGCAGCTGAATCATCTGATCAGCTGAATTCATCACTAACCGGCTGTCCTTTGGGTCCCGGATCGCCCGGGCTCCCTGGAAGGCCCGTTCCTCCTGGTGATCCTCGCTTCCCTGTTTGGCCAGTCTGTCCAGGCAATCCTCTTTCACCCTAAAAATAACAGAATTCAAGTAATTCCAAAGGACAGGAGCTAAATATAACAACAGTCAGCTGAAATAGCCATAGATGGAAAGCTGGAAAAAAGTGGCTCATCAGGATAAGGAATGTGGTTTCATCAGGAGATGCCTCAGGTCTGCTAAGGCTGATTATTGCAGGATTCACAGCGTGAGACCAGCGATGGGCATGGCTGCGTTCCCTCCTGAGCGTCATGCAAAGCAGGAGCTTCAGCAGAGCTGTACTGCCTGCATCAGGGCTAAGGACAGCAAGGGGGTGAAATGTCTTCTGTTTGCACTTCCGTGTGTTGTCTGTCCTGCCCTGCAGTTTCTCATCATCTCTCCCCCCTAGCAGGCTAGCAATTGATGATTAATCTGTCTAAAATGTTGAAGACATGCCAAGACTTCAGCTGGAGGACTTCAGTCCAGAGGCTGAAAAGCCAACATTTTCCCCAGCACCAACTCCGCAACTTAAGGACAAGAGAGGGGCTTCTGAGACCCAGCACCCCACTTCGCTCCCCACCTCTTCCCCTTGCACAAGCCCCAGTCTGGGGCAGACTGGGAGACAGAAGCAAAGGCAGCGAGAGCCTAGGATGGTTGAGCAGCTGGAAAAGGGGCAACAGATTTCCCTGGAGTACGAGTCTGTCGTAATAACACGAGGGTCTTTCAGTTGTTTCTGGTTAACAGCCTGTTATTCTACCCAAGGCAGCTGGAGGGCAGCAAGTGACAGTTTAAGAGTGATGTGTTATGGGAGGCATAATTTAAATCAGACCTGATAGCCTCTCCAAACCCAGTGGGAGTCTTCCTATTTACAGAGTCTTTCTACAAACAGCTGAATTGCTGTTGGTCCAGTTTAGATCCTGTGGCCAGCCTGGACCAGGGCAAGGACCAAGGGAGAAACCCCAAGATCACAAAGCAGCTTGTCCCTGCTTCCACCCAGAGCAATATCCAACCTCATACTGGTTCCAGCTGTTCCAATCCAGTAAATATATGCTAAAACACAAGCTGCACAAATTTCCTTTCAGCAGTTGAGGCCATGCAGGGCAGTAGCAGTAGAGGACACCCAAATTTTCCATGGAGTCATCTATCCTGGACATCCTACAGGCAGGCTATAGTAGTTCCTTTGCAACTTCTCCAAGGCCATGTGTTTTTAGGCAGGTTTCTAATGAAAGAAGGCGGAAGTGTTGGTAGTGTGGGTATGTGTATCTGTAGGCTCCTGAGCTCAGTGAACTTTGACAAAAGATGAAGGGTCTCTGGGACATTCAGCTGCTGTGAGTATCATGAAAATGGATGGATGGATGAGTGGATGGATGGATGGATGAGGACTGAGCCTCTAGCTAAGTGAAAGATGGCAGCAGGAGTTGAGGCTTTATTAGATCTTGAAGAATCCAAGCTCTAGAGACACCAGGCTCACAGACTGGATTGTTCATAGGGAGTTAGAAGCTCACCTTGAATCCTGGTGGTCCTTGTGCCCCGGGGAGTCCTGGTATGCCAGGGTTCCCTCTTTTGCCTGACATCCCTGTCACACCTTCTTCCCCATCATCACCCTGCTCTCCCTAGAAAAGAAACACAGAAGAGGTTATGAAAAAAGACGCTCTTTCCACCTCTGCACAGCTGCTTAGGGGACAGGTGAATGGTGTGATTCTGCCCTCAGCAAGCACCATGCATCTGGGCACGGGTGGATTTGCAGAGTCTGTATATGCAAGTATTTTTCAGGCTAGAAACACTGGTTTATTTACAGACTTGGCCATGCGAAGGCAGCTGCCTGCTTCTGTGTGCCTGTGAGATATGAAGAGCAGCATACGATCCACTCTGGGTACATGTAAACTGGAATATCTAGAGCTGGACTATATCCATTTCTCCTGTGTTACGTTTGAGATTTCCATCTCTTAAGTTGTGTTTGCTGTTGATGCTATAAGGTTACAATTGCAAACTCACCAGCATCCCAGGCACGCCATCCTTCCCAGGCACTCCGTCCACTCCAGGGGCACCCTCTTGACCCTGCCTTCCCACCACTCCTCGAGGACCTGGTAGACCAAGGATGCCCTAAAATCACAAAGGTGTTAGTGATGGAGCTCTCAGACAGCATTTGCTGGGGCAGAAAATTGAATTTTTACCTACCGGTGAGCCTCTGCTCCCTGCATTGCCCCGTGCTCCTTGCTTTCCTTTTTGACCCTGCAAGTAAAAAAAGAGACATCTAAAATTGCAGCAGTTCTAGCACCACTCCACTTGGGAGCCTGACTTCAGGGTGTGCTTTTGGATAATGGTTGGACAGAGTTTTATAAAAAGGAGATTTATAAAGCCAGTGCTCCAACACTGGGGAATGAATTGCTATTTGGTTTTATTACAAGCGATTCTTCGTATGTCTTCAGAGTTCTAGGGCAGGAATGAATAGCTAGAAGGCAAGGACCTACATTTTTCCTAATACAGAGCAGATGAGGACAAATAAAGCAGGATGAACTTGAGGGAGGACTCAGTGCACTGGCAAACATTAGAACAAGATGCTTAAAACCTGCGTCCTCTGTCAGTTCACTGAAAGCACAATGCCGAACCAAGGACCCAGCAAATCTTCTGCAGGGCGTTCAGTACGAGCTTTTCTGTGCGAGGTAGCTTCCTCTGTTTTGGAAAGTTAATGGAAATGCAAAGGGTATCTTGTGTCTAAAACTTGCAATGCTGCTTTGTGAATAAAGACGTAAAAGAAATACTCCTGAGGTTTATTAGCTGTAAAAAGGATTAATTTCTGCAGAATGAATGGAAAACTCAGCCTCATCACCTTCACTAGGGCTCTCTTAGCGAGGTCATGTACTAAAGCACTTTTAAATTGAAGCCCTGCATTTTCTGTGCATTGTTTCTCCATCTGCAGCAGACCAGGCAGGCCAGCTACATGAAAGAAATCCTCCTGGGGGTGCTTTCTCTGCTATTCATTAGACCCAAAGGCAATTCCAGATTGTCCATTGATGGGTAGAGTTTATTTATCTTATCGCCTGGTACGCATTTTGCCAAGAACACCTACTGTAGGTTAAACTATCTTCTGGCATTACCCCAGCAGGGTCAGATTAAAAATCCTGACATCTGCCAAAAGGGAGCAGGAATTTGCTGAGTATTGAGGTCACACACTTACGTTTTAGCAAATAAAGTCCCTGATCTGTGAGAATAATTAGCAAGCTGTCATTACAGCCAGATGTGGAGGTAGGAGTAGGTATGAGGTACCCCAATGAACCTTGAAGGACCCACGTGTACTGCGTTTGCTTGCATAATAAGGGCAAGAAGTTAGAGGGACTCTTCCAAGAAACATAAGAACTGCATGGATAAATGGCCTCCAAATTTGGAAGGTTTCAAGCCGGAAAAGTTTACAGTTCAAGTGAAAGAGAGAGACACTTGCCTGGCTCAGATCTCCTTAGGGACAGGCGAGCCAGCTTAGCTGGAGGCACCACAAACAGGGGCATGGGAAAGAGACACAACCCATAGGAACGACTAAAGACCTGCCCAAGATTCACCCATCATGCTGGAGCTCTAATTGTCTTGATGTTCTCCAGCTCCACAAAGCCAACAAACTATTGGGCTTGGGCATTCAAATACATGTTTACAGCCCTCCCACTAGGTTCTCCACAGTCTTTCAAGGCGCAGACCGTAGGCCAAATCACACATGCTGGGGAAAAACATGAGAGTCCTCTTAATTAGACATTTTCTTTAAACTTGGGACACTATAAATCCACCCTGCTGAAACCTACCACATCACCTTTGGATCCCTTTGCTCCTGGCTGGCCTGGTGGCCCAGGATCCCCCTACAAAACACAAGCAAGAAAACTCTGATTGAAATAATTCTCTTCTGCCAGTATCTTGCATGAAGTATAAAGAACGGCATTTTTTGTGCCCTAACAACGCTGACTGTACGGAAACGATTCAGGGGAACAGCCTGTGCTCAGACAGGCCTCCTGGGGAAAAAGGAGCAAGGAACTGCCTCCAGAGAGCATTTAACAGGGTGTCACTTGGAGAAGAAGCAATGCTACCCTCCTTGCTTGGGTGGTGTTTGCATTTGTGCAAATCATTCACTAAATTCCAGATGGCGCCTGGAAAACAGCACTGAGCAGTGGGCAGGAAGGAGCCTGTTTTGAGAAAGGTACTGCAGAAGCTACGTGCAGAACGAGTAGTTTATGCAGTGACTACATCTTTAGAGTTGGTACAACCTCCCTTTCGTATGCTGCAGCCCTTTCCTTGGCTTAGCTTGGATGTCAGATATTAGAGAGCTACCTACAGAGGAGTAAAGCCCAGAGGATATTTCACTGCTCTCTTACTGGTTTCTTCCCCATCACACACGTCTTTTCTTTCGGCCATCCAGGTTTGGGGGAGGTTTTTTTTTTGTATTTGTGTCAGAGGCAATTTCTGATCTTTCAGAAAAGACAGTTTTGGAGACAGGCTTTTGGGAGTGCTCCCTGTCCCATCAGCATTTATTGGTCTCAAGATGGGACTCAAAACGCCCATTCTATAGGCCTGGCTTATGGAAATGCATACATTGCATTTCACAGCTCACCACACATTCCTTACTGCCCTTCCTACCTTCCTTCCTTTCTGCATCTGTTTTTCACATGCATGTGACATTGGGTAGCTTACAATAAAGCAGCATCTCTTACAGGTAAGCCTTGCTGTCCAGGTTTTCCTCTTTCTCCATCAAGCCCTTCTTGACCCTTAAATAAAAAACAGAGAGGAAACATGTTTGTTCTTGGGTATTTTTGTGGCAATGGGAAACAAAAATGGATGTAACATGCTATATGGGGCAGGAGGAGAGATACATATCTGTGTTCTGCTAATATAGAAATGTTGAAGCTTGTGGGTGGTGTACATGCTCCCATGGATATGCGTTGGAAAGAAACAGCTAAGAGGAACTGCTAATTACCATCTAAGCAGCAAAGGCAGCTTTCTATGTGCCCCTAAATACACACAGCATTAATGTAAGTGAACAGTTGGAGACTGCTGTCCTACAAAATAAGGCAGCAGCACTGCTACCTTGGTGAATTGAAACTTTGACATTACTGTAATGGGTCGCTCTGACCAGCTGCTTTTGGATGGAGGTAAGACTTAATGCACAGAGCCTTTACAGATCAACACCAATCAGCTGGAGATGTCCTGCAAGGAGGGTGTAAGGAGCACAGGGGAATCATTTATAACCCTGGTCTTGCTTTTGAGAGAAATCCTGATAAGATTTTGCAAGCTTCTAATTCTCCAAGTTAACAGAGATCTTCCCATGAAAGAGTCTACAGCCATGGGCACATCAGTCTTGCATTTTGTCCAGCATTGACATGACCTTTCTTGTACACATCTTCCTCAAGATAATCACAAATCATCTTCCTTGATAATCACAAATATCTCTAATGAGATGGTCCTGCTCATTCTTTCAGTCTAGTGTGCTCAGGCAGGTGTATGGCACTGTGAGATGCTGACCTGCAGGACATTTTGCCTGCATTTGCCTTCAGCAAAATTTTTACCACTTTAGGTAAATATATCTGAATTGCTCCTTGTTTGAAACACACCCATGTGCAGCAATTGACAAGGCAAAACAGTGCGTTATGAATCGTGACTACTGGGCAAAGGTAAGACCTTCTGTGGGCTGATGCAGATTGGAAGCACTTCCTCAAGACAAATATTTCTGAATCATGTAGTTGGAATAAGACTCACAGGATAGCCAGGATCTCCAGGCTCCCCTCGATCACCTCTGTCACCAACGGGGCCCTACAACAACACAACAAAGACTTAAGGTGGATGTAAACAATCTGTCATCCACAATTTCTCGACGGCTTGTGCATGTTCTACAAGTAAGGAAGCAATCCAACTAGTCCACCTACAAAAATCAGGCCAGCATTGATTTGAGATAGGATTTAACATCTTTGAAAGGATTTGAGAAAGGATTTAACATCTTACTCTGTCTCCGGGTGGTCCCTGTGGTCCTTCTACCTTCCCATCATCACCTTGTTCTCCCTGTGAATAAAAATACTAGTATTAATAGAGACAGCAGATTATATGGCAGAGGCTTCTGTCCAGACCCAATCCAGTCCTCCCATATCATGGGCTCCCAAGTCAAAGCCTCTGTTGAATTTACTATTTTTCATTCAAATAAAGTCTAAATGATTTTTTGTTTTGCTTGTTTCCCAACCTGGATGGAGTACACTGACTCTTCTCTTTGCTTTCCTGGTTTCTTTGGTGGTTGTTTCTGACTAGTGTAACTGTCCTCCTTACGGAACCAGGTGCAAAGAGTTATTTTCAACAATTCCTAAAACTAAGCAAGAAGCATGTAATTAGGACAATATGGGAAATAGTTCTCTGCCTCTGAATTTTATTGCTGACAGTCAAACCAAACTCTTTAATCAAGCATTTCCCCACCCTCATTGAGTGCTGCCTGGGCTGTCCTGGGAACAAGGGTGGTCTGGATGGGCTCCCTGGCTGTGTGCCACCATTATGGGCTTGTCTTACAATTGGTCAGGTGAAAGGGTCAGCCCCTTACACACTTGCTGCATGAGCAGCTCCACTCGTTGATGGGATGCTCCCCAGCAAGAGCTCAAAGCTCATGGTTTGGCTGGTACATAACATCACATGGATTATTTCTAACCAAGGTCTCTTTAAAACATCCATAGAGAGATCCTTCAAGACTTAACACAGACACTCTTTTAATTCAGTTGTATAAGTCACTTGGGGTCACAGCATCCTATTTTCTCTGGAGTCTAGCTCAGAGACGGCTGTTTCTTTGCTCACCATAGAAGATAGCTACATTCCAGCTCCTCCAGTTTTTGGCTACTTCATATCACCGAGTCCCGGGCACTCTGGCTTCTTAGGATGAACATGTCTCAGAGTTCCTTTGATGTTGCAGCTACTGGAGAGAGGAGGTTTGGGGGATTCTGGCACAGTGGAGCTGCTGTGTTTGGACTGCTTGGGGTTCTCCTAGAGCCTTGAGCATCCAAATCTCCCTAGCTATGCAGAGTTTGATGACAGTTGATCTTCTTTCTCTGCTGCCATGACATTTGTTGGATGAATATTGCCAGGATTTCAGATATGCTCACGGTTTATGGTTATACTGCCCTTAAGAGATCATGTGCTGGGTGGTGAACTCCAGCATACTTGTCTGGGGTTTTGGGGAGATATCAATAGTAGAAGAAATATATAGGGAGAAAATGTGCCAGGATGACTTGAGAATATAGTACTGAGCAATATGGATGGAGAAATTTGAGTGACAGAGTAGAGAGAAAGGAAAGTAATGCCTACCAGGCTCTGCCAACAGTTTCAAGCACTACTGAGCTTGCTGGTTGAAGTCAGCAGCAGAATACCTGGCAACTGGTTTGCTTTCTAGTCACTGTCAAAGGAATGTAGGATAGAGGGAAACAAAGCCACCATTTCTCAAGTCTCAGGAAAAAAAATAAATCCCAGTATACATGTTACTATGCAGAAGTCTTGACACTGATTGCTTCTGCTCGAACAGGATGCAAACACCTTGCCGTTTGGGAGATGAGACGAGCGTGATGAACTCAAGGAAAGCTCATCATTCTGGGGACCCTTGAAGAGCATCAAGACCCACAGACTTTCTCCCCAAAGCTGAATTGAGGCTTTGTGTCCCCTTGAGTCTAACTCCCACCTTGTCCTTTATCTTCTGAGAAAATCCTGCAGGACTGGTCAGGTCTGGGACAGTGAGACTGAGCTCCTCCAGGACTTCCTGATGCCTCAGCTGCTCAAGAGGGAGATGAAAGATCTGTGCTAATTCTTTGGAAAGTTGCAGTGAAAAAAAGTTGGAGTAAAGGGCAGCAAAGTAAACATGTTGGGATACAAATGGAAAATGCATGGAGAAGAAGGGAAGTCTTGTTGTTGTTGGCTCCTGTCCCAAAGTGAGATACACCAGTTTGTAATTTTTAAAAGGATCCCATCTGGACTGCTTTAAGCAGCTGCCAAATGCAGGCGTCTGCTCTGAGCAAGGCCTCTTTGAGGAGCTGTAAATGTATTAAATGGGGCAGAGTAGCTGGCTGGTATGGCACAAGGGAGCAGGATTCCACAATAATGCTGCTTTCTTCTCTGGAAAGGGAAGACCTTCCCCACCATTATATATCTTCCTTCTTCAGCACAGCCATGTTTACCACATTGTTTAAAGCTCACAGAGCAGTCATGGTCACATTTTCATTTCCTCTTCATTTCTCAGATTCAGGCTTGTATTTTCAGGAACCTGTGTGTGAGGTTACAGAAGCCCAGAGGGTGGGAATCTGTCTGTCCTTAGGCTGGGATCCAGGCAACTCTTAGTAGATAAGAAGGAAGGATGGATAAGAAAGATGCAAGACTTTTGTGGAGCACCTGGATGCTTCAGGAAATGGTGCTGGAGGCCCAGCATGTGATGTTGGTCTCTCCTCGTTCAACTGGAGCTGCTTCCCAGCAAGGTGCCAGCAGAACCGCTGACCTTCGAGGAAGGTGTGAGTGAGATCCGGTTGTCAATGATCATTAACAGATCTGACTGTTCTCAGCAGGATGCATTAGATGCTTTGGTGTCTTTGTCAGGCTTCAGCTTGGATACTTGCATGTGGAACTAATTTTATCATCATTCGTTAAAGTATTACATAGCGTTGCTGTGCTCTGATAACACAAGATCCATGTTACCTCTAAGAAATTGCTCTTTTAGTGTCCATTTGCAGAAGAATATTTTGTTGGTGAAGGGGAGGGTGCTTCACTGAACACTTCAGATTAATCATTTGGGGACCATTTACTACTGAAATGATGGGAGCCTTCAAGAAGATGGTAACTTTCAATGTTTTAAAATAAAGCAGCAGTTGTAATTTAAACAAGAGACACATACATGCACATCTCTTACTCCTGCTGTAAAGCCAATGGCTGACTTTGCTTTTGGTAGTCATGACTCACAACTTTTTGCCAGGATGCTCAAGTTCCAACAGTGGGACTGTGAGAAACCTCTGGCAAGGCTCTCAACTGACAATGTGCTTGTGAGTGAGCTCTTGCATTATTTTCCCGGGCTGTTTATGCTTGGCTAACTCCTGCCACTTCCTGCATGGCCACTCAGCAGAATACACTTGAGAAGGAACACTGCTGAAGTCTGGAAGAGCAAGAGGTGCAGCTCGGGAAGTGGATGGGGCAGCGTTAGAAAGGCTGGGGGTGGAGAGGAAATTCAGCAAGGCAGCAATGGAGATGTGGAGCAGCAAGAACATCACCAGCTTTTCCTGTGTCATGGATGTGTTTCAGCAGCAGGAAATGAGAGAAAAAGCAGCATGACCATTGCTCATCCCTGAAGCAATATTTCTGAGGCATGTGAATATCTTAGTGAACACAACAGTTCACTCTGCCCCACTGACTCCTGGCCACCAGCAGTTTCCAGGCAGAGTACAGAGAGCAGTGTGAACTGGGTGTCCTGGCACCCAGAAGTCTGAGCTGAAAGGACACGTTCAAAGCCCCAGCAAAGACATGCCCTTGGGACCTCTGTCCCACAGTCCTTTTATAAGCAATGAAGCTCCTGCTTGCACATGGACTGCAATCACATCTGTGTGCAGAGGGAAAAGCGAACGCTCTCTTGGCGATGGGGAGGTGGAAAAGGAGCGAAAAGAGTCCACCTTCGTGGGGACTCCACGATTGACCAGTCCCAACTACCATCACTTCCCTTCCCACACCGAGGGAGGGAGCATCGCTGCCGCTACTGAAGGCACGTGAGGGGCTCCAGCGGCACCGCAAGTACGGCCAACGCCAGCTGGGCTGTCCTCGGAGCGCAGAGCAGCCAGCTCCACCGACAGGAAACCATTAAAGCGTGAGTCACTTCTCCAGCCTGAACTGGTTATGGCTGCGCTGACTCAGCAAAAGGGGAAAAACATAAGGGGAAAGCCGCCGTGGAAAGAGGGCTCTGACTCAGGCCAGCTGCGGCAAGGGGGGTCATCGAGGGGTGGGGGACACACGAGCAAGGTAAGGGGGTGGCGGGCAATGAGGAAAATGGAGCAAGGGCAATGGAGAGGAGACCAGTTCTGTCCTGCTTACAACATGCTATCAGCTGATTTAAGCACAGATGGACAGCTTGCTGAAGATCAGCTAGTTTGTGCAGGGTGTTGTTCTGACTCGATCACAGAAAGGTACTAATCTGATTTCTTTTGGCTTGGGGATTGAGCAGAATTTCTGTGGATGCAGGAACAATGTGTCCCCAGAATGCGTGCTGCCTGGCTCAGGCACCAGCACAAGGGCATGTGGTGTCAGGAAAGGATGTGCTAGTGGCACGGGTGTCCCGGCACTGATCTGCAGAAGTAAAGCTGCAGCAGGAGTTATGTAGGTGGCCGTGCTGTAGAGGAGGCACCTCTGCTGCAGGTAGAGGAGGAGAGCACAGATGCACGGGTGTTACGGCAGCGGGGCAATTATCTCTACGTCAGCTCAGCTTCCATGCCAATGGAAGACGAGATGGTTAAACTCTGCAAACCTACCTTTTCCCCCTTTGGCCCTGGTGGTCCAATTGGCCCTGGTGGTCCTGCATGTCCCTGCGGAGAGCAGACAGCATGTGAGGAGACAGGAAAGAGCTGTTTGACTGAAGGTCCTCCCTGGTTTCCTGCTGGATCTCATGAGCCCTGTGTTGTGCATCCCAGCTTTGGAGGGACACATGGGTCATGGTGCAAACAGAGGCTAGAGAAAGAACTAGACTGAACTAAAGATGCAAAATAAATCATAGTTTAAAAATAATTTTGCATCCTGGAGTAACAGTTTTGTTGCGTTAGAGAACAGATAGAAGCTGGAGGATGAAAATAAAAACCTTACCTGGTAACCCTTTAAGCCAGGTTCCCCTTGAGCACCCATCCTTCCTGGAGCACCCTGGGGAGGCAAGGACAGAGAGCACCATGAGAGTAGCCCGTGGGTATTACCCTACAAGAAGAGGATGCACTGGGCTATGCAAAGCAAAGCTCAGCACCACGTGGGAGTGCAGCCACCTGTTCTCCTGGCCACCAGTGAGCTTTGCTGCAGTCATCTGAAATGCTCCTGCCTGGCTTTAATCTCTTACACTTGGTGAGTGACGTTACGAGTCCAGTCTATGTCTTTGCCACCCTGTAGCAACAGGCTCCCCACCTCATTCAGATTTGCTACCAGAAATGGCTGCATGGTGTGTGCTCTTCACCTGTCCTTCTGGACATCTTTATATCCAATTTAGCTGTGTGCTAAGAAGACCATTCTCATGCATGACCTAATCCTAAACCATTGAGAGGAAACCTTTCGGCATGGGTTCTGAGGCCAAGAAAGGAGTTTGCTGGGTTGTGATGAGGGCACTACAAGAGCTGTTTATTGCATCTTGAGTAGACTGAACAAAAGGGTTTAAATCAAATCAACAGATTAAAGTGAATTGCAAACTTTCCGTATAATCCCATTTAGTGTGGAAGAAAGCCCTTTCCCCAGGACAGAGATGTGTTCAGTCCAGTCGACTGCTGCTCAGATATTGCTTTGCTTTCTTGTGAAATAATCCATGGAGGTTTTGCCAAAGAATATGAAGGGAGGATATATAGGGAGGCCATAATTTTTAGTGCAGGAAAACACTATCAGAAGAACCGCTACTCTATCACTCATTTGCTACTGTTCTGAAACGTCACTGTGATTCCCAGTTCATAAATAACTCCTGCTTTTTCACTAAGTTCTACCAAATGTAGTGCCAGAAGTTTCCTTACCAGCCTGCAGTGCGTGAGGAGGTATTTATTATGTACTGCTGCTGTCCCAATGCACGTCTCGTGCCTAAAGCAAATTAACTTTATTCCCTTTCCACCATACTATCCGTTGTTCTCTCTGTGAGCTTCACCTTCAGTCCCCAGCTCAAACCCTTTCCCATGCTATATTTCTTCTTGCTGCAAGTGTTTTAGATAAGTAGATCAAGAGCGAGTATAGAACAGGGCAGAAGTCCAAGGCAGAGTTCCTTGTAACAACACAATTTGACTTGGAAGCAATTCTTGCCATGAGTGTGCAGTCTCCGAGGGAAAGATCTTAGCAAAAAATAGCTTATCAGCTCACTCCCTTCTAAAGAAAAATCCCCAATGTTTCAGTCCATCTAGAGGGTTGTGAAGAACCGCCATGATGCAACGTGAGCTGGGTTCATGGGGCACCAACACAGCCACCACTTTAGAGTCTCTCCTGTGCTGCTCAGAGCAACAGTTAAGCTGTTTTGGTCCATTAAACCCATCTAACACCATTTCAGTTTCTGTGCTCTGAAGCCTCTGTTGGACTCTGCTTCATTCAGGCCTGTGCCCACCACTGCTAGTCATGTTTCTGCATGTTGTGTTCAACCATTTGCAGAGCTCTTCTCACCATAGGTCCCAGGGTACCTCGGGATCCTTTAGGGCCTTGGTTCCCCTTTGGCCCCTCTTTCCCTGGAGATCCTGTCTCGCCGAGCTGCCCCTGGTAGCCCTTGCTGCCCTGCAGAACAAAAGCACTGACATTTAATGTAGGACAAAACCGCTTCTCCAGATAAATATTAAAGACGAGCAAAGAAAGGGAGATCCAGAGGAGACGCTATCAACGGGAGATGTTCCTACCTTCTGGCCAGGCTTGCCCTTTTCTCCCTGTTTTCCTGGTTTCCCTTCTGGTCCCTAGGAGAGAAAAAAAGCTGTTTGAATAGGAAAGCAAAGAAGTCCCATCCCAACCAGCCACCCCCAGGCCACTTCCCAGGGAAAATCAACCCTGACTGCGTCCTCATCCATCCTGTTCCCATGGGAGCCAACAAGGAGGCTAGGAATTCATACAGGTAACACCATGATTCACAGGTACTACAGCTGGAGTATGGCTGAGCTTGTTCTTGAGCTGCTCCAACACATGGAGGAGAAGAAAACCTCATTGCTTAAAGGTGAAAAGGTCTCTGTGCCCAGGAGACTACAGGGCAACATGGCTGAAAGGTGGCATTTTTCATCTTCAGATCACATGTCAAAGACAGGCAGGTGATGGAAAACTGCCATCTGATGTGTCCATCTGTCCTCAAGTGTGCAAAAGAGAGATCTCAGAAGAAGAAGAGATCTTCTCCTTGAAGAAAGCACCCATGGAACTGAGAAATGGTATGTCCCCAGCCACTGCTACAGAAAGGGCTGAAATGCAGAAAACATGTTTACCCTGCTCCCCACAAAATGTTTCCTCTGGTCTGCAGACAGAGCTGCCACCTGTGCACTGCTGCTTTACAGAGTTGTACCTTTCACCATCAACTACGGCACTGAACTGGGTATCAATAATTTTATATGGTTTTAGGATACCAGCAGTGGAACCATCACCTCAACGGCCATTCTCAGTATTTTTACCTTGTGAAAACAGGCAGTGGTTTAATTTTCTATCTACCTGCCACGCACAGCTTTCCGCTGACAGTGCAAAAACCTTCTATTTGTATCGTCATTACTGCAACACACAGCACATAGAAAACACAATATACTGATCAGGCATCTAGAAATGGAGTGGGATGCAAAACTTCGGGTGGGAGCCACAGCAAGGAGAGACAGAAACGCTGACCTGCTTTGTGCACCGAGCGTGGGTGCCTCGTGCAGCAGAACCTGCCGCCCCTCCTTGCAGGCACACAGCAGAAATCAGCTGTGACAAGCAACTAAGTATAGAGTATAGCACGGTCTCCTTCGGGAGCCCAGGGAGTTCATTTTTTCAGTGTTTGACCCCGTTGGCTGCAAGGCAGACAACATATTTTGAATTTGACAGAAAGAAGCAGAAATATCACTGAAGAAAATAACTCATGCTTTTTTGGCAGTTGCGGCAAACTTTTCAACAGCATCTACACACCAGCACAGCACCTCTCCCTCTGCTCTCCTGCCTCCCAGTTAAGAAGGTATCATTTTCACCACCGTTGGCATTGCAGAAAAATAGCAGCCTCAGCTGAACAAAAGCAACTTCTAAAGCTAGCCGTATTGGAGGGTTTTCACTCTGATCTGAAACATGGGCCTCGTAAGTGCCTGCTCTTAACACAAAGGAGCAATTCAGACATATTATAGCCCTAAAGAATTGTGCCCGTTCTTCACTGCCCCAAAGGGAATAGCTCCAGTTGACCCAACTTAAACGTTTATTTCAAGAGCCCACCTTGCCAACTTTATTAGAGCTTCACAATGGATAGGTCCCTGCCGAGGAGCGCACAAGTCCTGTTCTGTTGTCTCTTCCACACTGCTTGGGGTTTTTGTTTGCTACGTTTTGCTGCCACTTTCCAAGAGATCACTTTTGGAATTATTCTCCCACAGATGCTGAGCAGCCACAACATGCGATGAATTGTGGATGCCAAACCTCCAGCGTCACCCACATGATTTACACTTTTGACAGGAGTACAGAGAAATCCTCACTCATGAAAGCATCAGCCTGGGCAATGGCCATCTCCACCCAGCTCTGCAGTAGCTCAGCACTGGACCTGGTACCAGGTCCCTCAATATCCCCACGTATCCATCATGATGTATGTAGCAAAGCAGCAATAACGCTCACAGACCCTGTTCTGCAGCAATAACATAATGCATAGTGGCTTGAAAATTTGAAGAGTGAACAGTGGAATCACTCACAAAAGTTTACCATCTAAACAATACGTGAATGAATAAAGACATAACTGGGATTTCTAATTAGTTGCATAGTGTTTTTACATCAGTCTCCCTGGGCTGTGCACTAAGATCTTTTGGAAGGATGGGCAATAGATATTTCTTGCAAATAGGAGAAAGCCTGTTTTAAGCTAAATCTGTTCTTGGCCCTGGTGATGGACAAGCTCTTAATCTTCTCCAGCAGAGTAATTTTGCACACTCAGATGTGCTCCTGAATTGCTGTGCTGTAACAGCTCTTGAAACAGTGCATCCCCGGGATGAGGATGCATTGCACTGTCTGTAAAAAATGCAGAGACCAGCGCATTGATGAGATGAACCCTTTGTGCAGGGCAGATGGACCCTCTTCACAGGGGAGGTCACAGGGATCTTGCAGCTACTTCAGAAGAGTTTGAAGTACAGCCTGGTTCCCCTCACCTGGATACATCTCCCATGGAAGCAATGACTGAAACTTCCTTCTACCCTGTTCTGGTAAATGTCTTTGCTTTTTAAGAAGACAGGTTCGGGCCTTAAATCTTCCCATCTGAGAAACAAAACTTCTGCAGTGCTCCTAAAATCTGCCAGCATTCAAGCTCATGCTTGTACCCACAGTCAGGAAGTACAAATATAGGGTCATATTCATCTGGGAGAGGGATGAAATCAAAACATAAACCCAACTTTGACAGTGAAGGCCCTGCTCACAAAAAACAACTTGACCCTCAGAAGATTGCACTGTGTTCAAACAGGGTCTCAGCTTTCTCCGGGTTCCTTCAGCTTGTCTTTCCCTGTTGGTGGAGTCCGAACACTGATATGGGCTCTGATAAACTGCCTGTATCGGCTTTTCCCCTTATGAGGCATTAGCCTCATTGAGCAGGGGTGTTCATCTACTCCAGAAGGCTCTCCTGGGTCCTCCTCCAGCTGGGGTGCGGCTCCTTCTTCATTGCTGAAGAAAAAAAAATTGGCAGTATCTCCAACTCTAGTCAGCGATAGTGAGACCAGCTGTCACTTGCAGTAAACCACGAAGACCTTCCTTTGAGCCTCCCTCACTGTTGTTAGCTCTTGTCTGCTGGTTAAAAGCTTTGCTGGTATAAATAAATGGGTCAAATTGTGCTGGCGATACCATCAGCAGAGACGTGGCTTGGATCTTGCAGCCTGAGTCACCTCCTTGAATGGAGTAAGCTCTATCAGCGAAGGATATTTCTGTGCTCTACCAGCACGCTTTCTAGGACTTCGGCCAGCAGAGCTCTTCTGGTGAGCGGGAAGCCTACCATATGTCTGATTTTCCTGGATGTGCTTTCTCCAACTGCGCAGGAATTTTGCCCAGATGAATTTAGAGGCAGTTCAACACTTGTTTGGGGTTCCCAGATATGCGCTATCTCTACTTGTGATGTTCCAGATGTGGTTGCTGTTTGTTGCAATCCCAGACGTTCGTTGGGTACATATGCAGTGGTTTGCACAATTCCCAGAAATCACGGCACTGTTACATGCCACACATTACATAGGCAACAACAAGCCGAGCAACAACTTTGGTAGCCTTCAAAAAAGATCAGATTCTTTTCCTCACCATTCTTCTGACTCATCTGTCCAGGAATGGAAAAATCAGAGCCAGAACAGGGAGAAAAAAAAAAAAAAAAAGATAAAAATAAAATTCAGTGAGATTGTAACTTCATCTGGGGTCTCCAAAGTACATCAGGAACCTAGCATCTTTTTGTATCTCTTTCACTGCGATGTGAAGTTCCTAGGGTTCCTACTCTCTTTAGCAGAGATGGCAATAAGGGGCAGAAAATGTACAAAAGCCTATACATAAGAATAATCAATGCCAAGTTCTTTTTGCTAGATTCACATCAGTTGGGTTAGTGTAGCAAGGCACTAAACACTTGATGCTTTTAGTCTCAGGTTTTGTATGTACACATTTTGTTATATGCTTTGGGTTACTGGTTTGCTGAGAAAACAAATCGTCTTACCAAGCTTCTTCCATGAGTGAGATTATTTTTACATGGTGATTTCTCTTTATACACTGCACTCTTCACTAAGCAGATCAGTATGTCCGGAAGATGATGGTATTTGTGACCAGGGACAGTGGAAAGCAGCGGTTTTACAAGGTCACATGCCTTCAGGTATGCCAAAATATCCATGGTAAGCCAAAAATTATTATCCTAGGTCTAGCATATTTAAAATTTCATTGCCAGCTTCAGTAAAAACCCAAATTTTTTTTTTTTTTTTTTTTGTATGGCCATAGATACTACCCTAAGGGAAAAGCTGGATGTTTATTTTCCAGTATAGTTTGTAAGGAAAAAAGGGACTTGCAGCTGCTGATGGCCTTGGGAGCAGTGTCTTGCAGGGCATGGCAGTAACATTTATTGGGAGCAAATAGATGACCAGTCCGGCTTTAAATTCTCAAGACATCAACAGTTGAAATCTATGTTACGACAACAACATCCAGAAAAATGAAATAAGGGAGTTGAATGAACTGTAGAGAGATATGCCTCAAATGGAGCCAAACAACAAGCAGTGTTAAAATCCAGACCCGAACTTCCCCCGCACTGAGTGATGCTCTGCTATGCAATAGATCCGGGGAAGTGGTTACCGAGACGTGAGTCACCATCCTGGTTTGACTCCAGGGGAACTGTGGCTCTTGGCACTGCAGGACAGGTTTCTGCTTTGCTTGCAGAATTACAGCACAGCCCAGGAGGGAAGCTCTACGAGGGCACAGTACTAACGAGATAGCTTCCCAAAGCCTATCTCAGGCAGGTTCAGGATTACTCAAGGACTGTCACAGAGCAGGAGCGTATTTTCAGATTTTTTGGGTGTCGGTGAGTGAAGGTCTGAGGTCTCTTTACCAAAAACGAGGCAGGAAGAAATAGAAGAGCCAGAATGCAGAGCAAAGAAAAGAAAGTGTCAATGGTGACAGACAAAAAAAAAAAAAGTGATAGTTTGAGGCACTGGACATAGAAAGGGCAGAAAAGCTAAAGCAGCAATAAAGGTAGGAAGCATGAAACATAGGATGACCATGCCCATATTGTTCAGGGCCCAGCCAGTGAGCTCATTTAAAGGGAAATGAAAAAGCCCCATATCATTTCCTACTGCTCAGCAATGTCTCCATATGAGAACCTCTACTTAATAAACTTTGATCGAGAGAAGCCTCCCCCCATGGAGGACAGTTCACAAGCACTCAGGAAATTAGTGGGATTATTGGGGCCGGGCATTTGAAGACATAAATGTTTCGGATTTATAAGAAACACATTTCATAATCACTCTGCCTAGCAGTAGTTTGGAAGGGGAGGAGACAGGGCAGCAGCTCCTGAATGAGTATGGGGAATGAAGAAAGACTCAACTGTTCTCGAGAAGAAAGACCTGGTTGTACTGTGAGGTTCAGAGGGCTTCACTGGGATCACTGGGAAGTAATGGGCTCTTGGCCTGGTTCTGGAAACCCGAGTGGTGAGCGCAGGTAGAGCCGGCTGGCTGAATTCAAAGAAAAAGTGAGATGAGGAAGTCCTATAAAAAGATCTGGGATGGAAAGACTATGCCATAGCATCACTATGGCTTTCCTTTCAGCTGAGTTCCTCAGCTGAAAATGTGGAATCCAAACCAAAATCTTGTAACCCAAACTCTCTGCTTTAGTGCAAGCTCTTATCTGCAGGCAGATGTTGCTCTGAAATATGCCACTTTTGGTTTTGTGGAGGAGGAGGTCTAAACGACTTGTTTTTTTCTAAGCGGTCACAGAGTAAGGCAGCAAAGAACCACGTACAGACCCATGCTGCGTGCTCTAAGCTGGTCTGGTTTGATCCAATAGCTCTGAACTGCCACTAATTTGTTGTTTCTGGGAAAAGCCCTCTCCCTCCCCTCTTTGCCTCTATATTTCCTCATCTCTCAGGAAGCACAGGAGACAAAGGTGCCCCCAGAAAGCTTGCTGGGCGAGTGGGAAGTGCAGGAAAAGTGCAAGCCCTCATTCCCCACTGAGCTGTGAAGCTTTCATACATGATGACACCAAAATGCTCCAAAGAATTAGCCAGTGTTGGAAGCTGACGACTGGGAAGAAAGGAACAGACGGAGCACTTGGGCAGTATAACTCCGATATACACTAATGAGCGCTACTTGGGCTCTTTTCTTTCTCCTCCTAACACTAAGGGTTAATATCTTCCTTTTGAAGGACACAGATGCCCTGGGGTGTGGAAGAGGAGGGGAATGAAATCCTCTCTTGCAATAAGGAGGGGAATCTTGGAGTAACTGCACAAAAAGTGCGTCTCCTTCATCTGAGTCAGGAAAGAAACCATGCCAAGTCAACGGGATTTATTTCAAATTCTGGCTCATTTTGACTCCTATTAACTCTAAACGAAGACCAGCTGGGATCAGCCTGCCTTTCTGAGCAGCAGAGACACCAGGCAGAGCTGGCTGACTTGCTGCAAGAGCAAACAGCCCCTCGGCTACAGGAGAGCAACCTCGGTCGGTCACTGCAAGCAGCGGTTCCCTGGGGACTGGGAAAGTTCTGTGATTCCCTGCAGGATTCCCAGGGATCACAGACACCCATGGTCCATTCCAAAGGTTTCAATGGATTTGGTGGGCTGAGTCACAGAATAGCAGACAAAGGGAAAAGAAATCCCACAATAAAATCTCCCAAACAACAAAATCCAGCACGTATGTCTCCATAAAATTCCCCAGGGATGACCACATTGCTTCTAAAAGGGAAAGGAGAGAGACCTGTGGACTGTAGCTACGCAGAGAGGCACTCGCCCTGACCCTTGCTCTGACCCTATTCTAGCCCAAAGCACGTTCGACTACATTCCTGAGCAACTTTATTCCCCTTTGATTTTTGATGCAAGGCAAATACCTGCTTATGGCTTTGCTCGTGGTCCACACCAGTAATGATACTCCAAGGAGCTGGGCTAGAGACCTCCTGGTCGCCCTTCTGCCACTAACCGACCTCCTGCATGGCCTGGGGCAAGTCACTTTACTACGTTGTGCCTCTACTGCTAATGCATTATTCAAGGGCAAGATTAGGAGTAACAATACTGATTTCCTAGACTAAGGGTGTGAGGAGCTTGCTGTTACCACTGACACGCTGCCGGGGTGGTCACAGCCCTCCTCCGCACACCGAACTCAGTATTCTCCATTCCTTCTGTCGCTCACTTGGAGGGTAACCCCATGCTCTCCAGTTGAGGGAGTTTAAGGAACTTCTTGCAAGGAAGAGCTCCACAGACAGCCTGTAGACCAGGGCAAGAAAAACAGCTTTTCCAGGAAACAACAGCTCAGCACATTATCAAAACAAGCAGAGGCTCCTGCATGGAGTGCAGAGATTAAAACCAGAAGGGACTCCAGGATTGTCTTTCGGCAGCCTCAGTGTTTTCGAGGAGCTGAAAGCCAGGGAACTGGTGTGGCATTGCCAGCTGTCACTGAGCTCAGGTGTTCAGAGGGAACGGCTGGATTCAGCAACAGCAGAGCAAGGCAATTTGTTGCAGAAACTCTTTGAATCATGTTTTCAGTGGCAGGAAACAGAAAAGAACGAAGAGCAAAAAACCCACTCTGGGACAAATTCTGCTGTAAGTGATATTTGGACAACTTTGTAATAGAGCAGCACATCAGATGAGAATGAGCTCCTGCTCTACCCTGGCACTACAGAGCCCTGAAACCAGCCCCATCTCAGCTTTGACCACAGCGTGCCATTTCTGGAGCGGATCTACTAGCTCAGAGCAGAAGGTCTATCCCAGCCAGCAAGTCCTCCTTCCACTTCAGGACTGTAGCCTGTAGATGATGGAGAAACGAGAACACAATGGGAAGTATACTGTCCTCAGGCCACCATCCAATGCTGCGTGTGGAGTTGCTGCTCCTGCTCTGGGGAGCAACGTGGCTGAGACCGCAGCACTGGAGCCAAGAGCCACAAGTTCACCCAGTGCTCTGTACCAGGCTAGACAGTGGCTTTATCCTTTTCAAAGCACTGTGAGTTTCCTCAAAAAAACCTTCTCAGACCTCCACTACAGCCCAGCTCTGTCACTCTACCTTCATGGACAGCAAACAAAAGGACTTTTGACCTTGTCGTATCAAAGGGATTTACCAGCCCTGAGAGCTCTTTAGGTCTGCTGGTGCACATCTGCACCACGCAGCAGGACCGGCACACACAGCCAGATCTTCTCTGATGTAATTGTTTATGGCGATTTATACCATTGGAGTGTCTGGCTCAAAGCTTTTCCGAGTCCTGACGTGGCTTGAATGACACTGCAGATAGGATTTCAGGTTAAAAAGGAAGTGGAAAAAGAAAAGAACTCGGCTCCCAGTTTTGCTGAACAACGAGGGATTTTCCTGTTTCAGAGCTTGTTGTATTTCATTACCTACAGGCTCTCCAATTGCTTTCCTGGAACTGTAAAAACCTCGCTATCAGATGTCTGCCTTGTATGACGACCAGCACATTATGAAAACCACAGTGCAAAGCTACGGAGAGCAGCTGGAAACCCACCATCTCCCTCCTGCCAACTGGCTTGGGCCTTTCACAGAGCCACCGGCGGATCGGTTGTCCTCCAAGGGAAGGGAAATGCTGTACTTTCTGTAGGGGGAGAGGAGAAACAGTGGAGAGGAGCACTTTTGGGGGGTGGGTTACTCTCAGGGACCACTTGCCCGTGTCCAGGTTGCTGGTTGCACACCAGTGACTTCAACCTCTGACTCTTACCATCCTCTGTTGCGAAGAGCAGGATTGACTGGCAGCCAGATCCTTTGTAAACGTACGTTACTCTCCAACAAAGCTGTCTGGATATTTCAGGCTCCGTGGCACTATCCCTCCACACAATGACAGGTTGGCAAATAAATTAGCTTTTTATTTTGGCAAACTGCACCATGACACTTGCATTGCGGATGGATGCCTTGCCAGGCTTCAACAGGCTGTTGTATCTTCCAGTTTCCCCACATACTGCAGAGACATATCCTTGTCCGTGTGGAAAGTCTGGATCTCCAGTGGACAACAACTGCTCCTGCTCCCTTCACCGTTGACCCAGGATCTGTGTCTCCAGCCAGTCTCTCTGAACGGAGATACCTCAACAGTCCCTGCTGCTCTGCCAGGGGAAGAGCTTATCAGCTGCTCACTGCTCAAACAAGCCAACCAGAAGTCAAATGGCCAAGTCCAAAAGAGAGTCAAGATCAAGTGAAGGCAACAAGTTTGTATTAGAGGAAGATGGAAACCACTGGGAGGAGGTATGTGAGACAGCAGCTCAGGAAAGGCGCACATCCCTGATGCGATTTTTGAAATCTCACCTGGATCTTGCATTCAGCTATGTGTTTCAGGTGCTCTGATTTCTCTCATAACTGGAGGGACAACTGGCCCACTCCTCTGCTGAGCAGGAACTGGAATTGAACGGAGCACTGTGAACTTGGACAAAGCGACCAAAAGATAGAGGATACTCATGTATCTCAGCTGCAGCTGCCTCGAGTCCTGCCAGCCACAGCTGTGAGACTCATGGACCATCTCAGTTGCCAGGTTTGTTTGCTGAACTCCATTGGCTTTGAAACATGCACAAACTACCCCTGGAGATTCAGCTGGGGCCTCCCTGCTGCTTTTGTTTGAGATTTAAAACTACAGTGGAAACCGGTTTTTAGATACGTTAGTACTGGAAATGGCTGAGCCAAGTTAAAGCTAACGATCTTTGAAAAATGTTTCTTGAGCACTGAGAGAAGTTTGGTGGTGCTCAGTCGGCAATGTTGTATAAGCGTCGGGATGGCTTTCTGGAAAATAAAACCTTGCTCAGTAAAGCCAGGCCTGTCCCTGCTGCAGGGAACCGTTGCTGGGTGAACATCTCTCATCTGCATGACCTAGAAGGGCAGCACAGACCCTTTACGCTTCCTCCAGCTTTAACACCTGTGAAGGTGATCCAGCACGTCCCTTCATCTGCCATCTCCCAGGGAGCTCTACGACTGTGCAGACCAAAGAATTGCTAACTCCTTTCCATCCATTGCGCTGTCCCGTCGCCACATGGTGTGTGAGCTTGTATGTGCCCTGCCAAGTTCCCCAGCTTCTACCTCCTCTGCGGCTACACGGGGCGCTGCCAGCACCAGGCCTTGCCCCAGGCCAGTATGTGCAAAATGGGCTAAAATTGCACCAGCAATAAAGTCAGATCATTTCAGAGCAATCAGATGCCTCATTTCCTACATCTCTCAGGAGGACACTTGATAGTGAAGTGTCACGTTCCTTCAGACATAAGCAAAAGAAAGAGTAAGACTAAACATGTCCTTGGTGTTAAGGAAAGATCTTCAAGAAGTGGTGTAGCTGCAGGCACTTGTGATGAAAAGGGTTTTTCCAGATAGTCACTGAGGGCAACACAGGGCCAAGCTACAGCATAGGAGAAGCTTGTCTCTGTGTCCATGACTGCAGGTGGGCATCAGCTTCCTATCAATCTCTTCCAGAGGCAGAAGATGAGTTACACACTTCCAGATGGAGATCTAACTAGACAGATCCTTGTTTATGTGTCTCTCCTGCTAATTGCACAGAAGCATTAACATCTCCCCTGTTCCCTCTGTAGATGAGCATGATATCCCAACAGTACTGGAGCAGAAGTAAACATCTCTAGCCCAGGGAAAAGACAGTGGATCCAGGCAGGAATGCAGTGGAGCACAGATGACTCCTGGGTCATGCCAAGAGAGACCAATTGAAGATGCAATAGCTAAAGATGAAGTTCTCTTTAAAACCATCTAAACTGAGTATTGGACAGCGTAACAGTATCACATCAGATGTATTAAAACCATATGCAATGTGCGTAATGTGTAAACATAGAGTATCTGCAACACACCCAAACCCAACCTCCCTGCAATGCAAGTGCCTCCACACCTTCCCCGAGCAATTTCCATGCCTCCCTCCAAATCCTGGACAGGAGTTTGTCACTGTGCAACCCTGGAAACTGCCCTAGGGTGATATTCAGGATCTTTCCCTGACAAGATTTTTGTTGTCTTTGTCCAGCAGCCGTAAAAACCTCTGTCCATTGTGCATGTCTGTGGTGGGTTGTGCCTGTGGTGGCTTTTGTGGCATGTCTTGCAGAGGATGGGTTGATTGATTTTATATTCCAGGTTCCAATCCGCAGTTGAAAAGGAGGGGGTTGCAGTTATCTCTAGCAATTTGCATCTCTGAGCTGTAAAATTTATCTTGGCAGAATTCTAAGGAAGATCCCACTAATATTTGCACATTTTCTCCATGGGAAGGTAGGATAAAAGTCTCAAATTAAAAATGGGAAGAGAGAAATTATTTGTACTTCTGTCAGAGGACTTCCATCTTTAAATTACTTCAGCATATACAGGAACACCAGCCTATATATTAGGTAACGGCCAGGCATTTGGCAGAGGAAGCAGTGCTATCTGGAGCCTATGCGGGTATCTGAAAGTCTGCTTGAGTTTAGACATAAGATATACAAAGAAATATATTAAAATAGTAGATGGAAATATAGCACTCTGCAGTAAAAAAAAAACCAAAAGGGAGTGATTATGAGCAGGAATCTTGGCTCTATTGACTCCTTTTTTTTTTTTTTTAAATAAAACAGAAAACAGCATCATGTTCCCAGGCACATGCTGGCAAACAGCAGGGACAGAGTCTGAGAGAATCTATATTTTATACTCTATAACTTAATATGGCTTTTGCATGATTCTAGTGTTTTTATTGGTTCCTAAAACATGCACAATATAAACACGTGAACCAGCCAGCAGTACAGCACATGGAGGGCTGGGTGCTGAGGGCGGCTGTCCAGCCGTGCCAGCCTGTGGCCGGGAGGGAGCTGGGATTTTGGGGACTACCCCTCGCCCGTGGTACGGTGCCAATCCTGCAAAGAGCTCCCCGTGGGTACAGGGGGCTGCGGCCAAGGATGGCTGTATGTGGGGCAGGACTACAGCCTTATTCTGCACATTTGTGGTGCTGCACCGTAGTATTAAGCCAATGTTTCCACTTTCTAGTCAAGTCAGTGCTCAAATCACAACCTCAGCCCAAAAATAACACAAATCCAGACCCTTTGCTGCTTCCATCCCCTCACACCCTTCTCCCTGCCCTTCTTTCAGCCAGCCACAATGTCATCAAAAGGAAAAACAACACGCTTCAACATGGAGCACCCACCCAGTGCTCGGAGGTACCTGCCTGCCTTGCTGCCCCCCACCCATCCCTGGCAGGGATTTCAGAGCTGCCATCAAACGTGGTCAGACTTGGTCTACTTGTTCCTTCGGACATGCTGGATGCTCGCATGCCTCCCGGAGACACGCGGGGTGGGAACGGCATGTTCTCCAGCTGAATGAGCTGCAAGACTTGTGCTACAGGTGAGCACGGCGGCTCCAGCCAGGCTGGCTGCATCCGACTCAACAGGGCTATTGCTTCACAGAAAGAGCCTTGCGAGTCCTACAACTTCGATCCACAGCAATAATTACAACAAATAAATCACGTCGTCGAGCTGATAAACTCCACGTTTCAAGCAGAAGGGTCTGACTTGGCTTGCAGAGCAGCTGACCGGGGCACTGGGCAGAGCTATCCTCTGCCTGGCACCACCGAAGGAGCCCCAGGCCAGACCCTGCCCGACTCCTCCAGCCCCACAGCTCTCATTTCTGAGCCAGAATCACAGTTTTTCTTTCTATGGCACTGAGATCAGACCTCCAAGCGAACCAGACAAGCCTAGGATATTCATTGAGCATTCAGGAATAAATCTCTGCTCATTTCTTCTTTCTATTTTCTATATTTAAGGGGGAAACTTTAGAAGGGAAAAACAGATGTAAGCAAGTACTCACCAAAGGGAAGTGAGAGAGGGCAAAAGCTGGCCATTTCCAAACTCTGGGCCAAGACCAGCTGTGACAGCCAGGGGAAACTCAGCTCCTCACAGCCCCTGTACATCCCTGCCTAACGCCCTGCGAGGTGGTCCATTTTACAGATGCAGCAGAGAAGCACAGCAAGGCTACACAACCTGTCCCAAAGTCGACGCAAAACCTGTGGCAGGGCAGAGAAGTGATCCACATCTCAAGTATACATCCCAATGAAAAAGCCAAACCTTCTCCTGGATGTAGTTTTTTGCAGAAAATAACATACTTTACGACAACGCTTGCAACCAGTCACATCTCGGATAACCTCCTGCCCTAAGCAGCGTGTCCTGGTTCACTGCCTGCATCTCTCTCTCAGTCTGCCCCCAGGTGTTTTGCTGCAACACGGCATGTCCTGTTACAGTAGTATTAATGTCTACACTAATTAATGCCTTTGTCAAAATAAAAAGCCCCCAAAAGGTCTATTTATTTCTTGCTAGGGTTTAAATGAAATCCAGCCTCCCAGACACAAGACTGCAAACTTTCTTTTGTCCTCTTGTTGCAAAAGGATCTCATTTTTTCAGACGAGCCGGCTTGCCTTTTGCCCCCCAGAGTTTGCTGTGTGCCAGCTGCGCCCCGATGCCCGAGCTGGGGAGCACGCGCTGCACCTCTGGGCTCACGCTGCAGCCGTCGGGAAGGTTAAAGTCACCTTGCACGCAGGGATTTAGATAAGAACACGCGGCACTCTGCTGATCTTTTTGGGGCTAAATGCAACCGCTAATTTGGAAACCAGAGCACGGATAGCCGGATGGAGAGCGAAGGAGCTGTGTTGGGCCAATACCGTACCCCGGCGATCTGAGATACACACAGGGCTGCCCGTGCAGCTTGAGGAGGGGAGCACTAGAGTTCCTACAGGAAACCCACGGACCGGCTGCGGGGGTGAGCAGGCTGGTTTCGCAGACTCACTCGGACACCTGTGATGCCGGGATATCCAGGAGGCCCTTCTTTTCCCTTCAGTCCTTCGTTGCCTTTTTCTCCTTTCTCTCCTTCCAGGCCTTGCTCTCCTTTGTCTCCCTGTGGAAGAGAGGAGGGTGGCAGCCCTTCATACCCACACAACACATGGGTCACTACACACGGGTCTTGCAAGGAAAAAACCCACCACATCGTTAATATTTCAGGAGTCTGAGAGGAAGAGAGCCCGCAAGCAAAAGGATGAATGAGGATGAGTCATAACACACTTGACATTTAAAAAATGAGCAAAACCAGGTTTCTTTTTTTTTTTTTTTAAGTCTCTTGGCTGGAGGAGAAGGAACTTCCCCATTACACAGGGTAATCTGAACCCCTTTGCTTCTCGTGCAATAAGGCCTGAACCTCCCACGAGTGAGACAGGCAGAGGAGATCTGAAAGTCTCCCTTGCCTCACCCAGAAGCCCTGAGCTTGGGATGCTGAAAAATTTTAAATAGGACTGGTTTGTCTGGAGCAGCCACTTGGTTCTTGCTGCCAAGCAGGAATCAGCCCAGGGCTCAAATAAACACTGTGAAACAGTGTCATCTTGCCCCTATGAAGGATCTGTGGTAGGGATCATGTCAAATCACCGTTCTTATAATTGATGGCACAACATTTTAAGGAGACAATCAAAAAGGCCAGTTCTGGCAGCAGCACCTACACTTGTGCAACCAACTGGCCTCAACAGAGTCGTTTTCCACTTGCACCTGCGTTAGTGAGAGCACAGCAACATCTCTTCTGGTTAAACAAATGCTCCTGCAGTGAGCAGCGGCTCTTCTACTGTCCAGAGACACACTGAGGTTGAAAAGATCAGGTTTGGTTCAAGAACTCTTGGGGACAGTCAGTGGAGACAAGAGAATACAGAGGTCTTGACTGTCTTTAAGGAAGAGTCCTTCGGTCCAACATTGAGTGATAAGCAGAAGTAGAGACACATGGCAAAGAGTTTAATTGTTGTGGGACCAGCTGCTTTTTCTTTCCATGGAACAAAACTGTTGGTCTGTTTGGAAAGGCTGGCTGCGCAGGGACAGAAATCAGAGTCCTGTTCCAAAGGCAAGGTAGCAAACTCCCCGCCCAGGTTTCTAGAGCGCGGTGCAAGCCCTGAGCGAGCACCTGGGGCTTTGCCAAGAGGAAGGGGATCTGGTTTCTTGCTAACAATGTTCTGGTCAGTGGTGCAGGGGAAAGTGATGGACAATTCTTGATTTCCCCTGCCAGGCCCAGGAATTCCTGATTAGTTGGAAATTTAATCTGTAAAGACTCAAATAAAACAGACAAATTGTTGGAAACTATATTTTGAAGAAGTTGACCTTTGCGGAGATTTGATCAGATGCCAAAAATGTGGGTAGAGGAGTGAAACAGGAGAAGTCCATTATGTGGGCTTGAAAAAAAAAAAAAANGTCCTTGCAGGGAGCAGGGCAGAGTCTTATTGTACAGAGAACCCAATAACCTCCTTGGCTTCAGCCCGCCCTGGGAACCATGGGGGCCTGAGTGCACGGAGATGTGCGTGAGAGTGGAAATGTGCCATGAGTATGAAGTTTACCTTGACACCATCCGGCCCAGGTGGCCCGCTGTCCCCTTCCAGCCCCGATTCTCCCTGCAAGACAGAAGCAAGCAACATAAGGCTGTGCCCAAACACGCTTTTTTCACCAGGCTTTTGGCAGCTGACTCGTGGCAGCGAGTCGGGCTGCAGTGACAGGAGCCCTGCCCTGCCCGGACACATATCCAGCCTCATACCCTAACGCTGCACAAGCTCTTCCTGGAGCAAGAGCAGGAGTTCAGCCTCTTGCTTTATTCTGAGCCGTAGTTCCTCCTCCCCAGACCCCGCTGCTGGCCTGTGGGAAGACTCTTGTGAGTGAAAAAGGGGCTCAGTCTGTATTCCTTTAACCTGGGGCTTCCCCAGCCTGCTCCAACCACTGACCTTAGTCCTGAGAAGGGACGAGAGCCACTGCCGGCTTCAATCCATGCATTCATCCCATCCCTGGCTCCCTCCCACGCATGCATAGTATAGCCAGTGTTTCCCTGCTTACTGCCCGCCTTCTGCGCCAGCCTCTCCCTGCCCCATGCGGACTGCACCGGCTGGGGAACAGCACGGGTCTGTTCCCACACGGCCCCTCTCATACGCGAGGTCGCCGCAGCACTTTGCAAAGCGGCACTGTAGCATCGGAGAGGCTCACGTAAGATGGTGAGCTCAAGCTGGCAGGCTCTGCGAGGATGGTGTTTCCACCAGCCGCAGAAGAAACAAGAGGATTACGGGATGCCCGGAGCAGGGTCTGTCTGCGCAGGCTGTGGGGGGACAGGGAACAGACCCTGTGGGGAACTGGTATGGCAGAGAAGTCCTACCAGAAGGTGACCGTACTTACTCTTTGGCCAATGAGACCTTGCTCTCCAGGGACTCCCAACAGGCCAGGATCACCCTACAAAGAAGCAACCACAGACACAGAGACAAGCTGTTCACCAACAGTGAGTTAGCATGAAGCACTTCCCATTGCACCCCTCATTTCAACCTTTTGTTCCCTTCTCCCACACAAACACCTTCATTTCAGTTTGCAAGGGGGTCTGAAGGACAGGTTGGCATCACCAGTGCCTCTGCTCACAGAGGGCCATTGCACACCTCGCAGGCTCTGTTGCAACGATGCTCAACGGAACAGAGGTCCTGGAGCAGTTTGTGCTGCCTGCAGCTGCAAAGCCAGAAGGTATTCCCTTGGCATGGCCCTTTGGCAGGAAAAGCAGCAATGCTGGGTGCAATGCGGCAGACACAGCCGGAGCGAGGGAGAAGAAAGCTGATAGCTCTTTGAGCCCCAGTGTGACTGAGGAGGGTGGAGAACCACCTGAATCTTTGATGACACCAAAATAAATGAACTGAAGGTGCCTGGAGCTGGCAAACAAATGGATCTTGGCGACAGGCTGCGAGGTTGCACTGGAGGTACAACAGCCATAGGGTAGCTACCTCCCATGTCTGACCATCCAAGCTAGCTGATTTGCAGGACAGAGAGCTTGGGAAATGCAGAGGGAGAAGGAGAAAAAGGTTTGACCTATCCATACATCTTGTCTTGCAGCAAACTGCAAGTGATGACCATCCAGAGCAACCACAGCCTGTCCCAACACGGGACTCTCACTCTCTGACCCCCCAGCAAGGATGTGTTGCACTGACAGCGGGTAGAGGGGTGTTTGTGCAAATCATTGTGTCCTGTTCCCGGGGAGGGCAGCCAAGAGCACGGGAGCTGAAACACTCGTGCACTATCAGGATGCCAAAGACACGGTAGCTCCAGTGAAGTGTCAGAAGATTTGCCAAGGAAAACATGGCAAAGGATGGGCTGGGGGTGGGGAGTGAAGAACAGCAAAGAGGAAATTGCATTTAATCCCCACATAGAGTGTGTTCAAAAGCTCTGCACACAGGAGCGAACCTTCAAACCAAGCGGAAAGGGGGCGAGGATAAAATAAAAACCCCTCTGAGCTGCTCAGCACAGGGATCTTATTCAGACAAAGAGATGGTTTTTACAGGCCTTTCCATGTGGACAAGAAGGTGCATTCATGGCTCTGGAGCAGGGCACCCTTCCCCCATGACCATTAGAGGAGTTCAGTCCCCACAGAGCTGAGGCTTGGAAACTGTGGCAGGACCTTGTCTGAGGGTATTTTTAAGTTTGGGACCTTCCTAAGACTCTTCTTGTTTCAAATTAGAAGCTGCCTGGATCTCTGGGTCTCAAGGACTCCCCTCTCCACTCAGATTTTGGATCTGCCAAAGAGTTGAGCTTCATTCCCAAGGTCCTTCACAGCTCTCGAGGCAGAAGACCCCTGGGACGGTGCTTCTCCCCAGCACTGACAGCCTCCCCGCCTCAGGACGGGGCTTAGGAATTTGTAACCAAGGGCTTACAGTTAACCTGATTTTATTTTTTAAACTTTATCTTTTGTTGCATATACTGTTTGATTTGGCTGCTGGAGGGTGAACCTGCAATGTTACCCAGTCCTGCACTAATGGGAATTGCTATTATCCCCCTGGTCTGACAGAGAAATTGCAGTAAGGGTTTTTCTTACCTTCATGCCAGGTTCACCTGCGAGGCCAGGTTGTCCCATTGAGCCAGGCGGTCCCTGGAAAAAAAAAAAAAAAAGATAATGAAAAAAGCCATTGTAACCAAGTAGAAAGCAAGATCAAAGACATAATTCCTTTAGCAGAGCCCTCCTGGGACAGCGGAGCCCTGGTTGCAATGTAATTACTTCCCCGGAGCTGGCTCAGGGTAGGCAGCATCAAAGAGGCCCAGTACCCCTCGGTCCTGGTTCCTGGGAGGGCTCTGCTCGTCTCTCACGCCTCCCCTCTCCTCAGCCCCGCGGCAGCCCCCCAGCCGCCCCTGCCAAGCACCGCTGACTCCTTCCAACTCCTCTGCTTTCTAAGGTTAGTAACCACGCTGCGGAGCAGCGCTGGGACTAGTTAGGAAAGAAGGGAAAAGGTCCAGAATTAAACTTGAAAGCCCTTCACGAGGGTCCAGCAGGCTGGCTGATACGGCAGATAACAAAACACGTTCAGCTGTTCTCTTGCTCGCTGCTTCCTGCAACCACACTTCTCCGTAACCGCTGGTGTGAGCACGTTCTCCGCGTCACCAGCCTCGTTAGGGGGAAGCGTTAACGCAGCCGCAGGGTTTGCACCTGCAGGGAATTGTCCTGCCTTTGCGGGAGCAGCTGCCCCAGACGCCACAGCCTCAAGCTGAGCCATTGGCCCCATGTTCTCGGAGAGCCAGGTAAGGGTGCTGCCAGCTCCAGGACAGCTAAAGGGAGCCAAGAACATCAAGGTTACACCAAACCCTCCAGCACAAACGTGGGCCAGATTAGCCTTGACATTCATCACCCGCTTTCTCTGGCTGTAATGGGCCAGCAAACAACCTAATGCCAGCGACTGGGCTTGGACCAGAGACCCAGAGCCCAGGGCTGCTGCCAGGCTGTACGAGCTGAAAGAAAGTGGCTGACAGATGAGATAACGTAGCCCTGTCTATCTGAGCGGAGGGGCTTGGCATCCCTCAGAGAGCTGAAAACGAGTGCCTGACCTGGAAAACTATGGAAAGTAAGACAGAAAGAGGGAAGATGAGAGAATGACCTTGCGAACTGTTACTCGGTGTCCAGCTGCCACATGTGGCCTTGCAATAGAGGGGTCATGGTCATTAGATGCCTTTGGTGCAGACATCAGTTGGGAGCTTTAATCTTTGTACATTTTCTGCTACCTCTGGGAAGCACGGGAAATGATAATCTGTGAAACAAGCCCAAAGATGGGACAGCAAAGCTTGTCTTTAAAAGGATTTGAGTGGTTTATTTACTTATGACAACAATCTCCCTTCTCCGTGCAGTTAGGAATAAAGGAAAAAAAGAGCACATAATCAAGGGAGCACTCGGCTGTCCAGGGAATAAAGCCAGTTCCTGGCTTGCTGAAATGGATTCAAGCAGAGGAGGGAGCAGGGCGCGTATTGGGTTTATGAACAAGTGGTCAAGTCACGCAATGAGAAAATTCAAGCTCCAATGAAAGCAAAAATCCTGCTTTGGTTTCTCCAGAGGTGCCAGTGCAAAGGCTCCTGGAAGAGTCACAGATTTGAATAAAGCTCTGTACTTTCTTGGTTGGCAGCATCCAGAGTGGCTCGGTAGCAGCTTTCCAGCTCCCCAGTGTGGTTTACCACGCTGAGAGCTCGCTCCATCCAGTCTAGCAGCCATGAGAATGGAAACTTTCATGACTCATATGCTTTGCAGTAGACTGCATTAAAAGGCACCTTCGCTGCTGTTTTCACAACCAAGTGAAACATCATTATCTATATTACAGCTCGGGATCTACGGAAAGGAGCTACCCAAGGGAAACTGGCACATCTGGTATACAAAGTCAAGACTATAATACTTCAAAGGGAGTGAAATCAAGCCAAGACTGCAGACAATTTAGGGGGAAACCGTGGAGGCATCTCCTGCACACCATCAGGCCACTGTTTGGCAGCTGCTGCTGCTTTGGTTATGGTGTGTTTGTGTCATTGCTTCATGGCAACGGCAACCCAAAAGCACAGTCAGCAGCAAAGGCATTTCTCTGAGCTTCTTCCACTGGCTGCAGCAGCTGGTGATGGGACTGCCACAGCAATCCAGGCGGGCTGACAAAACTGTCTTGTCGGCAACGACACCGGGGAGTGGGAAAGACTAGTTTTCAGTTTGAATTGTTGTTGTATTTGGTCCCTGACTCTGCACTCTAGTGCAGAAAGGTGGTCCCTGGCGTGGTTGTTGAGCCATGCCTGGCATTTGCTTGTCAGTGTGGTCAGCTTTGAAATGTTTCTCTTGTTGTGAAGATAGGTCTGCACATCTACCAACTGGGTGTGTCTATGGTCTGTGATGAAAATGATGCTCAAATTTCTGATTTTCACTATTTGCTTTGGAAGTTGACTTTCAGACTTGAGGGAAATCCTTCCTGCTCGTGTCCCCAGGTGTGGGAAGATGCACCTCTGCACATTTACTCCTCCCTCAGTCCTGCTACTCTTGATGCAAGGGGAAAACAAATAGGAGCAAAGATCAGACCTACCTTATGCCCGATTTCTCCCAAAGGCCCAGGTGGCCCCTGTGGTCCTTGTGGACCCTGAAAGAGAGAGACACAAGGCTCTTTTCATACAACTGTTTTCATTTCTGAAGGGCCATCGCTTCCATGGTCTGTAAGATAAAACAGCAGTTCCCTCCCACATCACAGCGGAGCTATGCAGCGTGCAAGAGATGGCAAGTGAGATGGAGAGGCCAGCAATGGGTGTGCTGAGGCACCTTAACAGTCCCTGGCAGTCCCCACAGACACCGAGAGCAGGAGATGACACTTCTTCCTGCTTTGGTGGTCCTGTTGGCCCTCCTTGAGGTCTGTCTCTTCACCTGTCATCTCCAGTGCCTCCCCCAAAACTGTGGGCTCAGTTCTGACCATCAGCCTCCCTCCTGGTCCCCCTTCCGCTCTCCCTACCAGCCCAGTTCAACTCCTCCTGTTACATCTCACCCTGTCCCAGACCAAACCTTGCCTTTCTTTTCTCCCTTCCCTTCTGAAATCCAGCCCAGGCTGTATCCTACACTCTCCCTGGTTGATCCACAGCCCCCTTTTGCTTTTCAGGGGTCTGACCTTGTCTTTCCTCATGCCTCCTAGGACACTAGCCAAGTCTTTCACATCTCTGACCATGGCATAGTTGGCAAGGACAGAGAAGCTGAGAAAGGGACTAAGTGGTGGGGAAGAGACAGACAGACAAAGAAATGAAGTGTCTGTGTGTGAGCAAGGAAAGACAGATGAAGAGAGAGTGATAAGACACTTGCCGGGTCGCCTGGAGCCCCTTTTGCTCCTGGAGGTCCAGAAGGTCCTTGGATACCCTAGAAAAATCAAAAACACCAAGGTCAGCTCCAACCCTAAAGCAATCCTTCATGTCTCTCGGCAGTAACATGCATCTCATAAATGCTTCAGTGACATAAATGTGAGAGACTGTCCAAATTCTTCCTCTTGGACCAGGACTCAAAACTTACAGACTTGAGTGAAACAGAGGTTATGAAAGGAAGCACCAGAGATGGACACTTACTGGGAAGCCACGTGCTCCTGTCTCCCCAGTCTCACCCATCTTCCCCTGTGAACACAGTTACAGTGATTAGCAGCTGGAAATGTGCTGAGACACCCGTGGCGCTTTGGCCAGGAGAAGCTGCAGTTCCCTGGGCACAGTGTACGTGTGGGTACCCCCACGGGGCACTGACACCATGCCAGGTTTGGCAGGCACCGGCTGTTACTGAGGACATACCTGCAGCCCATCTGGCCCCAGCTTCCCTGGCTCCCCTGGTCGGCCCTGCAAAGCAAAAAGACAAAGACACATTGGCAGGAGCACAAACTCTTCTGCCCCAGCCCAACTGCTCTTGCATTTTTGCACATTAAAAATCCCCTCCAGTTCCCTGCAGCTTGTGAGAGACCAAACGACCAGCATCCTGCCCTGAGGAACAGCCCAGTCAACAGGGACTCTGGGCAATGGGCTGCATGACCTAAGGTTTTTTGAGCAAACACTGCTTTGGAGGAAGCTGGGATTTCTCAGGAGACTTGGCATAGTCCTGCCTAGCAGGGCATGAAATAAGGGAGATTCCCCATCCAAATTGCATTCACAGGGCCACGTGTGCCTGTCCTGGGTTCGGCTGGGCTAGAGTTAATTTTCAGCAGAAGCTGGGATGGGACACAGCCAGGACAGGTGACCCAAACTAGCCAAAGGGGATATTCCATACCATGTGATGTTATGCTCAGCATAAAAGGGGGCTGGTCGGGGAGGGGAGTGCGGCTCCAGGACGCGTGGCTCAGGGATGGCCCAGCTTTGGGACGGCCCAGCTTTGGGACAGGTCTGAGCGTACGGTCTGAGTTGTACGGTCATTGGGTGAGAAACTGCATCATCGTGTATCACCAGTTTTGTATATTCTGTTATCAGTACAGTTGCTGTTATTTCCCTCTCCCTCTCCTGTCCCAGTAAATTGTCCTTATCCCACCCCATGAGGTTTTGCCTTTGTCTTTCCATTCTCCTCTCCATTCCGCTGGGGTGAGCGGCCGCGTGGTGCCCTGCTACGGCTGGGGCTGAACCACAACAGCGCCATGCAGGGGATGGAGCCTGTGATGTTCAATGCCGGGATGAGGGTCCAGCTCAGCCACACTACTCGCATGTCAGGCTGCTGGAGAAACTCTCCCATGCACCACACTGAAAGCCCGTCCTGGAGCAGGCTCACCTTGGATGAGGGTCTGCTCAGGCAGGGTACCTGCCAGACTCTCTTTGCACCAGGCATCTCCTGCCCTGTCTTTTCTCCTGTCCTGATCTAATTAACAGGAAGTACATCAGAACAGACGTGTATTCCTTTAGGTCATATTTCGCCAGTTGCGTTAAATTGCTCTGATATTTGTGCTAAGTTCAGATTAACAGTCAAGCATGTGCACTGCCAATTAAAGCTACTCCCCTTCCCGTGAGGGACCCTGTTATTTTAGCAGAGGCCCTTTTATGTTTGTGAACAGCCTCTGTATTCAGGGTCTCAGACCCCAGCTGTAAGGACATAAGCCACATTGGACAGATTTTACCCCGGCTGCACAAAAGATTCATCCCTGCGGTTGAACCTCATGGAGCGATTGAACATCCCGTTCCTGGAGGAGGACATGACCTTGATTGTGCCCAGAGCATTTCACAACGCAGCTAAGAGCAGTTTCAGCCAACCTGGCCGCCCACTGGCACTCACCTTGACACCTCGTGACCCTGGCTCACCTACTGGTCCATCAGGCCCTCTGGCACCCTGGAAAAAGGCAAAAGAGAGGCAAAAATAAGAACACGGAGTATGTATCTCCTTGGAAAATACAGCAGTCACCCTAGTTTTGGCCACCAGGAAAATCCATGAAATCAATCCTGGCTAAGCCAACTCGTACCTGGTTGGGTTGAATGCAGCAGCTTGGAGCCCAGGACCCAACAGATCCCTTCTGTGTTTGTTGCTTCATTTCTCACCATTTACCAGCACACAGCACCAAAATACTTTTTATTCCTGTCAAACCAACTACCAACTGCTAACCAAAGCCAGATGAGAAAGGCAGGCCAGGAGCAGTGTTGTTTTCAGACAACGGTTACATGACAAGAGCGTTGTTAATGCGCAGATTTGCAGTTCTAGCCTTACTGACATCAAACCCCTTCCTTCCTAGAAACCCCGCTTTTCCAACTGCCCCTGCCCTTAACCCTGGGCACACCACACCATCTGATGGTCGTGATCACGGTAATGAAGCTACAAAACACAGAGAGGCACACAAGCCTCTCCCATACAGTACCTTCACAACTGTCCTGGGCCCCAAGCTGCTCCCAAAGAGCGGGGTATGTTTGCTGGCAGCTGAACTCCAAGCCTTCGGTTACAGCTACCTGCTATTTAAAGAACTGGCTGCCCTTAAGGATCAGGCAGGTGCTCATGCATATGCATGCTGGGAGGAGCGCAGCCTGCCGTGCCTGCTTCGGTGTGTCTGGTCCTATGCCCGGCATCTGCTCCCGGGTGTGTGCGAGCGTGCAGCAGGCGTGAGGACCTCGGGAGGTGTACGGGACACGCACGCTGCTGCAAATGCTCATGGCGCATTAAGAGTCCAGACAGCGAGCGATGCCGGACGTGATTAGCTAAAATTGAACAGCTCGTGGTACAGCTCGGGCATCCTTGAGGAAGGGATGTCCTTATTCTTCCAGAGGGTGCTGGGCGAGAAGAACACTGGTCTCAAAGAGGGGATAACTGTGACCTAGCTTTCAAGTTCGTTTCAGAAGAGGTGAACGCGCAACCCTCTGCACCGTCCGAACCCCAGAAACCAGCGCGTCACAGAGAATAAACAGAGCCATGGTCAGGGAAGATAAATCAGTAAAAAAAAGGTCTTATCAACAGACTCTATTAACGCACGTCATCTTCATAATTGGGCCATGAGCTCAGTTGGGACTCTTAGGCGCTACTGCAATATAAATAATAAATAAAAACACAGAGTGGTGCTAGAATGTAGTGGTAAGAGGAATCCTGAGAGCAGGCCAACACGGAAATAGAGAAAACAGGAGCCAATGTGCTTAATCGGGATGCAAACTGCGTGCCAAAAGTAATAACAGGGCTAGGGAGCCAATGTGTTAGAAAAGCAACTCCAGTATGACAGGCAAAGAGAGAGACTCACAAAGAAAGGCAGTGTAACAGCAGAAGATGTATAGGAAACGTAGCCAAATTATTACAGCAGACAAACATTGTCAATATAAAATAATGCAAAAACTTTTACTGTGCTTGGCAAAACCCTGTGCTGCTGAGCGTACCAGAGATTAAATAACCAAAAGCCTGTATTGCATGCCAGTGAGACACAGCTCTAAAGAATGCTCAGCCTGGTCTCCGGGACAGACGGACAGAGGACTGTGCACCAGATGGGAACACCACAACCAAATGGGGTGTTTCACAGATCGGCACTTTGCTACACTAAGGTAATGTCAAGTCTCACCAGCCCTAGACCCCAAGTGCCCCAGCTCACGCTGGCCACTAGACCAGAGAGCAGCAAAGACCAAAAGTTTTATTAATCCATGTCCCCATAAACCTCAAGGCACAATGACATAAACCAGAAGGTAATTTAAAAGCAGGGCTACTGACAGCTCAAGGCAGACTCAGTTGGAGTAGTGGGAGAGCAGGGCTTGGAGGCATCTGGGGAGCTGCCTGGGGTGACCGGGACACCCAGTAACCCAGCAAAATACGCAGACCTGCCCTGGGCTGCGTACTGGGCTGCCCAAAGAGAAGGGAGGCGTCAGCATCTCCGTGGCACTGGCACCCCGGGAAAGCACCCTGCCACCCAACTTCTCATCCTCCCTGGAAAACAAACTGTTTCCCTCCTCTTCCAGCTTTTGTGCAATTACACCTTCGCTATCTGAGAGGATGGGGTGACCTTCTTGTGAAGAAGAGGAAGGATGTGCGGAGGGAGGGATTCAGTAGCTCAGCCCTGGTATTGCCAGAGGAGGGAGCAGGGATCAGAGGCAAGTGGGACATGGAAACAACGGTGATGACCCAGGTTAGAGGTTTCCATTCCAGGACAGATGCTGCCAGGGAAGGAAAGTGGGATGCACCTTGCCCCTCCAGACCTGTTTTCTGTAGCCTGTCCTGCCCTGCCCAGCCCCCTTTGCCTTGTGGGCTGCTCTGAGCTGGGTGGAGGCTGTTGGGTGCCCTCAGCCCTTCCTCAGCGCTGCAGCAAGGGCAGCGATGGCTCTGGTTCTCAGCGGTCCAACCTGGCAGGGCTGGCTGGCTGCGGAAGTGTTTACGGTATCCTCGTTTCTTCCAGCAGAGCCCTGTCACCAGCATCGTAGGATCTGCCAGGGCAATCTCTCTTCACAGCAGTCACCTGCCTAATCCCATCACAACACATCTCATCGGCATCTGACCTGAAGAAGGAGAAAGTGACCCTGTATTTGCAAATGCATGTGGCAAGCTTCATCTTCTCCAGCCTTCTGGGCTGAAACCCAGGATAAAGGCTTCCCCTAATTCGCCCTGACAGGAAAGGCTACATTTAGTCAATTAGTTAAATCTTTAAAACTCTCTTTTACTGACAACGCTGGTTAGAGATGAGTGAGTGAGGTCCTGGCAGCTCTCCAGGGAGCATCCCATGCCAAGCGCCGCAAAGCACAGCACGGTGCCTTCCCCCTGCAGAGCTTGGCCTTGCAGGCAGGGCAGAGCGCAGCTCCCCGGGCTTCCCTCGGACCCTCGGTGCTTCAAAATTAACTGAGCAGGCAGGCATGCCTACCCTGAGCACGGCACGGCAGAGGGACCGGGGCAGAGAGGCGTCTCAGGGAACGTCGTCCTAAGGGTGTGTGCAGCATGGACCTGTCCTAAGAACAGGGTGAGGAGGGTGCAGAGAAAAGCATGGCTTTATCACCAGTGTCAGCACCTCTAGGAGCCCATAAAACGGAGAAGGAAGCTTTTCTTTAGTCTGTGTTAGTATTCATATGGTGGTACACAGCGCAGGAGAGGTCCCGCTGGGCCAGGGCTGTACAAACAGTGCAAGCTCCAAGTAGTTTTACAATGTAAACAGGAAAAAAAGGAGGGTTAAATCGAGATCTGTCTGCTCCTTTGCACACTGGCAGCCAAGGCAAGAGAGATACAGGTTCATGGCTGATGGAGCATTTAAGAACCTGCTCAATTCCTTCACCAAAGCCAGTTGGACATCAATATGCGGCTCAAAGGCATTGCCAGATCCATGTCAAAGCAGCTCACCCGAGGTCACGCAGGGAGTCACAGCACAGGGATGTGCCTGGGCAGCCCCACTGCAGCACGAGGCACAAACCCAAGTGTCATCACTCATTGCTACCTAAAGACATGAGTTTCCAATTTTGGTTGTGTTGTCAGGCAAGAGGAGCCAAATTGGTATTGCACAGGAAATCACAGCTCTGCGACCCTGCGTCCACATGCCGATGCTCCAGCTGCAGTAAGTCACGCTTGCGCTGAGGTCCTGGGTCTCAGCAGGCAGCGAGACACTTGGGGCTGGGCAGAGCCCAGCATTTTCTAAATTCTACTTTCAATGTCTTATGCAGGCACACTTCTCACTCTAATCCTTGTGTAGGTCCCCACGGAGCTGTGTAGTCTCACCTGCGGTCACATTCTGCCTCCTGTAATCATGAGTTATGTTTAATGTAGGCTCCAGAAACGGTAGCAAAGCAGGTCACAGTGCCACAGGATCAGTGGGTACGCAGGCCAAGACAGTATTTCCCTCAGAGACGTGCAATACGGAACAGCACTATCGGCAACCCCAGACTAAACAAAGTGTTACGGTGTTGGCTAGATATGAACAGTGTCAGCTCACAAATGCAGAGGAATTCAGCTCCAGGCTTTGCAGCTCAGGTTTATTGCTAGTCCATGTGAGGCAATCGAGATAGACTCTACTGCTAGAGCGGACAACGTTCCCGCAGAACAGAGCTAAATATTCAACAAGGTGTTTCTGCAAAGCAGCGCTGCATTGCCCCGTTTAAAGACATACTCAGAGCTCCAAGAGAGAGAGTAGCCAGCCTCTGACTAGCAGAAGCAGCAGCACGAAAAAGCAGTCAGTAGGTCCTTTCCAGAAATCCAAAGCTTCTTCCTTACCCCTTTATCCAAATAGTGATATCTCACTATCGCAGTCTGGCCAAATGAAAACCAAGCAGATGCCGTGACTGAAGCTGAAGGGAGACTTTGCTGGCCACAGCTAACTTCTCCTCAAGCACTTCTAATACTTCTTCAGTCAACCACAAAGATACCTGGGAGCCTAACAATATACCTCTGCTTTTTTCCCATGAACAACTTCTCAGCCAGGCCTGGAAAAAGCAACTATTTTCAGGTTTGCCGAGATAACACCATGTTATAAAGGCCTAGCATTTACAAACTCCTGCAGCGAGCGATGCTGCGAAGCATCGGGTCCGTGTGGCAGAGAGATAGCGGTCCCCTCCCGCACCGAGCAGCAGAGTGCTGGGAGCGCAGGGCTGCGACGCCTTATCTCCTCTTTGCAGGCTTCACCTGGGCAACAGTTAATGCAGGAGCTTGAGGAGTGAACGGCACAGTGGAAAAGAGAAATATGCTTTGGGATGTGAAAAGCTCCTCTGAGTCACCTGAGCCAGCACCCAGCACCCCTTCCAGTGAGGGGATAAAATGCCAGAAATATTGGTAGAGGCCTTGGCCAGAAGAACGGGACAAGGTAAGTCACTTTACAGCAGGATTTCAGGTGCAGCTTTATGATCTCAGTTGCAAAGTCATGGCTCCAGTTTATATTTAACATTTTGCAGGGATTCTCAGTCAATACCTGGGCTTTTTGATATTGCTATCCTCAGCAGAGGATGCTGGAGACCACACGTTTTCCTGCTGTGAAGTGCTGATTAACAGAAATGTGCTTTTGAATTTAAGTGAGATAGGGTGAGAGACTTGCTGAATCAGCTGCCTCCAAATTTAAACCTTGATTTGGTTAAATAATTAGGTTTAAACATGTGCATAGCTGTCATTAGCTGAATGTTAAGCACATGTCCAAGTGCTACACTGAGTACGGATGAAGGGAGATAAGCCTGGGCTCACATGTCCAAGTTTCCTGTCCTTAGGGAAGAGGAGCGGGGAAACCGCATTTGTGGGAGATTGTTCATTATCAGGTTGATGGGCTAAACGACAACTTGGGAAGGAACGATAGCCCTGTTGCGACTAAAAAGGAGGTTACAATTTTTAAAGAATTTTCTGTTTAAAATTTGTACTTATATCTTGACAATACAAAAGCTATCAGAACATAAATACAGACCCCCAAAAGTCTCCATTGTTCTTGACAATCAAAACCATATTTGCTATTTACGTTTCCTTCAAAAGCAAAATTACTTTAATGAAGTATCCACAAACAGAGCTCATGGAATCCACAAACATCTGGCGGAGGCTGCATTCATGTTTCCACTCTGAATTGAATTACGTCCCTTTTGTAAGCTAGGATAGACAGAGGGTAATGTCTGAAATTACAATTGGGGGATCATTTCCCCATCCTGAGAAAACCAAGAGCTGGAATAGCAGGACAAACTAAGCAAACAAAGAATACTGTGTGCCTGGAATGTCTTCTGAGCATAGGAAGAGTAGGAAAACGTGAGAGAGAGATATACAAACCAGAAATCCTCCAGGCAGGAGATCTGCTGGTCCTTACAACACTGACTTTCCCACATCATATTCACTGAAATCTGCAGGATTTCAGAGCAAAGCCCAAGTTCCTCCTCTCTGCTGGGAATCCTAGAAAGGATGTCTGTCTGCCTTGCAAATTCTGTATGGATTATATCGCTGCGGTGCTCAAACACACCAAACTCCACCACGCAGCGGGTGCTGAGGGCAGGATCAGCCCAGGGCACCAGCAGCAGATCCAGATGCTCAGCGCCCGCTGGCAGACGCTTACCTCTCTCTGATATCTGTGTCCTTAGGGCAAGATCAAGACCTTAAAGCACCCTCTTCCCCAGACACTGCCTCCTGTTCTACCTCCGCGTTCTGCACTTCCTGGGGTGACTTCTTGCAGGCTCTGCAGCCAGCTGGGATAGAGGATCGCTGCATTTCTGGTTTTCAGGGCTGGGATGCACTTTGAAGTCAGGGCTTCCTCCGTGGAGGAACGTTCAGGGACTGGCACAGGGTCTGCTGAACTCAACATCTGGAGAGGAAACGCGACCCAAGGCCATGAAGCTGAGTATCTCTACCATGCGGTATGTCATTTTGAGGATGAACAGTGCTGGCAGCAGTTGGTGTCCTGCAGGATTTATCCTGAGGGTTTGGCACCCTTTCTCTGGATCTAGCTACACCCAAGGACAGGTCCCTGCTGTGCCAGCCAACCTCCTTTCTTAGGAGGCGAATCCAGCCTTGCCCTTGGTTTTACCTCATGTGATAATATCCCCTTTGTCATTCCTGACAGTATGAGCAGAGCTGAAACCAACCTGGCCAGCTGTAGCTTCCTTGTGGGTTGAGGACTTCAGGCCAACGCCGAGGTAAGAAGCCGAAGAAGATTTACGCGAGTGAATCTCACACAACCCAAGGGCCGAACACTGCAGTTGCACGTGGCTGCCTGCCGTAAGGAGAGGCTCGGTGCAGGGGGATGCGGCTGGCATCCGGGGCTGGCAGCTGGGAGGAGGCGGTGCTGGGACTCCTCCTCTGTCAGTGCACATGTTAAAGGCACTGGCAGAAATGTCTGATCCCCTTGGAGCACTCATCTCTCCAAGAGCCTGCACAATCGGCAGCCTGGATTCACTCGGAAGGCGTTTCCCGTTCAGCTCTACGCTGTAGTTTTACCTTGAGCTATTTTCTGCCATCCATTCAAAGCTTCCCGTGAAAGAATGCCTCCAGTGTCGCATCCGTCATGATCACGGATGTCCCGGACAGCTCAGTTAATTGCCGCTATGTAGCACAGGGAACCTTCACTCCCCAGGGGACCCTCTGAGAGCGGAGCTGGGGAATGAGATCCATAGGCCTTCCCACCAAGGAGAACAGAGGCAAGGAAGCTGTTTTTCCCAGCCACAAGTTAAAAGCTGAACCCTGATACGCATCTGCCGGACTTGGATGTTACTGGTATCCTTCTAGCTGTGCTTTTAAAGCTTAAAGCAGTTCCAGAGTACATAACTCTGTGGTTATAAAGCTTTCTAGTTGGTTATTCCATTTCCTTGTGCTGGTCCCAGCTATTTGAAGAGAGTACTAGCTCTGGTGTAGGGAAACACATACAATGCTTGGCTGTCCTGAATTCCCCAAGCAGGAGTTGCAGGAGAAGCAGAGACTGGGGGTGAGTAAAATGTGTAATTTACTCCAGCCTACGTCTTTGAAAATGAAACATGGAAACAGATCTCATAGGATACTTGGAGGGAGAAATGAAAAATATGTTGTTGTTGGGGCCTTCAGCAAAACCCACGTGTGTTCGCTATTAATACTTTGTAAAGCAGCTGGACAAGGAAAAACAACCCAAAGCAGGGATGCTCCTGCAATAAATGTCCCGTTGAAGAAGAAGAAAGATTGAGGAGCTCAGTGGGACATGGGTTGGAAGTCACAGGCAGGAAAACAAGCAGCTTTGGCAGGTCTAGAGGTCACTCTGCTGTCGGCTGTCACCCAAATGGAGTGGGAAGAACCACACATGAACTGACAGAGTGCTTGTGAATGAATATTCATCCAGCGTAACGTGCACTTGTAGCACTGTCAGTGCGTGCTTACAGTGTGCGACTATTTAGCTATGTACAGGTAAAATGGGCTGGAAAAACCCATAGAAAGACAAAGAATGTGTTTGCAATTTGATCATATGCCAACGTAAAACACACCTTTCTCACAACCCCGCAGAACGCTGCCAGAAGATATTAGTCCTGCGAGACCAAAAGGGGAGACACGGGAAGAGTCGGCTGTTCGGCTCCTTGTCAGCTCCATTTCTGCCTGCCTCATCTCTGAATTCTATGTCATGGCATAACATTTCCTGCTTTATCTGCCTCCGGTTAAATCACAGCCCTTCACATCTCGGCTGCTCTCTCTCCCTTGGCAGCAAAGGCACCTTTTCTGGTCTTCTACCTGCACCCTTTTCCCCAGCGCAGACACATCTTCAGATGACTAAATCTTCACCAGCCTCACCAGAAGTGTCTGTAAACCCCGTTTTGATGTTGCAGGTGGTTGGAAAAGACAAGCTGGACCACCATGATAAGCTCTACACTGGGACATCCCCCTGCCCGCACGCATCACTTGCGGTCACAGCCCTGCGAAGACTTGCTGCAACAACTGCAGTCTGTATGCACAGCAGAAACACGGCTGCGGAGGTGCTGTCCCAAACTGCTCATCTTCACACCCCCAAACTAATCCACCAGATTACTTTTCCATTGGCTGAAAGAGGAGATGGATAAAAACTCATGGAAAGTGCTTACCCTGCGGCCTTTCATCCCTCTTATCCCTGGCGCACCACGGACTCCTGCCGGACCCTGGAAGAGGAAAAGGGAAACAAAATGAAGATGGAGGAGGAAGGCAGCAGCTGTCGGTAGGAACCCACATCCCTACGTGATCTGCAGGAGCCTCAGACACAGACCCTTGACCAGCAGGTTGGTTCATTAAATTCTTGCCAAAGACATTACCATATTTATTTGTCTATAAATGGTCTTTTTTTAAACTCACTGATTGTCTTTGCATTATGAACGTTTAGGCCAAGGATCCTGGCTGAGGTTTGTATGCTTAAGTATCTGCAGCCTGTTGTCTGTGTAAGTGGTGTGATTTGAAGCAAAGTCGAACATCCAGAATTCCCTCCGAAGCTATTAAAAGCAGCTGTGGCTCAGTATCTGTACAAAAATAATAATAACCAGGATCTGTTTTTCAGTTGTCCAAATGCAAATTCAGGCACCTCATCTTAGGTATCCAAGTTTGACCTTTTCAGCCAAATACTGATTTTATCTTCAAGTAACTGTTGCCCTGTTAGTGCAGCATAAATATTCATACTGGCAGATAGATGCTAATTTCATATGGACTGTTGGTGTTGCGGATGATCCTGTTCTGACACTTACAGAAAGGGTTCAGGATTTCTTTTAACCTGGATTTGTACACACTTGATTCATTAATGTATATACAGGAAACACAGAAAAAAAGTAAACAGCTTTTTTTTTTCTGTTACAATATTTATCAGTTTCAAAAATTAAAGGATATGTTCAATTATCAGGACTTAATTCTGTATTACAACTTTAAAAACCTATATTTTAAGTTAGTGCCTTTCTACTGTCAGAAAAGAAAACCTCAAAATGACACATTCCATTCTTACTCTCTCAAACATTCCACATCAAGTTTTGCTATTTATATATTAATAGCTTTTACCAACTATCAACCCTGCAAACTCCACCAAGGATCAGAACAAAATGGGACTGTGATCTTCCTATTCCTTGTACTACTGCTACTAATAAAGATTTTCCTTTTGGAACGGAGGTATCTTTCTGCATGGCATGTAAGTTCAGAACACAAATGCTTAGCTGTTCTCACTCGAGATGGAAAAGTTAGTTGACTGTAACTATATTTGTAATCACAGTAAATCTTGGTTTTGCTAGTGAGGTCAGTAGTGACTGGCACAGACAAGCAGTAGATGTGTCAGATGCCTGTTTTATAGAGATTTTTATGATAAACACATACTGAAATGAAATTCTTTGTTGGTATTTGGAATATCCTCCTGGAAGTCTCAGCCCGTCCCAAATAGCTTATGAAAATACAAGCGCTGAAACATTCGTTGTGATGGCAAAATGTTGAGGGAGCAACAAGATACCATGCTGGGAATTTCAAGGAACTGTTTAGAAGATGTGTGACCTTTAATTTACTACCTATATATATATTATTCTCAAAACTGTGTATTAACGCAAAAGATGTACCACGATGGTGAGCAGGAAGAGGAAAAAGGAATTCACAAGCCTCAGGGAGCTGAAGTGAAGGGCAGAGTTTCCTACCTTTTCCTACCATTGTATATCCCTTTGCTTCCCATTCCCGATCACCATCTATTGAATTAATCAGCCATCAGAGCTGCTAAGGCTCACTGGATAGCTTAATTTCAAAGATTTCTCACAGTTTAGGACAAACACAACAGCATGCCTCATGTCTGGTTTGAAAAGCAAATAATGAACGTTCTGGTGGAGAAACAGGCAGAAACAGCTGGAGTTAATGAGTGGGGATTTGATATTAGGGGATTATTTGATTTACGGGATTTGTGGAGAAGTCTGACTTATTGAATTATCACTTTTTAAAATGCAGTTTTGGAGGAAATATTTTGCTTGGATGAACTTGTTAGTTATTTGCCTGCAGGAGAAAAGGGAACTGGCAGAAGCGGAAGGACCTGGGGACGGTCTCTGCTTCCAGAGCTCTGCAGAGAGGTTTCAGCCTCTGCTCATACTGGTGTCGTCATGCCCCAGTGAAGTAAGACAAAACTCAGCCTCAGCTAAAGGTACTAGTTAGTGGTGCACTAGGTAGTGCTTCGGGACTGGGAGCTCTTTGCCAGAGGGCCAGTGCAGAAGGTCCCTCTGCCCAGGACACACTCCTGTCCTCCCCAGATCCCACGGCATGGGGGAGGCAGGGGGACTGCCTAATGCTCTGACCGTCCCCGAGTCAGCCAGCAGCTAATGTGCTTGGAAAGTTGCTAAAAAAAGGGACATCTAGAGATATCCAGCAGCCTCCTAGGCTTCCCTCAACAGCTAATTAAGTGCTGCCCTGAGGGGCCACAGACCAGCTCACTGCTGGGGGCTGCATCATGCTCCTTTTATTATAAGGGCCTGGTCAGTGCCACCCATGTTGCTGCTCTTCAGGTAGGGACAGGTCACCGCAAGGTGGTTCTTGACCTCAGACCTTTTCTTTCCTGGCCTCCATTGACCTGCAGCTGTGAAATCTCTCCCCAGGCAGCAGCTGGCTGCAGCCGGTGGGCCCAGAGCATCCCTGCGCAGTGGGCAGAGCTGCTGCTGAGGCCAAACCTTCGGCGCTGCCTGGATATTTCACTACTGGGCTCTTCCTCCCAGTTAACAATGCTGTGGGAATTCACACACTGAGCAAAATCCATTCCCTGTACCCGCCCAGAGCTGCCTTTCCGCTGGATCCAGCAAACAACGTGCAGGGGCATTTGTGCTGCTGGGAAAGCTGGAGCTCCATCTCAACAACGGCTGTGGGAAACTGGAGCCACGTGAAAATCTACCTCCACACCAATTGCACGCTCCAGCCACAGCTGCACGTGTGCCAGACGAGCCCATCCAGGCGGAGGGGGCATCTGGGGGCAGCTGCTCTGCCTCTCACTCCAGCGAGGGGCTCTGCAAATGCATGATGCAGTCACCGCACGATGCAGTCACCACAGGATACAGTTGCGTGATGTGATCGCCATACTGCCAACAATTCCCAGCAGAAAAAGAGGGCCTTGCGATAACACCTTGAGCTAGTGAGATTTTGTCCTGCTAAACAATTGAGGCTGGATTGTGAGTTTTGGATCCCCCATTAGGGAAATGGGCTACAAAAGTTTGAATTAAGCAGCACTTTTTTTTCTTTTTTTTAGCATCTCTTTCCATGTTGCTCCCACGTATGGCCCATCCCTTTTCCCAATATCTCTTGTTCAGATCAAACTCAAATCAACTGGGACACAGCTGCTTGACTCAGCCCATGAACGCCCAGGATACGGGATGCTGATTTTTGCTGTGTGGTGGTACAAGGTGATGATAGCTTTTACTTACTGTTGGTCCAGGGATCCCAGGAAAACCCACTCCTCCTGGTATCCCAGGGTGCCCCTAAAAGGGAAGGAAGAACACGTCTGGTGTGAATTCCCAGGATCTGCTCAGCCCTTCTTCCCCCAATTGGGAAGACAGGAAAAGAGGCATTGTTGGTTGCTTGCAAGGTCTGGCAGTCTGTTATTTGTCAGGGTAAAATTGCTCAGGGGCTGACAGAGAAGGTTGGGTGTCAAAGGCGCAGCTCCAACCTTGCTAGCAATATAAGCAGCTAGATTTTCTGAACAGCCCAGAAGAGAACGGGCTGAATTAATATGCAAATCTGTCTTTGGGTCTTGCACTATGGTAGACAGGAGGTAAGTGTCAGAGCAAGACAAGATCTTGCTGAAGTCCCCTCTGTTGAACTCCTAAACAAGGATCCTCAAATGGCAGTGCACATAGCACAGCAAAACCCCATGAGCCCTGTGTCTCCAGCTGCCCCTGCAACTTGGTGGGATGCGAAGAACAGATCCCTGCTCCCGGACCCCCTCTGTTCAGTAGCAGGATGCTTGGAAGCAGGCAATCCTTCAGGTGCCGCAGCTTGCCGTTCCCAGTTATCTCTACCTGACACTACAGGTCCTCAGCTGATGGAGCTGCAGAGCACGTGTCAAAGCCCAGTGTTTCAAGGGGAGATTGCTGAGATTGTATCTCAACATCCAGTCAGTCAAATGGCCATTCCTGCCCCCACGGAGACAGTTACACGACAACAGCTGCAAATTTGTCCTAAAAGACCAGGCGAAGCAGCACCCTTTGCAAGGAAAGAGAGAGAGAGGCAGCAGCAAGAGCGAGAGAATGCAGACTTACTCCTTACCATCGACCCCTTGACTCCTGGAGGGCCTGGGGGTCCCACTGAGCCACGGTCACCCTAGGAGAGACAGAGGTGCATGAGGAAGAGTGAGGACTTTTGTTAACAAGCACTCTGAGTTGCAGTCTACACCATCAGATTTCCACCAGAAAAGTACAGAATAATCATCACGCTCTTTCAAGTACCCAGCTCATCAGAGCAGTTAAAGGACGACAGCAAGAATTAGTTAATCCTCCATATCCCAAGAGTGGGAACTTCACTATTGCCATCAAACCACTGAGGAACAAGAAACAAGCAATGCACTCAAGACCACCTTGAACTCCGGACAGTGCTAGGACTGGATCCAAGGAGATCTCCAGCCCTTCCCACCCCAGACATGACATCCCTCGCTGTTCTGCGGTATCATAAACCCTACACGTTCTGACAGTTTTGAAAGCTGTGGTCACAAGGCCCTGCTGAGAGCAGGGAATCAAATTGGAAAAAAACCAGAGATGCTGCCTAAAATAGATGGCTGGTGCTTTCAGAAGGAGACCATAGGCATTTTGGGGGGACTTCCTATCCTGTGGCTCATACTGAGACCACAGTGCAAACAAAAACGTGTTTATGAGAGGTTCAGAGCTAGATGCCTCCACAGCCCACCCTAAAGATACTATCCCTTCTAAAAAAAGCCACCCTTTGGCATTAAAAAATGTAACATACAAAAAAAAAAAAAATCACTGATTAATTCCAAAAGCCTAACTTATCCCCACATGCAGAACATCTCACTTCTCCTGAGTACATCCTTGGCCCTACAGCTCAGCCAAGAATGGGAGACGAGGTGTGAACCTCCGTGACCACCAGTGCGACCCACTGACGCAAGGCTGAGTTGAAGGGATGGCTCTAGCGATGGGATGTCCACTGTTCCTTTTTGGAGATGGTGGCAATTCCCACCACGACTGCCTGTACGCTCCCTCGCGGCCCCAGCAATGCACCGGGAATTAGGTGTGTTACATTTGTGTGCTTGGGGGGATGAGGAAGGAGGAGTTAGCAAATGCTGCCAAGTAGTTTACGCCCAAAATCTGACCTACCTTCCAACAGCTAAAGTGTAAAGGGAAATATTTTCTGGGCTCTAAGCAGCTTATTAAAAACAAACCCCAGAGTTTGTGTTGTCACCAGTTGGCCCTTGTAAACCAATGTAAGGATTTTTTTTTCCCCCTGAATGCATGGATTTTATTAAGTACGTATTAACTGTATTGTTCTCTTTGATAATCTTTGGATTCTACTGGCTTCAGGCTCAAGTTTTGCAGCTCTCAGGATGGAGATTGCTGACTCAGCTATGTCTAATGAAAGCATATTTCCCACTTCATTTAGCTCACAACAGCATAGTAAGCTGTAGGATACTATGCCAACTGGAGGCCTGGTTGAGGTTTTGATTTGATGATAGTTATTTCTGTCATCCGTAAGTTTGTCCTGGTAGAGAAGAAGTCTGATAGAAATCACAGCTGTGCTAAGGATCTCCTAGAGCAGATTTTCCAAGGACAGCCCGGGTTTGCCTTGAGACCAGCGTAACATCATCGTGTTACAGAGTCGATCTGCAAGATGAGGACAGCTCATGTGGTCAAGGCATTGGCATGGAAGTCACAGGGCCAGATGTGAATTTAATGGAGTGGGGAAAAAAAGATCTTCCCGCGTCTTCTGCATGGCAAACCCCTTGTTCTTCATTCAATGCAGAGCTGCAGCTGCCATTGAGACAGCTCACTCGGGCACCAATTTTCTGCGTAACCACCTTGGACACATCACAGACTCTTTACTCCTGTTTTCCTTCTGTAAAACGCAGCCCACATCATGCCATTCCTTTCAGTTCTTGTGTGCCTTGACAGTTTGGACTGAGCCTGCTACTGCCCCACCAGAGACCATGGAGTGCACTGGGCTTTCCAAAGGCTGCTGCAGACAAGCAATAAAATGCATTTGCACCGAAGACAGTGTAACTGTCACAGTCTTGACATCATTACCCAGAGGACAGGCCTTGAAGCAATAAAAGCAACAGAGAACTGAAGTGTGGAATGCATCATTTTATGCTCTTGACTATCTTTACGGCTGGACTGTGAATAATTAAACCACCAATGAAAACCAGCAGTCTGCAACTGAGATACAATGAATGACATAGATGATTTGTCTTTGGAAGCTACCCCTGAATAAAATTTTACACTCTAATAGAAAACAAATTAATGTCCATTTACATTTTTTATGGAAAATAAAGCCATTTTTCTTCCAGAAAGAAGCATGTATCTGTACTGTACACAAGAGGGCACCAGCCCTTAGTAGCGTGCCCAACACAACCACAGGGGCAGTCGGACGGGATGGTCCTTGTCAAAGGAAAAGGGAAATATTTGGACCAGCCTTTGCTCAGATAGGTGGCTGCACTCTTGTACCTTCTCTGCACCTGAGAAATTGCCGAGACCTCCAGTTCAACGCAGGCTCAGCCCTGGGCCTGTGCGACCCCCGGGGCAACTCAGTGTGGGCTTGGGAGCACGACTCTGCACAAATCTGTCTGTAACCTCAACTCCTGGGACTCCTCCCTTGACGGGAACACAGGGCTGATGGGTCCCTCATTCCCAGAAAACACAGAACTGACTGTTAAATACAAGCTTTCTGGCAGATTATAAATGAATAAATCTTAAATATTCAGAGAATATTTGACAGCGTCTCCTTGGAGGGCAAGTGCATGTTAATTCCTAAACGTGAAGTGGATGATTTTTGCCTGGCCCAAGACTAGCTCAGACACCCTGGGTGTGCTGCGTTCCCAGCTGGGTGTTGCACTGACACGACAACTTCAATCCCCACAATATTCCTCCCGCCCCAGTCTCCCTCACCCTGCAAAAGTTACAACCACCAATCCGTTGCAAGCAATCTTACCTTGTCTCCCACTATTCCGGGCTCCCCTACGGGACCAATGAAACCCATCAGACCCTGAGGAAAGAGAAAAGCCCAATTAATTTTTGTTTTTATTTGCTGGGAAAGTCAACAGTTTCTTTCGTCCACCTTGCTGGTTGAAATAGCACAGCATCCCTCGTACACTGCTCAGTAATTCCTACTGGCTACCAGAGCGGACAGAGTTGCTCCCGGCCATGGGAACGTCTAACTCCACAGCTGGTTCTGCTTTAGGCGCCAGCTGGAACGGCAGCACTAGGATCTGCAAGAGCCACAACACACAGTATAGGGGATGAGTTAAGCACGTTTTGTAGAAAGGCCGAGTCCATAGCGTGGCTTTGTTTTGCAAGCGTTTCCCAAAACCTCAGCACAGCTTCCCTAACAGCATCGATAGCGGGAGCTCCTGGGTTGCACAGCCTGCGAGTTGCCATCATTTTAACTGCTGTACCGGGTAGACTTCCTCTAGGTTAATCTGCGCTGTCTCAAACCCTTGTGCAAACTAATTTTGCCCTGGATAGTGTCACGCCGTTGGGATGTCAGGAGGAAACAGAGGTCTGAGGACGCAGCCAGAGGGGCCAGCAGGGCAGCAGATCTATCACACTACTCAGAAACTATCTTGGAAAAAACCATCACCCAGTCTAAGATCAGGATTTGTTAAGATTTAACAACATTTGGGATAACAAAGAAACAAACAGAACTGCTTTTAATTAGAGAGTTGGAAACAGATGTAATCGCAAGCGAAGATTTCTGAGAATTAAAATACAGCAGCCTCCCTACCAATTCAGCGCGTTTCCGGCTCTAGAGATGCACAGGACCGTCCTCCCGGCCACGGCAGGCACTCACGCTCTCATTGCATGATTCCCACAGCCTCATCCCTAGTCCCCGTGAGGGTCATTGGGAGACAGATATCTATGTTTAGTTCCTCCAATGAGTCTGTAACTCCAGGGATTCATCCCCTGTTGAAACACTTCCTAACCTGCCCACAGTTGCACGGGTGGTGTCATGCTCTAGCTTGTTTGATTTCAGGCACTGGGAGGCGGCTGCTGAGCACGTTGGAGACTGGAGATGGATTCTGCAGTGGTATCAACCTACTCTTCCTCTTCTTAAAAATAATTTGAAATCCTCATAATAAATAGTAAAGTTCCTCTATGCAAATGGAGCTCACCTTTTCACTTCAAGACCAAGGAGGTTTTTAAATGACACCCTCAAAAAAACATTCAGCATGAACAAGCACAACGAGGGAAAAAAGTTCCACTAGCAAGACAACTTCTGGAGTGTGGTCTCAAAAAAAGGAGAGCTTTTCACCCTGCTATCTTCTTTCTGGTGGAACAGCAAGAAAAACAGCAAAAGTTTCCTCTCTGTACTCCTGTTTCATTGCTTTTTCTGTTCCCAGCTGGCCTGACACGTGTGCAGTTCGTAGAGGAGCTCTCTGCAGTCTGTGCATCGCTGTGGTTCTGTTTACATCTGTGCATCGACAGTGTAAAGTGATACCACCCAGCTACAGAGGAGCATCCGGCGTGGACTGAGCAGCCTACTCACAGGTTGCGCAACTCCTCCTGCCACCAAAAGCCTCTCTTCTCCGTGAAGTTACACTCCCAACGTAAAGCTGTAGCAGGAAATAACCAGCCTCATCGCTATTCCCGTATGTGTGAGGCTCAGCAGACCCATCCAGAGACAGAAAACACAATGTGGGTCACTCTCCAATGACTTTTAGAGGGAACAGCTTCCGACGATGACTCCAAATGCCGAGAGACTTCATGCATTAACATTCCTCACATAGTGCAATTAAATGCCATCCTTTGAACATCACTGGAGACAGGAGTGATGAACATCACTGGAGACAGTGAGGCATGCTGATGGGATCGACAAAAGCATCTCTCACTGCTCAGCTGGCTTTGCCTCTTGCAGGGAGCAACCACCGCTCTCTGCTCTGAGTGGCTCTTGTCACACTCTGGTGTGGAAGCAATGTCCAGGTGAAAAGAGTCTGGAAAAAAAACTCATGAGAGAAGGAAGAGAGCTCAGCAGGTACGTTGGACCCTGGAGTTAGATGCTTGCATTAGAAATTCATCCAGAGATGATGTCCCAGGAAACTGGCATGCCACTGTGCCATGATGGAAAGAAATATTGATTAATAATGGGAAACTACCAGAAAAGCTCTACTATCCCATCGGGGGCGTGATGTCACCAACCCTTCTGACATCAGCACTGAAATGGTCTTTGCTGTGTCCAAAGCTGAGGCACTCCCAGCACACAAGCGTGCCATTGCGGCCAGCCTGCACGGACAGGATGCACGTGGGATCAGGACGCATGTAGGATCAAAGCAGTGCTGGACTCAACGCAAAGGGAGAGCAGGCAAATTTGTGGTATCTGCATACGCAAGGTTGCCACTGGGTGGCAATGCTGAAGGCTGCTGAATCAATTATCCCTTCAATTAGCCACAAGTGCAGATACAGAGCTGATAACTGTATCCAGTTACTGACGTTTTCCAGTAGCCCAAGGCCACGAAGGCAGCAAATATTAAGGCAGAGGAGAGAACGGTAGAGCAATGAGATGAAACAAGGAAATGCATTGCTAGCCAAAAATAAGATAATAAAGCAAGAGAGAATAAATCTGTTCCTTCATTTCCAATTTCTCAAAAAAACTGCAGAGCCCTCTCTCTCCCTGGGAAGATGCTCTCTTTAAGGTATTTCCGGTTTCTTCCCTGCAGAAGAAGAGAGATCCCTGCTCTTGCAGCAAATGTTGTTACCATTCAGAACAAGACTGAAACACTTCTGCGGCACTTGGGGTGCGGCGTTGCACGTCCAAACTCAGGCTTGAAGGCTAATACTTCTGACACAGTGCCCACAGCAGCAGCAGCAGCTCCCACCTTAAAAAGTCTCCAAGGAATCTGGGTCACGAAGTGATAGTTGTGCCTCCTAGCCAACCTGGTGTTGCTCTATGGATGGTTTGCAGAGCATCGATCACAGCATGCCAAGCAGCCCCCAAGACCCCTCTCGCTGTCACGGACGTGCCGTTTGTTGTCACAGCCTGTGCAGAAACCCGCCGGCACTGCCACCGCCAGCGGGGGAGAGGCAAACATTGCACCGCTGGGCAGGTAAGCGGCAGGATGGAGGGGGAGCACAGCCACAATTTCTGGCCTGGTTTTCACTCCAGAACCAGGGGAAATTCTGACTGTGCTGGTGCATCATGTTCCTGCTCAAGGGACGGTGTCACAGCTCCCTGCGTACCCAGCAAGAGGAGCATCCCAAGGCGTGAGCAGGGACCCTGTGATGTGGCCAGGCTGCCAGCACAGTAGCTCTGTAGTGTTTGCAACCAGTACTGTCTGCTCTGGGCTAAATTAGCCAACATTGCCGTGTCTGCAAGCAGACACAAATCGAGATAGATATGTCTGGGCAAAATAAGTCTCGGTAAATTATTGGGAGTATATGAAACAACTGGGGGAGATTGGGTAGCAATATTCTCCACCGGCCAAAATGGGATAGACACTAAAGGGAACACAAGCAGCAGAAGATTTAGGTTTTAAGAACCAGAAAAGCCACCGGTGGCAAATATTAAATCAAAGCAGACATGAATTGTGTCCATTACACTAAAATGGCTGCGGCATAACATGTTTTTCCTAGGTTCCCAGGGTTGAAAAGAAGCCCTGCATCAAACGCGACTCCAGGCAGAGTGTGTAATGATGCACGTGAAGTCCCAGCAGCGGTGGCTGCCCGGATAAAGGCCCACAGTATACAGGAAAGAATGTAAAACATTTATATTAGACGGGGAGTTCAGCATGTCGCTCATGATTCAGTCTGCTGTATTCCCCAGCCAAGGGCATGGCGGAAAAGGGATGGAGATTGTTAAAAAGTTGCTGGGGGCTTGGGGGGAAAGAAAGGGGGGGAGACTGGCGGGTTGTAATTCCTAACTCCTGTCTGGCTTTCCCCATTTATTGTCCAGCCCTGTCATAATTAAGCCCCCCCTCTTGGCTGCATCAACAGAGAGCAAGTCAGCAATGAAGCCTTGCATAAATCATAGCCCATTTGAGAGAAACAACCGAAAGGCGAGCCCAGCGTGAGCAGGGTCTCCCAGGGACGGGACCGCCAGTCGCTCCCAGCAGGAACCGATCACGGCCTTTCTGTTTTACTGGTTCGCTAGAACTCAAAACAAAACAAACCAGGGACAAAGGACGGGAGGGAGTAAATGTACAATCCTCCCATTCAGATGAAAGAAAGGGAAAGTAAAACAGTAAATATCACAGTTTAAGGGAGGACGCTCTGACCCGCAAAGCAAAGCCACGCGGTTTAACCCCCTGTGCACCGGGCTCAGCCGTGGCCTGGGGCCGCGTTGGGTTCCCAACGGCTCTGGGGAGCGAGGGAAGGAAGGGTGGAGACACGCGACAAAACACCTTGAGAGGATCAAAGAGGCTGCAATACACTACAGTGAGAGGTCTGCAGCTCTGAGAGACGCTCTGAAGGGGAAGGTAAATGCACTGGGAAAGGCGCTGCTCTAAAACGTGGGAAATGCCGATGCAACTCCCTGCTTGGTTCTTGGCGACCCATTTGACCTTGGTCAAGTCAATCCATATCTCTGCATATCAGACCCCACCTACAGCACATCCTTCTATTGAAAGAGCACCGCAAGGAAAATACGTTAAGGAGATAACCGATGGCACTGCTTTCCTTTGACAAATTATTCTACAACATCTGATATTGGGACAACACGCTTCTCCCTCGAAGGAACAGATACCCCAAGGGGTTGAGGAGTGACTGCCCTTCTCAGCACAGTGCGATGGGTGCATGGCTGACCCTAACATCACCATGCGAGTGAGCAGGGCTGTCACTTCTTGTACAGGAGGAGAGATTCAAAAACTGTTCCTGCCATGACAGGATCTCCTCGTTCCCATTAAGGATGTAGCTCAACCTTAGCCTCTTCTGGCCGGCACAACTCTTCATTGGTATTTTCAGTCTCTAGTGCAGAGCAGGGGAGATCCATGGGCTTGCGGCACCTATCCCCAGTTTGCTATCCTGTCTGCTGCAGGGTGTTGCTTCTCCTGCAGGGCTGTCTGACCTTCACCATGGACATTTCAGTGACATCCTCCTGCTCTGCATTCCCAGCTCTGAAATAGGAGGGCTGGTGGCCTGGGGCAGAGGCCCCGTCTTTGTATTCTTCTGCCTCCATCTACTGGCAAGGAAGGGTTAAATCACACATTTCCAGGGTACAGGGGAGCCCAGCAGCTGGAGTCCTTCCAGCATATGAAGACAACAAGCATCTTATGAATGAACTTCCCGAGTCAGTGTCCTTGCAATAGAAAAACAACGCATCAGGGACTGCCCTGTGGCTTAAAAGCTCATTTTTCCAATGAGAGCTCAAGTGTCACTGGAAACCTTACAGAAACTCCCATGTTTGCCTAAACAGATGTCTCTAAGAAAGGGAAGAGAGGTCCCATGAGATGGATGGCTGATCGTTTCTCATGCTGTTATACTGAGGTTTCCATTCAGAGGGAACCCGTATGGAGGGTAGAGCAGCAAGTTTGAAAAGTTTGACCATTCCTATTATGTCCATGGAATAGAAAACATCAAGGCCTCCAGAAGAGAAAACAGGGGTGAGATGAAGGTGTCTTGCAGTGCCAAGGGACCTCGGTAGCCCAACCTCTCAAAGCTCTGCCAAAACCCAACCCAGCCCCAACACCAAATGCTGAGGCTGAGGTGGAGGGAGGAACAAAAACCCAACACTCCGTCATTGTTCAGCAAAGGTGTGATGGGAAAGGAGGTTATTTCTCACTAATCTGGTGCGACATTTTTGTTCTAATGACTTGACTGGTATGGAAATGGAAATTCTTTCTGGGTGATATTTCTAGACAGAGACTAATTGACTAAGAATAATAGAGGCAGCTTTCATACCACTGTGCTGGTTTCAGTGTCAGCGGAGGCCAGCTGTGTTTTCTTTTTGGTGAACAGTGCCTACAGTTTTCATCCAAGGTCAGTCCTGAGGGACATCAAAGAATAATAATCCTAACGATGCTTTGTCCTTAAAGGACAACATTGTGTTAAGGATCTGAAAGTACTTCTAAATATTCGTTTTTAACTGGAATTCAACAGTATCTGTAAGTGCCACCTGAGAACAGGAGGCATTGTGGTAGGCACTGTTCAGAGCTGTCTCAGACCTTCCATTGAAAGGGAAACTGAGGCACAGAGCACTGGCAGGTGTTGCCTGAGATCATGCAGAATCTGATAAAGCTGCAACTAGAACTCAGGTGTGTGGAACAACTTTGCTTCTTCCGCTATTGCTCTTCATGGAGTAAATTATTAACCACAATATAGAAATGGCTCTAATCTCCAAATAGAAATAGCTGTCCTTGATGTATACTGAGACCCATCAGATTTCTGGTCCTGAAGAGGATCCATCTTGGTTTTTTGGACTTGCTTGGTCAGAAACACATGGAAGAAGCGACCCCCAGCTGTTGCATACAGAGGAAAGAAGAACCAGAGAGGCTGACAAGCTAAACCAACCCAAACTTGCTGACTATTTGGCAAGGAAAGTGCTGGGAAGGACAGCGGTGCTGTGAAGCAACACCCTCTTTGCCAGGGCCAGCTGCTGCAGCCAGCTTGGTGTGGTCATGTAGGAAAGCACAGAACATGTTGGAGGCTCCGTGGCTGCAATTTCAGGGTTGGTGGTGGACAAGTTGGTTGGTTTCAATCACAGAGACATGGGAACAATTGTTTCTTTTTCCTTGATGCCTGTGGTTCCCCTGAAGCCTAGAGGGAAGATGCATGTCCCCTGCTACCCCAGCAGAACGTTCTCTCTTCGTGGTACAACAAAATGCAGCTCAGTGTCTCTCTTCCGCAGGGTCTGGTTTCTTCAGCTGCTGTCTCCTCTGCTCCCCAAAAAATCCAGTGGGAGTCAAAGCAGCACAGCAGCCAAAGCAGAGGATCCTACCCTTAAAACCTACATAGGCAAAGCCTGGAAATTGCCCTTTTAGGGATAAGAGGAATACATAGAAATGCATAATCTCTTTCCTGACCATGACTTTGCCTCCTTGAGAAGCACAGCTGGCCATATGTGTTGGGCTGCTGCCAGTACTGACAGCACATCTACCTGAACTGTGACTTTAACAGAGCGCTCTGCCTATGGGAAAACCTCCAGTTTAAAATAGACACCATGGTCACTGTCAGTGCTGTTCACAAAGAGCTTCAGCCAGACTAAGAGCACCCTAGCTGGAGCACCAGGAGTATGGACATGTCTGAGGTGGCCAGAAGACCCTGGCCACTATCTTCTGCCTGCCCTCTAGTCATGCAGGAGACATTGTACATAGGAGATGGTAAAACAGACAAGGAAAACAAAGAATTTACCTGCTCACCAACTTTCCCTGGTCGGCCTCGGTTTCCTGGCTCACCCTGCAGGACAAGGAGACACAAGACACACCGATTACTTGGTGCTCCCAGTCAGACAACATGATTCTTTGTATACCCGTGGGCTGCTGTGTGTGAATCATGGAAAATCTGCAAGAAACATAACCTTACAAAACCCACTGTGACTTAGATAATCCAAAGCAAGAAACACAGCTGACACAAACACGGAGCAAACACTTGCTGTTCTGGAGTGAAATGCCCCAGAAGCAGCTGGTCCTGCTGTGGTAAAATAACCTTCACAAAACCAAACTCGGACATTGAAACATGAGCTGTCTACTTTCCTGTGGCATAGCCTAGTCCTGGTTGCTTTATCCCCATGTTTAATAAGGCATCAGGGATGCTCCTGAAGTTGAGGTGTTTCTGACCCGTAACATTTCAATCTGAAAGACCAAGTAAGACAGATGAAGACAGAAACACATCAGCAGCAGGAAGAGAGTAGGAAAGGACCATGATTAACCAAAGGATTTGAGGAGCATCTAGGGGAAGGAAGAATGCGGACACCATGGGAAGGTGTAGTTCCTGAATGACAGAGGAGAAGGGATCTAGAAAATTGACCTGCTGGTGGAAGTGTCACAAGAATAAAAGATAACCCGAATATTCCCAGGCAATGCTGCCTTGATGCTGCTCTTGCAAAGTCTCAAACATGGGCATGTTACTGTCACACGGAGCATCCATACGAAAATCAGAGAAAGAACCCACACGAGCTAAATGCCAGTGCAGGATGAGAGAAATTCAGAGAATGGCAAAAATGAGGGGTGAAGAGAAAAGCAGGAGGAGGAGAATTTCAAACCCACCAGGGATAAGGGCAGCCGTGGCAGCAGCCGAAGGCCGGCGGAGTGCCCCTGGACAGGCCATCCAGAGGCCAGAGTCACCGCTAACCAGGTGACAGCAGCTGTATTTTCTCAGTAGGCAGATACTCCAGATGTGCTGCCAGACCACATTTTTGCTATTTACTGTTTGAAGAGATTGTTTTTGTTGGGTTTTCTCTTTCCTTTTGAGTGTGGGTTTGTGGAGCAGACTGCCCTGGGATGGCTCCTGCTGCTAATTAGGCAGCAAAGATAGGAATGATGTGCATTGTTTTAGAACAAAAACGTGGAGAAGCAATGGAAAATAAGATGAGGAGATGGGGTTTGTTAATATCAAAGGAGGAACACACTTGTTTATAATAAAGCACATGGCTTAAAAAAAGCACCACCATTCTTTTTGCTAAAGAAACCAAGCAGAAGTAGAGACCCCAAAATTCAGAGAAAAAGAGAAATCCTCTGTTCCCCTTGTCCTTTCTGGAATGAACACCCTAGGCTTGGAGCATGATAAAGTTGAGAGAAGATACTTCCCTCTCCCTTTCCCCCTTCCATCCACTGCTTCTCAGATCATGAACAAACTCCTTCCTCACCTTCGGACCATCGGGACCAGGTCTTCCTGGAAATCCCTTCCGGCCAGATCGACCCTGAAATACACGGAAGAACAATAAACATAAAAAGCTCACAGCTGCCCTTGGGCATAGCAGTGTATCTGTGAACCTCTATGGTGCAGGTTACAGGCAATGCTCCCAGGGAATTCAGGGTGCTAGAGATGTAGCAGCCCTTACTGCGGCCAAGGCAACACAAAAGGAAAGCTCTGTGTCTCAAACACCACCAGGTTTGATCCATGGGGAACATGTCTAGACAGCTACTCCAAGGTTCAGCCCATTTCTGACCCTCCAGCTTGATTCCATTACTTAAACATCACATCAGAAACATTATGCATGGACTATAATCAATCAAGCCAAGGGCTTTGTTGCTGCCCTTCAGTTTATTATGTGCCGCATTCAGCTGGATTTATTCTACTTCCCGCAGTTTTCCTGTAGCAATGCCAGCAAGGACACCAGTAGCCTGAGCATTCAGAGATGGTACTTTCCTAGTGTTGGCAGGAAATGCCAACATGGCCAGGTACGCTTTGGGATTTGGGAGTAGGACTGTCCCTACAGTGGGGGAAGCCAGGCTGACATTCACAGCCACAGAGAAGCAGAAATAAACCTGCAGACCGAAAGGTTCATGTTGAGCCTTCCCTTTGGCTAGAAGAACATTTATGGTGCTGTCCCAGGCACTGCAGTAACTAGATTTATTATGTTGCTCCAGAAAGGAATAAAAGTGTCTACCAGAATGGTGGAGGAAATGCAAGAGAAAACATTTATTTTCTGATCCACCTAGAAGCTCTAGCACAGTTACCAATTTTCAAGATATTTCGCTATCCCATGAGGACAATTAGGTACATAACCATTACAATATCCTGAGCTTGCAAGCTCACAGATACGACAATATTCTTTTTGCTTCTTCTAACTGTGTTTCTGTGATACATCACTGTGTTCAGAGTGATATAGAGGTCAAAAAGGACTCTCATTGTCTTGTCTTTTTTCTTGCTTTTGGCTCTACTGATTGAAAAATACTATAAATCAAGGGAGAAACATCAGGGCTGGTTACAGAGGTGGTCTCCAGTCACCGTGCTTTATCTTGAGGATGAACTACTTAAACCTTAGAGGGTTTTTCAAGGTCTCAGACTTTAAGCAAGTTATAAAATTAGAGTCCCACTCAACACCCTGTGCAAGACACTTCCTTGATTCTCAGTCATCCAGGATCAAGCAGTTGGACCGAGCCCTGGACAAGACAATATTTCTTAGAAGGGCACATCACTCCCCAAACCAGGAGGTTTGAAGTTTTAATTTAACTACAATTTCATTGCAAGGTCAACAGAGCTGGTAGTAACTGAGTAAATGACTGAAACCTACCTCTGGACCAGGGATTCCTGGTGGTCCTAAGGGTCCTTCATCTCCCTGAGGTGAAAAGAAATAAAAAATAAAAGGCAAAGTAGTGATAAAATTAGGACTCGCCATGCAGCAAGAATGAAAGATCTGCAGTATGAGCAGCAGTTAAACACAGGCTGTGTGCTCAGCTGTCACATTTTAACAACTGAGTCCTTCTGAATCTTAGAGCAGGCAGCTCAGCATCTCTGAGGTTTGTCATCTCTCTTCGCCATGTCAGGAAAAAAAAGATCGAAAGCCAAGTCCTGTCAGTAGAGGCCGTCCAAAATTTGACCAAAGTCAACCCAGTTGATTGGGCCTATCATGGGCTGGATTTGGCCCATAGGCTACCCTGGACGTGCTCACATGCCTCTGCTTCGTTTGCTTTGGCAGGGATACGAACGCTGTAGAGCTCTCTACACTTTTTCTTTCTTTATTTCTTTGCCCCACAAAAAGGGTGTTGCAAAATTTCCCCACAGAACCATTTGGCAACTGTATGAAGGTTTCCCTTTTACTTTCAAATGGGACTACACATGCTGCAAGATGGAGTTATCTCAAAATCTCACACAGCAATTGGACTCGGTCCTCTCCCTTGGCTCTACACCAATTTCTAATGTGATAGGATCAGATCTACAGTTTCTAGGAGACCTTCAATTAAGCTTCACAAAAATTATCTCAAGTGTCTAAAACTGACTGCCAAGAGAGAAATTAAAAGCGCCCTTGGCAGCCACAGTTCTGGCTGTTCTCATTTAGGTGGTCAGCCGTGGTAATGAAGTGGCACGAGCTGGCAGGCTGAAGATGGGACTGGAAGTCAGGAACCCAGCTCAATGGGCTCCGACAAACCACCCACAACATGCCACATTTCTACAGAAGATGTAATCCACCGCCTTGACCTACTGCCTCGGGTAACAGCAGCAGCAAAGGCACAGTGGTGTGGTCTGGTGCACATTCAAAGTCCTTCAGCTTATGTCAAAGTCCATGTCCATGTCTTCAGTCTTGCTTTTATTCTCACTAACTAGAGTAAATTGAAGGCAGCTTGGTCATGCCTGCCTGAACCTGGAATGCAGGGCTTCGATTCCCTTTGTAAATTGTCTAGAATATTTTTTTTTCCTATTTCAGTGCAAATAAATGAGCTAATTTGCATTAATCCCATTTAGAAAGCAAGCAAAAGAATTCCCAGAAAAAGTTAAGAATTATTAGTGCTATTAGACCGAGCTCCTGCCTATGCATGCACTGAGTATTATTTGCACAACGTCTCATGACTCTGGACAAACAGCTTACACTGGCCTAAATGAGAAGAAACTACACTGAAGTCACTGAACTACAACAGGATAAACAGAGGGCACTCAGGCCTTCTCTGCTGCCGTTATAAATTATTTGCCGCTCCAGGACAATTAAATCAATGACGATTGTCCCTTCTTAGCGACTGCAAGTGGAATGAAGCTTCAAGTTTTCACATGAAGTGGTAAGTGAAAGCTGCAAGCTCTGAGATGCTGGGGCAAATGAACCTTTGCAGAACAGCCATTTCCATTTGCGTACTCTTTTTACAAAAGGATATTGCTCTGCTTGAGAGAGCGGAGTCTGCAGGTCTCACAGTTGAAAGGGAACACACTTAAAAGGAGCAGAAAGCAAAAGCCAGGTCAGGGCATGCCTGTGCAAGGGGATGTGCAGGGAAAAGGGCATTAACACCCGCTCTGGGTGCGCGTGGGTGTGGGGGAACAGACTTTAAAAGAAAAGCCAATGCAGAGCTTAGGGTCAGCAGATGCCAGCGGTGACTGGAAGCAAAGATCACAGGACTGCAACTTAGCGGAAGTTCCTCTTCTGCAGGTCTCTGATCACTGAATATAAATAAGTATTTGCTTCCAGATTCAGAGGGGACCAGATGATTTCAAGTCGCAGGCAACATTTCAGCATGCATTAATTTTCAAAATTCAACATCATTCCTAAATCCAATCTACTTTTGATCTGAGGACACTCACCTCTTGTCCAGGCAGTCCTCTCGGCCCAGGTAAACCTCGTGCTCCTGGCTTTCCCTGAGAAAGAGCCAAAGGAAAAGATACTCAGAAAATAGAAACATAAGCTCAGAAGGGTAATTAAAATGAGAAAGTCTCTTTCACAGCCACGGGATATCATCCAATGTCAATTTTGTTACAGAAAAAAAATTGAAAAAAAGAAAACCCCGCACTTGGAGGGACCTCAAGTCAAACAGACCAAGCTGAAAGGCTGGCCAGGACAATATTTAGGAATCTCCAGGGCTTTCTCTCTCCCCCTTCCCACTACTTTGTTTTCCCTGGCTGCTTCCCACCCCACACAGAGCTTCAATCTCCGCTCCACTCACCTTCAGGCCTTCAGGACCATTTTCTCCTGGTGGCCCAATGTCACCTGGGAAGCCCTGAAGAAAATGAGAAATAGTCAGGGTGCATGGGTGGACTTTCGCAGCCAGGTTCAGAGAGATAGCCTCTGTGAGAGTCTTAGTTAAAGGCTAAGGGCCCAGACATTTGTTACGTGCTGGCGGTGTCCGTGTGTGGGCCACCGCACGGCTTCTGGGGGGAACGAAACAAGACAATGGGAGCAGCGCTATTGGTTTGATTCAAGAGCAGCCTTTCCCAGCAGCTCCCTTTAGGTCCGTCTTCTTAGAAGATTTATTGCTGTGAGGGCCTCCCTGTCATCACACAGCTAAAAACAGCAATTTGGGTTTTAATTAATCTTTATGAGTCAGCGCATAATCTCACTGCTCCGAGAAACGAACTGCACGCCCCAGCGACAAAGGGAAGCAGGCGAGGAATTAGGAAAGGTGCTGACATGCTCGTTAGCTGCTGCCTTCAGCCAGGCAGCGTCTCCTTTCCACCCACCAGCCCTTCGCTGAGGAAACAAAGGAATCTGTGGTTATTTCCAATAGCAACAAAGAGGAAGGTTTGCTAAGTGGCAGCACTCAACTGAGAGCCCTTCCAGACCCAGGAAAATACCAGAACACTGATGAAGGGAAAAACAGACCGTCAGTTCTGCTGGAAGTGGCTCTCTAGCATCTTACGGACGTTGTCTGGTTGCTTATGAAGAAGAAACATGACAATGTGCTGGGGGAAGCTCATCCTGCATTTAGGGTATCACTGTGACAATTTTTTTTGGTAAGGGCAGTAAGAGTCTTTTTCTACTTGAAACGGTATTTTGTGGGGGAAAAACTGAAAAAACCCCTCCATGATATCTATGACAAAAAGTGGAAGGAAAAACCATGAAAAGTGAGATGCAGAATGGGACGTGAACCCACTTTGATCCTCCCTACCTCATCACCACTCGTGTTCCATCATACCCTAGCAGAGAAGTGAAGCTCTAGGCCAAAAAGAGGCAGGTAGGCGGAGATGCAAGATTCAAGATTCAAGAAATGAGTGTTCTGCCCCGCAAAAGCAGTTGAAGAACAAAGCGGGCCAGAGAACCGCATGGTGAGTAAAAAGACCAGTGTCCACAGAGACTGGCTGGTGGCTGGGAGACAGTCTGGGGCTCTATTCCAGTGCATCACTGGCGTTTCTCACATCTTTTGGAAGCTCCCTTTACTTTTCTAGGCTTGAGATCTTCCCTCTGCAAAATGACAGGATGTTCTGCTTTGCAGTGAGTGTCTGCCAAGGTGTCACAAAAAAAAAAAAAAAAAAAAAAAGGAAAGATAGGGAGAGGTGATAGGTTGCGGCACGCTGTTTGCCAGGTTCGAGACAACCTTTGGGGACTGACCTTTCTTAACAAGAGCGGAACAAGCTGTTACACATAGGACACTAGGAAGATCAGGAAGAAAAAGGCTTGGCATGGTAGCTGGGATCAGGAAATCTGAGTGCAGGGTGGTCAGAAATTACAGGATGGACAGTTTGCCCCGTCTCCCACTTTGAACAAAAGTGGACATCAATTCATTAAATAACAGTCAATCCTACAACACAGCAAAGCTCTTTCATCGGCATTTTTGGAGCCCTGGTGTGCCCTTGTCCTGAACAAACCCATCTGCCTGTTGCTAGCAAAGGCTCTGACCTCAGAACACCCAGCTCTGGGTCGGTAAATGTATCAGAGCTCAGGTGTCATGGTAAGCAGTAGTGGTGGCAGCCGTCTCCTCCCTCCGTGTCGGGCCCCGAGGCAACGTTTGGCTCCTGCTTTCCGTATGAATTAGCAGCAGCTATATGCATATGCCTCCTAATCAAAACCCTCTGTGGGTCTGTCTGTACACAGCTCAAGAGCTAAAAACCACCAGCAGGGAAAGGAGATCGGCGTCTCTAACAGTCTCTCAAATGCCACATGGGTGTTTATCAGAGCTGGTCCTCAGTGGGGCAGCAAGCTGCAGACATCAAATAACTACTGCTGCAGAGGCAAAACGAGACGGAAGAGAGGTGTTATTGTGTGGGTTTGCTGAAGAAAGGAGGCTGCAGAAGTTACCAAAGAAAGGAAAGATGTGAGAAGGAGGTGGTGGGACATACCTCAGGGCCGGGTGGTCCTGGAAACCCGACTGGACCTTTGTCTCCGACTTTTCCCTGCAGAAATCAGAAAAACATGGAGAAAAGTGAGCTGGCTCCTGGCTATCAGCTCTCCTGTTTTGAATAGCACACCCCTGCCAAGCTTCTTTCCAGCTGGGCACTGAACCTTTAGAAAGGGAGATGAGGAAGCAGAGGACGCGTGGTTACTTACCAGGGGACCTGCTTTGCCTCGTGCCCCAGGGACCCCAGGCAAACCCTGGCTGCCCTGAGAGAGAGAGACACATTTTTTCAGAAAACACAACGAAGCATCAAAAAATACCAATTCCCCAGGCTCCAGCTCCAGCTCCTGCAGCAGAGAGAGAAGAACTTTCTAAGGGCTAAACTCAGCCTGCAAGGAGCTGGGACAGTGAGATGTTTCTGCTAAAGCCGGGGCTGAATTTAGCCCCGAAGAACACATGAGCTGTTGCAGTTAGTGGTGGCTCAGAGCCACGTAGGCCATGGTGCAGTGCTAAGTACAGCATTAGCCAGCTGAAGTCAGTATCATATTGTAGTCACAGGGGAGAAGTCATTTGCTTAGAAGTTATGCACAGCGTTAAGTGCTTCCCTGGGTCAGGGTTTAAGCTGCTGCACCGAGCAGACAAAACCTCCGAGTCTGCAGCCGTTGGACCACACACATTCACATCCATCCCCATCAATCTCATCCCATCACTTCCAATTTCTGCATGAAGATATGGCTCCTTTTATAGAAAGTCCCCAGTAGAACTGCTTTTATTATGAGTAACAGCAAAATCCATATATTGACATGAATTTTAGAAAAGCGTAGCATACCCCAAATGAGAACTATCCGAGCAGGGGAACCTGACAGCAGGATACAGCTAGTTCCAGCTCACTGTGGCTTAAGATGAGCCAAGGAAGCTGGTGGCCACACATAGTACTATGTAAGGGAAAAAAAAACGACGGAGAAAAGAAAAACAATTACCTTGTCTCCTTGGAAGCCGATATCTCCTGGAACACCTGCTCCTCCCTGATCACCCTGGATACACATCACCAGAGAGTTAAAATAGGCAACAGCAACAGCCAAAACGCCCAGGTAGATGCTAGACGGTGCATTGTACAGCAAAAGTCTCATCACTAGCTCCACTCAAATCTGAACTGCTGGCAAACTGTAGATCATATTAACTGTAACAACGATCCTGAATGAAGTATGCATTTCCCAACATTGATTCTAAAGTGAGAAGTGAAACTGCAGGAGAGAGAAAAATATGAATTCCCAAGCATTGTGTTTCTATAGAAGCTGCAAGAAGAGAGACTACATTCCTCTGGCTAACAACAACCATGAAGGTGGCGAAGCGTTAAAATTCAGCTGAACAGAAGAGCTAGTTTAGTTTTCAATGAATGGACCTTTTCTCTTATAAAGCTCTATAGAAAAGAAAACAATACTTGGGGTTTCTGTGAGCGTATCCTAGTGCTGGCATCAAAGATCAATCCTCTTCCATAAGAAAATAAAAGTAACTTCCAGTTATGCTTTAATACCATCTCACTGCCAATAGCTAGGTGGAGAGTCCCGGGGAGCGGTAGGCTGGTGTTCATTGGGATGAGGATCCCATCTTTGAGCACACCATCATTGACAATATTTCCTAACCAAGCTATCTTTCTTTCTCCTCTTTGGACCAGCCCAACAGATTCTGACTCCCTGGGCAGAAATAAGTATCCCTGAAGGTTTTCTTAGGAGTAGTGGGCTTGCCTCTTAGCCCTGCTGTGAGCAGGCTGTTGGATCAGATGACCTCCCAATGTCCCTTCCAACCTCTTTTATTTAGAGATTTACTTAAACAAAGGATGAGTCAATGATGGGGCAGAGAAAGGAAAATTCTACTTGGGAAGTCACAGAAGGAATGGCTATAAAAACTTGGTTCACTGACAAGACCCAACAGAAATAACTATCAGAGGAACTCTGTCCCATGCACAGCACAAGCCGCTAAACTTGGCTTCCAAGTAAGGGAACAAGCCATACAAGAGCAGAGAGCTATATGTTTAAACATAGACCACATGGAAGACATATGGACTCCTGCGACAGAGCCAAAGTCTACAAAGAGATGACAGAGGAAGTCTCCTTCTACTCAGGCAAAACCCACCCACTTGTTATCAGAGAGCTGAAATAACTCTAACTACTTCAGTAACATGCAGGGGATAATGAAATTGTGAACGCTTAAGGCTTGAGTTGGGAAAGACTTTTTGGAGACAACTTTTTCAGAAGAAAAATAATTACGAACTATGCAGATTTAATGATGGAAACATTTCATGGATTCATGCTAAATTTGCTTAAATGTTTTGGTAAATGTTCCCAGAACATTTCACTGAACCATCTTCAAAACAAATCTTTTATATAGCAAAATTGAAATGTTGCTCTTAAAAAAAGTTAAATTGATTTTACTCATTTGGGTTTTGACCTAAAATATTTTAATTTGAGTCAAATAGCCAACATTTTGCTTCATCTAAACTATTTTCCATCTATCCTTTTTTTCTTTTTTTGGCAATGCAAACAAATGGGAACCATCAGCTATTTACACAGCTTCAGTTTGAATGAACCCAAGCATTAGATACAATAGAGATGGTAAAAAAACCTACTGTATGACCCAGCTCCTTTTCCTGTCACTACCAGATTTCTCTCATCTTCTCTGAATTTTCTACTTATTTTATCTAGTCCAAGGCTTAAAACACTGGAATCAGCAGGCAACTCTAATTCTGGCTCCTACTAGAAGACAGTAGGAAACTGTTTTCTCTTGGAAGTGAGAGGTTTGTTCTGAAAACTCCCTGTCTTTATCCCCTATGCTGAGGATCAAAGAAAAAAAAAATATTTTTTTTTTTAATTAAGTAGTTTTCTACCTAGACAGTATAAGTGGGCATTGAAATATTGTTTTGGAAGAAATACTTGGACATTAAGAAATGACTGCTATAGGAAAAGAGTTTCTTGAGCATAGCAAAAGGCAGGAACAAACTTTATTGCTGGCCTTTAAGCAAAATGGGATAGCTACTGCATGACAGACAAAACAGTTTTCAAACAACCCTGAGAAATGGGCATTAGAGAGGGTAAGAAGGAAGCAGGAAAGACAAAACCCATCTCTTCTCTTTAACTAGGCTCCACCCAAGATGTTCACATGCTACTGCAATAGCCCAGCAAAATGTCACGGCATGAACGATCCATCTGCAGTGGCCATTAATATCTTAAACCGAAACTGAGGACTTGGGCATCCCCTTTCACCTGCCTCGAGCACAGTAAATCTGGAACTGTGACTCAGGGTGTGTCTCCTTAGTGTGAGGGGAAAAAATAAGGAGGAAAGAGGTCAGGAATGTTTGTTATTAAAAAAAGAAGTCATGCCGAGATGACGAAAAGGGACTGCAAGGACTTTACTCATGAGGAGGGGGAGGAAAGTACAATCTAAATCACAACAGGATCTGCCCATGGGATATTGCCTACGTTTCATGTTTCACCTATAAAAAGAAATGCAACTTTAGAGACCCTGAGGCTCTTCTGAACGCAACACCGCACATAAAGGGGCTACGAGGGAGGTGACAGATTTGCAAAGGTGAGGCGGGTTTGCTGTCTGTCGGATGCAGAGGAGGTCTCTGTAAAAAAAACAAACCCTCATTTTGCTCTCGATTGGACATCTCTTTTTCCGATACTTTCTACTTGCCAATAGAAGGGGAGCTAACACTGCAAAACTACTAGAGGTATTTTACTGAGCTGTGTCCTTCACCAGTTACAGATGTCCTGATTCATAAAACTCCTTTATATGAACAAGTTGCTAGGATTTCCTCCACTTCCTCCACCTTTCCTCCGTACTCATCACATCATGTGGCTTTCTCAAGACTACTCTTTATTTCAGGGTTATACAGTAATTCCGCTTCTCCCTATGAGAGTGGACACAACCCTCTCTGTCCCCTCTCCTTGCCTCCATGAAACATATAAATGGAAGGAGATGGATGGCCCATTTTGTGGGAAAACCAAAGCTGTAAAAAACATCATTAAGTTCTGTGGTACCAACCTTTTATGGGGGATGCAGAAGGGGTCGGCTAACATTGATGTGCTCTGTACAGCCTGACTAGCTGCTAGACACAACAGTGTGATTTCTGCTGGAGGAGAGCAGGATGTTGCCCCTTATTATAGTTCATGCCTGGCCTCCACCTGTGATGCATGCATTTGGGATTAACGAGCTGCACCTTGTAGAATATTGAACAAGGCAACATAGGAAAGTCCAAAAATCAGTGAAAAACACCCTCTCATGGAAAGGGAAAACCCTCTCAGTGTTGAGGCAGGTTCCTCCTCCTCTCATGGCAAAGGGGAATGGTAGCAGCTTTTCTGAAAGATGCAGCACTGCGGTGAGGACCTTCTCCCAGGTGGATCGGGGCAGCAGCCTCAGTTAGATGCCGGCTGCCCACACGCACCAGCCAGCTGCCCCGGCATCACGCGTGGGATTTACTGGCGTCAGATCCGACTGCTGTTGAGTGAAGGGAGTTTTCCTCAGCTACAAAAAGACAAACCTGTACAAGGCCACACACTTGGGCCGTGACCAAGACAGATGGGTTTAATAGGAGACATCCAATTAAATCTTCATCAGAAAGGCACAATGAACTGCAGCCTGGAGCTGATGGGGCAGGCCAGGCACGAGCAGCACGGGTGGTGATCCCTGCGACACTGGCACCCACAGCTGCTCCCACAGCCCGGCGGGCTCCCAGGGCAGGGCACAGCACGGGCAGCTCCACATGGACGTGCAGAAGAGGCCAAATTCTGCAGAGCTGCGACAGGAGAAAAGAGACCGTCTCTTGCCAGGGAGGCCGTGGGACACTCTTGAAATCCCTGTTCTCTCTCAAACCTGGGCTAGTCCGTGAGTGGCAGCAGATGGAAGGCGTGAGGCCCCCAGGGCTGCTCTCATCTGCCGTGAATTACTAATTACGAAAGGTTACTGATTACTGTCAGCATGGAGCAGTGAGGTTTGCCGCTCTTTGCTCCTGCTGACACAGCATTTCAGATGCTGCCAAGTGTCTAGGGCTTTTCTTATTTTTTTTTTTAAATGCGAAATTTAACTTTCTGTTTATCAGCTTTCTGAAAACCATGGTGGAGTAGAGGAGAGAGCCAGTACATTTATACCCCTCCACTCTGGCCATGTAATGGGAAACTACTGCACTTCTGCAATAATCCCTCCCATCCCCTTGGGAAAAGCCTCCATTTCTAAATGGGTTTATTAGAAATTGCTTTCCAGAGAATCCACCTGACATCTTCATAGAAGATTCAGCCTTCAGTAGGCTGGGACTCTGCTGTAAGGGAAAAGGTTGCTGCACAGTGGCTGGACTGTCATCCCCAGCTAGTTCACTAAGTTCACTCTTGTAATTCCATCTTCAACATCCAGCAGAGATGGGAACTCTCTTACTTGGGAGGTGACCAAGCTATGAATAAGGATCTGCAGAGGCAGATTGCATACAACCATGCTCTGGAAATGTTTCAAGAATGGCAAGAGGCAAACTTTCAGACTGACAGACATAGACAATAAATACAAGATTCAGGGAGGCTGCTTATGTTTCTTGTCCCAGCAGTAAGACACTTTTGTCTGAAGAAGATCTGGGGGGTCTTAATGAAGTCAAAATCTAATGGACAGAAAAAGAACAGTAAGCAACCAGAGAAAGCCTTTAAATAAGATGTCACAGCCTAAAAATAGCAATAGCAGCAGAAACTAACAGTGACATGACTGGTGAGAGATTACAGAAGGGAGACTCCGACACAAGTCAACCCCTTGGCTCTAGGCAGGGTCCTTCCTGTGACCCAACCCAACCGGGCACTAAGTGAACACAGAGATCCTGCCTGTACTTCCCTATATGTGGGATTTCCTTAAGTCAGATATTTCTAAGACCAGCTTCAATTAAAAAGCATGTGGCAAAAACAAGGGGCACAAAGAAAGTTTTATGATGCAGCTTCTTAAAAAAGGCTGAGATAGAAAACATTTTCATTGAAACAAGGCCGGCAGCAAGACAAAAGATGATCCTGGCAAGGAGAGGGTCCAAGAGGCCAGAGTGTACGTCCCACCTCTAGCAACCTCCTCCTCAGTCACTTCTCAGAAGTGACTCAGAAGCCCTCACGTAATGTGAAGGGCATAAATGTCTCTTCCTTCTACCACACGTGCACTTAGACCACAAGCTCTTTGAAGGCAAAGCTTTTCCCTTGCTACAAACTGAGCAAAAGCAGCAAGACCAGGTATCATTTCAATTTCTTAGTGGTACCAGAATATAAACAATTAAAACACAAATGTAAACAAGCTGTAAGAAGAGATGAGTGGTTTTGCTCATGATGCCCAAAAGGGAGTGAGAGAAAATAAACAGGCTTAAAGGTGCCATTCACTAAAGAAATGTGGCAGTGAGTAAATGAATGCAACAGCCTTTTGATCAGTTGGAGAAGGGGTGTATTATAAACTGGGCCAACTAGCTGAACAGCAAGACCCACAAATCAGAAAACCAAATAACTGAAAAAACCACAAAGCTATTTCAGGCCAAATCCTCCCCCAAATGTAAAGAGAGCTGATGAACTTCATCTATACTCATGCAAACAAGTGCAGCAAACTCGGATGCTTTGGCTAAAAACTGCGTTGCCAGAGCTGCGTGCCTTCACCTGAGCAGATGAGAATTGTGTCCATCAACACCTAAGTCGGTCTCATTTTCCTTTACCTTGTGTTTCCCAGCCCTTTAGCTCTTGGACTGCTGGAAAGGATACACACAAGCTATTTGGAAGCTCTCTCTGACTCTGAAATCATCATTGGTCTGATCTGAGTTTAACAGCACCCAGGATATTCAAACTAAAGCCAACTCATTAGGGACAAAGGAGGCTTGAGTAGGAGGGATGGTTTGTCAGTCTTGGATTAGGAAAGGGCTGTAATGAAAGCCAGGAAGGAAGTCTGTCCTGCCCAAGGAAAAATGCAGTGGGAGAGGTAGGTAGAGAGGAAGGGAGAGAAAAGGTCTCCTGCACCTCAGGAGAGAGGCTGCAAGATTGAGCATGGGATTACTGGGGGAGGACGGACAATTTTGCACTTGGGAGCATTGTAAGGATAACTCTAGGGAGAGCTGCAAACCATTGGGTTACTGTGATAGCAGCGGCTGGAGAAATACTGGGGATCAACAGAGGAGTCTGCGTAAAGTGATGGAGACTGTAATGTCCAGAAAGGTTAATTTTGCTAAACAATGATTTAAATGTTGGCGATTCTTAAGACAGTCAAGCATTTCTTCCAAGGAACAGACAGATAAGTCTGTGGGCTCTAGGAACTGGTGTTGAGACAAGAAACCAGCTACAATTTCTTAAGTTTATCCTAAAGAAAAAGTCCTTCTCTTGCCCTGTCCTTCCTCTCTACAAAAAGGCTGTACAGGAGAGAAATAGAAACTGCAGACACAGGAGCCCTGGCAAAAAGCAGTTATAATATAAGGACGGTGGAATCAACTGGCTTGACACTACTTCCCCACGTGCAGTCTTGGGCTGCTAAATCATTCTTTAAAAGCAAACATCTAACAAGAGAATAAAACATCAGACAGGAGGAGGAGAATACACTTAATGGTCATTTTCCATTGCCCTCCTGAGCAATCAGAGACAACAATAAATGATTGCACCTCCCACTCTTTCAGACTAAATAAATCCTACAGTCGAATATCTGTAGGAGGATGGTTCTCAAGACAGCGAGACATTTACACACACAGCTTCATGCTGATTTAGCTCAAGCTGCGTGTTTTTGTGCCAGCAGCACTAAATCATTGTAATCAATGCCCCTCTCTTTTTTCTCTTTTTCTAAAATGATTTATAACAGTTTGGCATGAGGCAATTTCCTCTCGACAGGAAGCTGAACCGAGGTGAGCCTCTCTGAACAGAAGCAGAGGTACCTAACACAGAACAGTTTTTCCTGGGGATCCAGCTGGTTTGCTTGATCCAGTTTGCTGTGCTGCTTTGTCACATCATGCATTTCCCCAAATGCATTAATGCAAACCCACTGTCAGTGTTGTTACAGCCTCATCCTCCTCCCTATCCCATCACATAGCCAATATACAATCATAAAAGCTGAGCAAAACACCAGATAATCTTACAGTTACCATCATCATCAGTGGGAAACAGAAGCTCCAAACTGGATCTGAGCACAACTGATCTATACTAGAAGTCCATGGAAAAGGGGATGGGGCAGAAATCATGACAGAAAGAAAAGTCAAAACTGGAGCGTCAAGAAAGGAGGGAGGGTGGAAGAAGGGGAGTAAAGAGACAGCCAGAGCGGAACCAGTACCATGGTGCTGGATAAGAAAGAGAAGCTAGAAAGGGGTTTTTACATGCAAAATTAAAACACAGTGCAATAAGGGAGTATTCAGATCACCTTATCACCTTTCAGTCCATGTTCTCCAGGGTTTCCCATCAGTCCCTGAAACAAAAGAAAATTTGGAGTGAGACCGAGCCACTGTGAAGACTTGCTCAGGTCCATGACATTGTGTCCCTGATGGGGCTGGTGGCTCAGACCCACAGCATTGGCCTGGTGCAGCCCCAAGTTCAAATGCCAGGCTGCTCCCAAAGCATGCTCCATCACACGTTCTTTAAACACCCTTCACGGGCTGGAGGTGCACAGGAGAAATGCCCCTGGGATTCTCCAGTGACTTACACCTACTGCACACCACCAGTGGGGTGTTCTGTTCAACAGCCCTGTGCCTGGGTCAACGGACAAGCATTAGTACCACCCGTCCTTCCTCTCAGGCCCATCACCGTCACCCAAGGGAGGAACGGAATAATCTTCAGCCCTGCCATGGAAGAACAAGAGCTCACACAGTTCAGTTACAACCTCACCTTTAAGCCTTTTGGTCCTGGATAGCCTATCGGTCCAACAGAGCCCATGTCACCCTAGTAAGAGAAAGAAAATTACTCAAGTCATTAGGTGCAAAACCAACAGACAGCTATAAGTTGTGTGAAATTCCTCTCCTATCTGGTCCCTCAGTATCCCTCAATTTACAGGAATTGCACCACTGACTTCAGCAGGGGCAGCATCCTGGCACAAGTCAAGAACTTTTAAGGTGTAGACAGCCTCTAAGTAAAAGCAGCCCAGGGTGTTTGCCTGTGAGGGACAAAGAACAGCTCCTGTTCGCATCCTGCTCTTGCAAGAAAAGGCAACAATTAAGAAATTTGGGTTGCTACTGAGCTCCGCTATCTAAAAGTGGTATGGGGAGGAGAGAGGAGAAACAGAAGATAAGGACAGAGGTGTCTCATTGGTGTGGCCATTCTGCTGCAGCAGGAAGTCAGCATGGCATCGTGTCTTGGGACTCGGACGAGAAACTGCAGCACAGGAGGACACTGGGGCTCACGGCTGCTGCGTGTACCTGCGTGTGCACGTATAAAAGAAAGCCTTCAGTGGCCGACGTTTCAACAGGCTTTGACTGCTTTCTGCCCATGAAGGGAGGGAGTGATACGGTGCACCAGCCTTGCCTGCGATGTGTAAATAAACACAGAAGGCTCTGCTGAAGGAGTGCTTCTCTGGTCGGCGGCCATGGGCCCACAGCCACACTGGGAGCGCTGGGCTGCAGCCGCCCAAACAGATGCCCTTTTCATACCTCCCAGCATAAAGGCTTCTTGTAGAAAGGCGTTTACTTAAAGCTTTGCCCACACAGTTAATTAGGAGAGCGAGAGGCTTTAGTTACATCTAATTCTGCTCTGCAGGCTCTCTCAAACAGCGAACCCAAACACCTGCAGGGTGCGTGGAGGCAACTGGGAACCCGGCTGGTCTCCCGGGGTGGCTGTAGCTGGGGAGGAAGGAGGAAGGATGGGGGTCCAGCCCAGAGCAGACACCCAGGCGCCTTCTCCATGCCCTGCAGTGTGAGCCCCGTGCTGCAGACCCCAAGGAAGGAGCCTGGTGCTGTCCCACAGACAGCAGAAGGCAGGATGGATGTGCCTCCTTCTCCACAGGGCAACCGAGGAGGTCACTTAGATCAATCCCACTAGAGGTGCTTCAGCATCCTGAATTCAGGAATTGCATATTACCTTGGGACACAAGATCGGACTCAGTTTGATCTGAAACTCAGTTTTCAATTTTTGTCTGCTCAGAGTGGTACCAACAGACTAGCTGGGAAAGACAGCAGCTGATTGCTACTGCTGCAGCAAGCGATTCCCCAAAAACCAACATTGTGAAGGACCGACCTGCCTTAAAAGTGAAGCTAGGAAGAAGCTCACAAAAGGAATGGATGGGAAGGGAGAAGAAATATTTAAAGTTTAAGACAGATCAGGCTTAGCTGCAAAAGGAGAACTGCTGTTTTTGCCTTTTTCCAGGAAAAACATTAGAACTTGAGGTGTCAGTACAGACTGACATAATGGATAGAGAAGGGGACAGACTCCAGGTATGTGGTGATGGAGCTGAATCTTGGTCTAGCACATGCAATGCCAGATCCTGGGGCCAGCCAGGGAGGAGAGAAAAAAAAAAAAAAAAGTTTAGTTGTACCTCACATAGAATTTGGTGCCATTTGGGTAGCTGCAGCCAATGTGGGACATCATGATCACAAAGGCAGATTAGAAACCACACACTGCCTGTCCTCATTTCAGATCAGCTCCAGGCAAAACCTGCCTTTCCTGGCCCCTGCGATCCACCCTGAGCACATAACAGCATGGCCCTGGCCGGGCCAGCGAGAAGGGGAGGACGGGCAGCCTCTATCATCTCTGGAAGGATCTTAATCACATTTACCGTGTCTGACCTTTCACTTCCTAACAAACAAATATCTGTGAGATAATAGCAACCAGGTTAAGATAAATCTTTCCAAAAACTAGGAGAAATGTGATCCAATTTGGACAGTACCCTCAATCATATTCTTTTAAATAGCAATCTTGCTCTTATAGTGCTTTGCTAGGAGTACATCCTTTCTGCTGCGATGGCTAAAGAAGCTTCTTTCATCTCCACTAACAAGGGGAAACGCAGACCTAATTCCTGGCTCTGCAAAAAACTTTCTGAAGCCTTAAACCACCTTTGCCCCAACCCCCCATCTGCAAGATGAGTAAAAAACCCGCTTGTTCCACAATATTTTCCGCTTTTCCTTCATGAAGTGTAACATTTCTGGGTCTGGTGCTCTATGTTCGTGCAATGTCTAGGGCAATCAAGGCCTCGATCTCAGCTGACATACACACTCCTATAATTTAAGCTCTGGAAAGACAAAAGGGGAAGGGTTTTAACCCTTCATTGCAAATCAAGGTTTCATGGATTATTCTAACTGAGGAGGAATCATTTTGAAAGAATGCTGTAGTACTAACAGAGCCAACCACTTTTTGTGCGTGGAAGGAAATAACTTGAAACAAGTACTGAGACCTAAAAATAAACCATAATATGTTCAGCTGGGCATTCACTAACCCCCAGCGCAGCTGCCAGAGGATGAGTTGCCACCCATCCTTACAGCCACTTAGTTCCTGCTGGGGAAGAGTGTAATGAAGGGTGGAATTGGGCTGTGCACATAATTACCTGGATTAGTGATGGGATGGTGACAGTGCAGGTAAAAGTCCTGTACACCCAGAGGACAGACGGTTCCTGCCCACGGTCTCTCCAGCGAGCAAGAACTGTGCGTCCTTAGGTTACTGCGTACAGTGACCTGCTTTTTAAAAGAGCACAGATCCTGGCATGGAATGAATATTGCATCTTTGAAGAAATACCCTGGTAACTGTTATCAAAAGGGCGAGTTATCTAGGAATAAGGGCACTAACAGCAAACCTTTAATCTGTTCCCTCTTGCTTAGAAAGGGTTTGCCCTCCTCCACCTCCCAGTCCACCAGGCAACCTCCTCTCTCCCCAGACGTCACGCCTCCCCCATACAACAGTCGTCCTGTTCGCTGCCCTGCCACAGGAAGAAGAAAATCTGTGCGTAGTTATGCAGGCTGAAGGGGTTAAAGCCCCGAGAAGCCAGATCTCCATTTGTTTTTGTACTTACAATGAGTCCAAGGACTCCAGGAGGACCTGGGGCTCCCAATTCTCCCTAAAAGGAAAGACAAACCGACACGGTTACGGACACTTTGTAGACAAACAGAGGCTGAAAGGTAGCTCAGTGTTTCAAGAACTTGAGGGAAGGGAAAAGACTGTCCCTCCCCCTTCCGTCCCCCTCCCCCCCAGCCCCTTCCCCAGCCAAAGTGATCGAGATTCCATCTTAGCGAGCGCGGAGCCTCTCCAGACACAGGGCTGCTTGTTGTTCGGCAGTTATTTGCAGGGCTGACTTCCCCTCCCAGGAGCAGGCTGGATAAAAGAAGCATTTCACTGTGCAGGCAGGGGAGCTGGTGGGAGCCTGCCCCAGGTGAGGTGAAGGCATGGGCAGGGAGAGGGACCAGGGCAGGGAGAGGGACCAGGGCAGGGAGAGGGACCAGGGCAGGGAGAGGGAGGCATGGGGACGGCAAAGATAAGGTGGGAAGGAGAAGAAAGCTGCTGCTTAGCATTGGGAAAGGTGAGGGTTTTGGGAGTGCTTTAGAATCAATAAAACTCATGAGAAAAGGAAGACTTGGATGAAAATTAAACTGGGTAATTTGGGGAGAGGGTATGCCAGCTTCTGGGGCTGGTTGATGGGGCCTGGGAGTGTGTCTGGCACATGGGATGCTCTGGGGATGCTTCTCCTATATCTAAGAGCTGGTTTAAAGTGAGGAAACAGCAGTGTTCTCTGCTCTCTGCCTCATCCATCCGGGCTCCCACGCAGAACACCAGCTACCCATTCCTTTAATTTTCAGAAAAAGCCTTTGGGCTGCAGCTTGTCTGCAGGGAGGTGGCTCAGCACCTCTGTCCCTGAAGCAGGGAGCTCTCTGCAGGGAACCCACCACTTGCTTGGAGGACAAGTCACCTCTAATCGCACCAAAGAGAGCAGGAGACGGACTGCAAGAGATTTATTTCATCCTGGGCTCTGTGCCCATTTGCCATCTCTTAGAGACTGCTCCCAAGCAAGGCATTTTGGAAAGTGCCAGCTCCTCTTAGAGGCTTTTCAAGAACGGCTCAGAGCTCACCATTTGGAGGGACAGACTGCTATCTGGGTTTGTGGAGCCGGTTTGAATTCTCAGCTTCACCGCAACCCCCCTCTGTGCCAGCTTCCCAAAGACATGCGGGTGCCAGGAGGGCTGGCAGGTGCCTGATGGCTTTTCCAGGTGAAGCGCAGCAGAGAGGCTGCGTCAGACCCACACAAATCACCTACCCAGGTCCCCAAGTACTTCAGCAATCCCTGCGTGACGCTCAGCCTGTCCCCTTCGGTGGATGACCCGCTGCCTTGCCGCATCGACAGTGGGTTGCTTGTCAGGGCAAGGACCTGCTCTTACACACCTCCATCTCCAACGGGGCCTCTCAAAACAAGTGCACGGGAAATACTAAACTTCCCGTTGGCTCCGACAACTCTACCCCTGCGCTGGATCACGCTGGCTACTTTCTTTGACAGACCAGCTCAGTTTATGGTGCACATCTGGTGGAGTCCCCCTCCAGTGCAATAAAGCTCCCCTTTTATGGAAAGATTTGCCTAGTGAAAGAACGAAAGAGAAGGGGACGCAACGTGACTAAACGTGCTCAGCCTCCTTGGGTAAAGGGTTACGTGTGTTTATTTTATGGGAAGTGCAGTAAAGGACTATTGGGCAAGCACACACAAAAAGCATTTCATAATCTTAACCAGCCTAAAATTGCTTTTTTATGGCCGGTTCCTTTCCTGCATACTTGGGACATCTGTGGAGCAATTGTTCCTCATGGGTGGGATTTGTGCGTCCTCAGAGCTACTGTAATAAGGTCGGCTTCAAGGTTTTAGTCGAGGCCTGGCATTAGTAGGCTCAGCAAGAAGAGGGGAATATCCCCAGGAATGCTGAGCACAGGAGCTGCGTGGTGGCCTGGGCTTCCCAGTAAGCTCCGCTGGCTCCGAGGGTGGCTGGGATGAAGACGTGGTGGATGGTCAGCTCTTGGTGCCACCAGTTGTACAAGGGATTGCCCAGATTTCTGAGTTATGTCATGCGGGTATTCCTCAAGAGAAAGGGTAAATGTGGAAACGCACGGCCTCACATCTAATGCAAGAGATTTTACTCTCGAAAGAGGAGGGGGTGGACTCCCCTGGGAGATGCAGACAGGATTAGTTCCTAATTTGAGCCATTCCCTGGCCTGTGAAATGGAAGATTTACAGGTGCTCTTTCCTGACTATCAGTAAGGACAGGCTGGTCCCTGACCTGCGAGGAAATTCGGGGTCTGTTCTCCTTTTTTCAGTGCATCAATCAGGCACTGGGACAAGAGACAAGGAGATGAATCAAAAGTCCTTTCCCATGTCTAATTCCTCTGATTAAGAGACTAATTAGAGTAGCTAAAGTGCTCCGGGAACGGGGACCTGGAATGTGATGGCTCAACAGTTCTCAGCAAGTTGGTAGGAGGCAAAAACATCCCTGCAGTTGGAAGAGTCTTTGCTCTGTCTGGAAGGGACGGAAAGAAGATCAGAGACTGTCGGCTTCAGCCATCCCCACGCGATGGCAGAGGCGGCAGCGTAAGTGCTCAGTGGATCAAACAGAGGACGGAGCAGTTCAGGACCCGTGGCAGCCTGCCCGCCTGCCTACAATTTAGCTGCATACTCTACCTAGCAAACTCGGCATATTTGTGTGTTCCACAAACAGACTTTCTGGCATTTTTCTGTGTCTGTGACTCCAGTTGTGACCCTGTGAACCTCCCTTTAAGTCAGCCGAAACAGTCTGTTTTCATTCTACAATCTCCAAGGCACATTAATATTTAAAAGCCGTTGATAAGATAAAAGAAGAACAATCCTTCTGCATGAATTAACGGAAGGGACATTTGCTTCTCTGCGATGCTCTGGGAACTGGCATTCAGCTAACATTGAGCACATCTTCTGAATGGGGCTTAGACAACTTGCAAATTTAAAAGAAAACAAAACAAGTTATTTGGAAAAAAATGTCTTTTTGACCTCCAGGATTCCTGCTCTTCCTGGTGGGATGGCTGGAAATAGCAATACAATCTAGAAAGTCTTCTACTTTGGGACTACTGATTCCACTCTGACCCATGGCTTAAGTTGACTAAGGATGGGAAAGGTCTTGCAGAAGTATTCCTTGGGAATCTAATTCTTTCATTTCACTGCATTTGTGACTCTTATGTTGAGCTCCCACAAAGGCTGGAGTGTAGCTGAGCTTGGCTTGCTGGTTAGAGACATTTGTGCAAATAACTTTTATGCTCCGTAAATGGTGAATAGGAACTTGAAGACACTTGCGGAGTGGGTTACTTCACACAAATCATTCCATCAAATGCCAAGAGCAGCGCTGTGATTATGTGTGAATAACCAAGACAGCAGGAATTTCAAAGATGAATCAGTACTGCTCACATGCTAATTGAGGGAGAACCAACAAAGTCACTCAGAAAATAACTTAGAATAATATGCCTGAGAACTTTTCAGTCCACGCGGGCATGTTTTGTGAATAGTGGAAAACACAGCACATATCCAACTGTTTGGTATTAAGTGCTATAAGAGCAGAGCAAAATAAATCTTATCTGCATGCAGCTGCTTAAATGGTCTCTGGGACCATCCTGACCCAATTCCCAGGAGATACATCCCATTCTTAGAAAGCCAGCAGGGTTCAGATGAAGACCAGAGAGAGGCCAAGAACTCAGGAGCCTGGAGACTTCTCCCACTGCAGTGCAGGGGCTGGCTGAGGCATGGGGCAGGGCAGCAGAAGCCTGAGCTATGGTGTTCATCCCTCAGTGCTTCCAGACACCGCAGAATGGAATCTGGCACTTTTTGCACCAGTATTAACATTCGCTTCAGAAGAGAAAAGGCACTGAGCTTGGAGAACTTTAGAAGCTTACTTCTACAGGCTAGCGAGAGGCAAACCAAGTGGTACCAGCTTGCTAACCTGCATCAGAAAGTGAAATGTGGTGAAAGGAGACGAACATGCCTCTTTCTCTGTGTACCTCAGACCTCTACACAACTAAGTACATGGCCTGCTCCTCTGAGCATTCACGTGCACTTGAGTAGCCATCTATGGTGCCTTATGATGATACGTCCCTCCATTTGTGGGCTCATGTCTCCCTGCTACGTTCACACAAAGCTTCATCCAGAGCACACTAGTCAACAAGGTGATTCCTGTGGCTGTCACAGGCCCTGGGGTATGGACAACATGCTCCAACCACTGCCTGCCCATCAGGAGCAACATCCCTACCTTTTCTCTCTTGATTTTATTTCTAGTCATAGCCTCAGGATGAGGAAGCATCTATCAAGACCAAGGTGCAAGAAAGGCAACAGATGAAGACAGAAAGTAAATGCAACAGGATGACCTGGCAGTTACAGGGTGTGGAGTCAAACATGGAAATCCACAGCATGCTTAAGCAGGGCAGGGACATACATTTGGTTTTCAGGAGGGACAAAAAACAAAATGCTAGCAGCTGCCACCGAACTTAAAAGGTTCTTTCAGCACTAACTAGCATGATGCAGCACAGTGTGCTGTCTACTGCAACAGAAAGAGACAAGAGGAAAAGCTATCAACTTACTGGGTTCCCATCGATGCCTGGAGGTCCTCGTTCCCCAAAATCACCAGGAAAACCCTGAGGACAAGAGGCAAACAAGAGTATTAGTTATTGACGCACCCTGGTGTAAAGACATTCAGCTTAAAAACTGCTCCCCCTGCCCTGAGTGCATCACTTTGGCAGACAGCAGGTCATAAGGAAGTGTGGGCCATCTAGCCTGCTTGTCCTCATCCAAACCATTCTTGCTCCACCAGCAGATCCGCTCAGTGAGAAGCTCTGCAAGGCCAAGAGCTCTGACTCACTGCTCTCTCCTGGGGCCAATGAAAGGTAACCAGAAGCACCGTTTACAAGGCTCAGCCGTGAGCTGCGCATTAATGGGAGCCTTGAGAGGAAGAAACAGTGAGGAGACAGGAAGGCTTTTCCCTGGGCCATGCTAGCACTCATTGCTGAGGCTGCTGGACCTGACTTGTTTACAGCTTGGCTTGCAGGCTCTGTCCAGCTCTCAATCAACCATGCCTTTTCTCAGCACCAGTTGTCAGCCCTGGGCATGCTTCGTATGGCAGGAAAGGCTTTTGCAGCGTCATGTAGAAAGACAACGTGAGCGTGCATAACAGAGAGAAGGGGTGGAAATCAGTGCTTCTGTCCTCCTTTTGGTTCACCCAACTACTCCCTTATGTCCAACAAGGAATAGGCAGCCCTGAAGATTATGTCTGTAGTTTAAACATGAAATGATAATCCCACATTTGGAAGATCAAACTCTGTATTTAAAGATACAATGCTTGCTATCCTCTTTCAGGAAGAAATATCCTACTGATAGGATACTTCCTTAAAGTCAATCCCAAATCCCTTATGTTGTGGAAGAAGTTATAAAACTCACTGCAATGACTATCCTCAAAAATGGATTGTCAATCTGAATTATTTCATCCTGTCTACTAACACAATCTTTTTCACAGTACCCCCTTCTCATAGGATAGCTGAATAGCGTCATGCCTGTTGGAGCCCATGCCGATGCTTAATGGAGCTGATCAAAGATGCCTAGTGAATTCACTCCAATGCATTCACGACCTTTCAGCTTGCCAGAGGAACAAACAGTTCCAAGCTCATTACGGTCCACACCCCAGAGCTGTGAAAGACCATGTTTACTACATGAAAAAGTCACCACAAAAGACTTCATCATCATCTCATTATATCTGATACAAATTTGGAAGACTTCAAACAATTATAGAAAAGGGAGTGGAGGTACCGAGCCAGAGCCAGAACATGGTGGTGCGACACGTTCTCTCACGTGCTCTCAGACAGACCCTGTGCTCCCCTAAGCCCCCCAATTCCCTGTTACAAACAAATCATACAGCAGCGTGCTCTGCCCTGTCCTGTCGTGCTCTGCCTCCCTCAGAAAGAGCTCAGCAGAGGGGTACGTAACCTCCGTGGGTAGTAAACCCTCTTAGTCACTACACCGACATTTTCAAGGAGGAAGCAGTTGAGTTTAAGATGGATTGGTCTCAATTTTCGCTTGAGCTTCATTCTGTAAAGGACTGGCAGGGAGCAGGCTGCCAAGAGCTATCAGCTCAAACATCAGCAGCTTCAGGGCTACTCTGAACTTCAGCGGCAGTGGAAGGTGCATTGGGAAGGCTGTGACACTGAGGTAAGAGACTGCTGTGACTCTCCACTTTTTTTTCTTGCATGCTCCTTAAGATGGAGTGAGATAAAATATGACACAGCATCCACCTCCTTTGAGCCAAAAGGGAAATCGTCGTCTGCTAGAGGAGCTCCCCATGGACAGAGCCTGCGCAGAGCCTAACCACAGGCTGACTCCTAGACTTGGTTAATTCAGCCAGGGCTAAAATCCTGCTTTATTCACCACAATATTCTGACTGTGGTCATCAGGACGGAAAACTAAGGAACTTGCATATAAAAGGCTTCCTAGCTAGACCATCTACCTTTGTGCTACAGTTCAGAGTGGGAACTTGTGAAGCAAAGCTCCAATCACCCCTGCTCCTTCTTCTGTTTATGGTGGAGCAGTCCTGGAGAGCACGCAGCGTTGGTTAGATGAGGCTACACCAGAAGCTGTCCTCCAGAGACACACCAACAAGCTGCAACTGCGAGTGGGCGCGAGCGTTACTTCTGACTCAAACTAGGAGTCACAGTAAAACTGCCTTACACCCTTCTTCGGCTTCACCAGACTCTGACATACAAAGGACAACACAACCACGTTCTGGGCTAGCTAAGAGTTTAAGAGACAGGGATGGAGCAGAGAGGGAGAGGATGGTCCTTGCTGAGCCAGGAGGATGCTCTCTCTTTCTGCCTGCTCCCATTTACTAAAAACATTGGTTACCTTGGAAAAGCAAAGCTGAGGGAAACAAAATGCGACAGCCAACAGCAGCACACTATCTGGAAAGCCATCAGCAACACTGAAAAGTGAAATGAGCACAGTGGACACAACAGGAAAACTATACTGGGAAGGTCTGCTTTCAAAGATGCCATCCAAGATCTCCCTTCATCTTTGAGGGCTTATAACTCCTGGTCACACAACTAGGTAAAAAGATACTTGGTCAAATCTAAGGTGCGAGATGGGAGACTTGTTTAAGACAACCAAAATTTTACCACGGACTTCAGAGTCAGCATTTCACCTCTTCTGTACCAATTCCCTGCAGCATTCAGTACGCACTCCTGAACAGACACAAGCTATCGCTTGCTTGGATTTGATGCCTCTGTTTTATGGGCATTACTGCAAATGGGAAAGTTGTCTGCCTTTTTCCAGCTGGGCACTACAACCCTGAAGCCTGTGCACACGCCAAGAAGCTGTGGTAAGCAACCACTGGAAACAGCCTTCTGCCACCTAGAGACAAAGATGTCAAATAGAACAAGAAGGCGCGGGGGCTACAATTTTCTTTAATAAAAAAAGGGGAAAAATAACTGTGCTACATGCTGAATCAATAAGATCAGAATAGAGATGTGTAGGGAAAACTCATTGCTCAGGCAAGACAGGAAAAAAAAGACTGCCTTGGAATGTTTTGCTGTTTACAGTCATACAACTTGCCAAGGACAACATGAGTGTGCAGACTGATACTGTACTTATGCTGCCGCAGATTTCAGTCACAGCCTTCCCCCAGCTGCATCTTTCCTTCCTCAGAGGGAGAGCTGGGCACGGAGCGACCCATGGATGCCACAGAGCAGCCTGGCCCTGGGGCTGCTGAGGTGTCTTCCGTCAAGCTAAGGCCTTGCCAGTATGGGAAGGTTTTACTCCGTTGAATAGTACAATTACACTAATACAGCTACAGCAGCATAAGATCACCTAGAGGAGTGCTTGCTCCAGACTAAGAGTATTTTCTAAATTTCATTGAAATCTCTTCCAATGTGATACAAGCAATGCACCCCTCTGCCAGAATAAAAGTGGCCAGATAAGGAACTATTTAAATTCATGTTTCCCACTAATCTCTTTTTATGCCTCAGTTTCTAATACTAACCTTGTTGCTCAAAGATAAAGACATAGGAGATTTGAGGCACTTGGTAACAGAGTTAATAAAAATCTAGCTTTTACACAGGCTTTCCAACAGTAGATCTCAAAAGTATTTAAAAAAGCAGATTATTCCTGTTCTGAAGGCAGAGAGCTGAGTACCTGAGGTCACTTGGCCAAGCTGTGCAGCAAGAGATTTGGCAATAAAACCCATTCACAGCGTACTGTGGCTCCCTGCACAGAGGGTTGCTTGCCCATCCTCGAGACGGGATGGAAAAGGGTCAAAGCGGCAGAAAACAGAGAAGAAAACCCAGAACAGTGTGGGCTGGCATTGTTGCTACAACAGCCCGGCCCAAGACAACCCTCAGCAGCGAAGCCCCATCCTTGCCAACACCTGATCACCCGTGAAACGCATCTTCCCAGCCTTGGCTCACAGATCTCTGGGGCGATGGGTGGTCCCCTGGTACTTTTTGGCCCAAGCTGTAAAACAGCCCCAGAGGAGGAGAGAAATGGAAAGAGCAGCTTCAATCCAACTAACCCCAGGCATCCTAGCCCAGTATTTGAGCTTGGCAAGACAAGTATTAACAGTCTTTTGCGCGTTAAATGAGACCAAGGCTGGTGGCTGAGGCATGGAGGAGATTTCAGCATCCGTACAGTCTCCAAAGACCCAAACCAGGTTGTGAAAATCTCCCAACACGCTCTTGTGCACAGCAGGAAACAATCAATCTTTTAAGCCCCTAATGAAAAAGCAAGCACTTTCTTTCCATGGGGTAAGCAGCAGCAGTTTAAACCACAATAACAGTTCCAGTGACCACAGTGTCCTAATTTATTGGATCTCCCATGTCTGTAAAAGCTATTTTTCAGTGCCTCTCCCCTCCTGCCTGAGCCTAAAGGACAGAGATGTTCCCAGGAACAAAACCAGTGCTATTCAACCGAAACAAGCAGCCCAGGAATTACAAGCAGACTTTGTTACCCCATTTGTTTCATTCCTGTAAGCAGCACTACCTCTCCTCTCCCGTGCGCTGTTCCAGCAGCCCGAGGAGCCCAAACGGAGGGAGAACACATGGGGCAGGAAGCTCATTTTATGGTGCTGGCGGACAGGCAGGTCGCAACTGGCAGCCCATTACAGGAGACTTGTGAAATGGATTAAAGAGCCCAGCACATTCAAAGTCTCCCTGACCTTCCCAAAGTGAGTGCAGAGGGTTTTCTGGTACAGAAAATCCACCATTTTTCAGGGTGCAGTTGTTTTTCCAGGAAGCCTGGTCCCTGGAAATTATGCTCAAGAATTGGGACAGCAAAGAAAAACACCCTAGTGAAAAATATCTAGTTGTGCATCCTGCCTGCTCGGTGCGAGGGAGGGGACATGCAGAGAAGGACCAGGACCGGGAAGGGATGGCAAATGGCAGCAGAGCTGGGAGGAAACTGCTCAACTAACAAGTTCTGTTGGCCAAGAGCCAGTGGGGTGCTCCTCCGCAGTGGCTGAAGTCAGGTATGACAAAACTTTTGGCTCTGTCTCATAGCTGGGAAATACAGAGAGGAGGTGGGGGAAGAAAATCCAGCTGAATGGATTTCACATTGTCTGAAGGAGAAGTTCAATGAAAGAAGCAGGAGGAAGCTTGAAGAGGCATTGGAGAAAAAGTATACAACAGCAGATGCTTTGCACTAAGGAAGATCCAGGTGCTTCTGTGCTCTCCTGTCCCCACCCCAAGCAGAGATTTACAGTGGTTGCACACTGTCCTCACTGCACTCGGTGAAGCTGAGGAACCACCATTAGAGTGGGAACTGAGACAGAGAGAGACACAAACTGATTTATCCCAGGTAACACTGAGAAGTCCAAAGCTGAACCAGTAACTAAATCTCTTTGACATCCTACAACAGTGCCTTAATTCCTTTTCATCCACACTCCATGCAAAGGACATCCTTTCATTTGCCAGGAGACTCCTGCTGAGAACAACCAGATCTAGACAGACACTGGAACCAGCTCTCCCAGCATCAGGGGATTACGTCCCCCTCCACCTCCCCCTCCTTTCTCCTCTGCTTAAAACAAACAGACCAGCCTGCCCTTTCTTGCTGCTGGCAGCCAAAGGGCTACTCCTGGTCCGAGCAGATGCCACCACTTCTTGTCCCTTGTCCCTGGAAGCAGCTGTCCTCAGGGAAGCAGAGAGCGGTGAGATGCACCGGGTCCTTCGCTTCCCCAAGGCCTTTTCAGGTGTGCGCATGTGGGTGGGTGTGTTGTGTGTATACAACATCTGATTCAGTTTAAACCACTTTCCCTGATGGAGTAAGGGAGGCAGTCTGGCAGCTGCTGCTCCGAGGAATCCTGGCAGGTCTTCACGCCAACAGAATCCTTCTCCAAAAATAGGATTTTATTTTCCTGTTGGCTGAAGGTGAAACTGCTCAAAAACCAACCAGCCCTCCTTGTCTTGTCTGCGAAAGACTTTATTTGCCAGTTGGCTCCGGCCAGGTGAATCTCTGCCCAGGAGTCTCCCCAGGGATGGAGCTTGCAAGTCAAACAATTTAAAGAAAAAATAATAATCAAAAAAAAAAGGTGGTGGTCGGGAAGCAGGGCTGAGGGTGAGAGAAGGCATTCACTGGAAAAAAATAAGGAGAATAAAATAAACAAGCGTAGCTTTTGTTGGCAGCTCACGCCTCTGAGAGCATTGTTGGTGCAGAGAGCAGACGTGAGCCCCTCCACAGGTGGGCGCGAAGGCGAGCGGGCTGGCCCAGACCCAGCGCTGGTTCCCAGAGCGGCCAGAGTCACCCCAAAGGGATCCTGGCAAACCCTGCGCTCCCGGCGCGCCTGCTCGCTAGCCTCAATTCACGCAGCTATGCAGGAGCCTTTGCCTTCTGCTCAGTCTAGACCTGCGACTGTGACAGTACCCACCCCTGCAAGAAGGGAGATGCCACCCTCCGCTGGGTACGGGACCGACGGTCCTGCTGCAGTTCTGCTCCTTTGTCACCCGAAAGGGAGGTTTGCTTGCTCTCCCTTCACAGCTCTGTGTCACATACTCTTTGGATAAAAATTGCATGGCACTTTTAAACCTAACGATCCCTCCAGGGCAGCCAGTTCCATCTGAACAAGAGCAAAAATCCCCCTGAAGCCCCCTCAGCCACACATCGCTGAGGGTAACTGACGGCCCTTCCGCCCTCTCCACCATCTGCTTTGCTCCTTTTGCACATGTGTATGACCTCTTCCCAGGTCTGCGGGGCTCTAACAGGCGCAGATTACACAGACCCAATTACCTAATGCTGAAAAGCACTGATTCTGCCAACGAGCCTAATTATTTATGGCCAAGATTTCCAAATCAAGCAGCCTCCTATTTAAGAAAGTCAAGCAGCTTTGGTGACCAAAATGTTTTCAACTATTAAAAGTGATAGTTGCATTATTTTTTCTCGGAATTTCTAATGAAAATAATTTGTGGACTTCAATCTGATTTATGAATGAACATTTCCCTGAAGGAAGAAAGACGCTCTTGTGTTTAGGAGACCTTGGTTCAACTCTTCATGAGCTTTTTGAATGACAATGGACAGGTCACTTGGGGAGACTTTGGAAACAAATCATCTTTGGGTTCATTACTTTTCTGTCAGCAGAAATTATGGGCCTTGGCACCTTTCAAACTCTTTCCTCTGTACTTTGTTCTTTAAAAAAAAAAATTAAATACATGCTAATATTGTCCACCTTGCCAGGTTATTTGCATGATGTAATCATGAACACAGGGACGCATGCTGATGTCAGAGTGACAAGTAACCACTCAAGCACCTCACCGCAGACATCTGGGAAACTCCAGACATGCAGAACACAACTCTGGCCACAAAGAGATGGTGACATTTGCTCTGGGCTCGTGCCTGCATTTCAGAGTGCTGAACCAGGCCCAGAGGGGAGGAGAGACCGGGTGCCCAGTTTCTGTGTCCAACTTAAGCATTAAAGAGTCACCGATTGCTCAAACCAAATCTATTTTAAAAATTCAGGTTCAGAAAAATTCTATCGAAGAATTGACTTAGATGGCTAACGGGAAAAATCCAATTCATGGGCTAAAATGCTCTCAGTAACAGAGGAGTTTTGTAGCTTATTAACCTTCAGGACTTCCACTTGACTTTTCATGCAAATAGAATGATTAAAAGCTTTTTTTTTTTTTTTAATTAATCAATTCCTGAAGAAGGTGCCAAACTTTTTGGTGCTTATGCTGGGGTATCGGCACAAGACAGAGAGCTACCCAAGTCCTGCCCATCGATTCCTACAGGCCATCTGTGCTCCTTCCTGCAGCTCACCTTGCAAATTTTCCTGTACAAAGAGGTCCTCAGCTTGTGCGTTTCTCCACTAACTTTAGCTGGTCACATCCGAAAGTACATCTCTACATGCCCAGGGCCTATAGCTGAACCGGGACACGAGCTGGGAAGGAACGCTTTATGAGTTCACCAAGTGGACTCAGGTGAAGCAGGCCTGAGCACTAAAGCTATGTGGAAGAGTAAATATGTATTTTCTGAGGATATATACTGATAACATCATTTAGGATCAGTTAAAAAAATCATTCCCGTTTCTTTCAAACCTTAGCAAATGGCTTGTGGACCAACACATTGAACTACCACCTAGCTAAGTGGGAAACCACAGTTTATGCCTACTTCTTTAAAAATTTTTCAATTTTAATTCCAATATTTCTTTAAAATATTTCTAAGTGTTTAAATAGAAGCACAGCTCCATTCCTCCTCCTTTTTTTTGGTAGGTAACAAGATCTCAGTGACAAAAGAGAGATGGCTGGACCCTTAGCAGCCCACGTGAACCACAGCACTCAGTGCTGTAGGTGAGAGCTCTTAGGGTGTCTGCCTAAGTCATCTTTCTAACGAGAAAAGCCGCTGCCTCTTTGCATCCCCAGGGAGCCCATTCAAGTCAACTGGAGTTTGGCAATTATTTGTTAAAGAAGAGGTACTTCAAAATGCTGTTACCAGTTTCCCAAATCTCAATTTGTGTGGTGCAGGAGACTCTGGCCTGGCTGACTTCAAAGGCAAGGAAGGACCTCAGCTGCACCCAAAGCACAGTAAAGATTGGAGCAAGAAGAGAGGAGTTGTTTATCGTCTTAGTCCCTACAGAGAGCAGCAAAATTTGTTTTCTCAGTAATTTGCGGTTATGCCAGCCTTTCCAGACACATGGCAAAACATTTTTCCCCATTGTTTGCATGGACAACAGCTGAGACTGTGGAACTTGGCAAAGCCCCGTGCACTTACGTTCACCACTCAGTTATCTTAGCTGTAGAGCAAAAGGTTGAGGGAAGCTGTAAAACGAAACCTTCCTAACTCAAAGGCAGCCCTGCTTTTTGCTATCTAGTGTCTCCCACAAGGCAATGCCTTTTCGTATGATGCAAGAGCCTACCCGTATCGGTGGGGAGCGCAGGGATATCGCGTGCACTTCTAACAACTTAGCAGATAAAGAAAAAAGAATCTATTGGTGTTCACTAGAGGCAGGAGTTAACACATTGACTTTATGCGCCAACATGGAAGAAGACAGCAGACATGAAAAACAGCCTGGCAAGAAGGTGCCGCCGCGTTACAAGCTGAGAGCTGGCAAGGGGGACCCCGCCTGTGGTCAGCTCGTGGAAAACGGATGCCAGCTTCAGCAGCTTGCCGCCGTGTTGATGCTCATAGCAAAGACTGCGGCTACGCTAGAGCGGCTGCCAGATCACTGCTGGGTCTCTCAACCTCCCGCTGTGGCTGACAGGCAGAGGGAAGGGAGACTTCTGGACTCACCTCTGCACTGATCCCTAATACTTAAAATCCACCTGCCACTTTATAGCACCTCTTCCTTGACATCTTAGCAGTAATCCTTGGCATTTACCTGCTCAGTGACAGACACTGAGCTCAAAGGATTGCCGAACGTGCCGTCCCTGCTTTGCACACAGCCAACAACACCCAAACAGCTTGTGTGAAGTTGCGTGCCACGGGGAGACACCAGGTCCCGTACCTTCTTCCTCCTCCCGTGCGGTCACCAAGCAATTGCAGCATCTCCCCACCTTGCCTGGGCAGACTCCAGCCATTCTCACAGGTAGAGGCATCAGCATCCCGGCCACGCATCCCGAGTGCAAACCCTCCCTCTGCGCCTGCTGCTTACACAGTCTACTCCACTGTCAAGCTGTCTCCTCGGAGCAGCACCGCAGCAACGCGTTGGCACTTGCCAAAGGCTGCGCAAAGCCCGATGGCAGAGCTTGGGCTGTCAGGAGGCGTTTGCCTCCCTGCCCTGGAGTTGGCTGGTGGACAGGAACCCCCATCACACCACCCGACAGCTGGTGGGACACAGCTGCGTATGGATCACAAACACGAGCTACAGGAGGACAAAAAAAAAAGAACAGGAACGATGAGCACAGCTCATTGACAGGGAAGCCGCAACACCTGCCTGTGGTGTTAATGATTAGGTCACGCTACCGTTACCTAAACCTCCCAGCCCTGGGGGGACCCTTTGGGCAGGGGCTTTTCTTTCACAAGGTGTTTGCATGGGACCTGACACGGTGAGGCTGTGAGCGTTCAACGGAGCTCCAGGCATGGGGTCAGCAGCACCAACAGGTTCTCAGAAAAATATAAGGAAACCCCAGCTGTGTTTGGCTAAATTGTGAACAGACCTCAGGCAAACCCAAGAATTAGTAAGTATGTCTTGGAACTAAACTTTGCTCCTTCCTTTCTATCTCCTTTAAAGTAATCCTACTAATTAAACACATTGTAAGCAAAAATCAGGCATAAATAGTGCAGCTAGTGCAGTATTGACATTCTTATGTGAAAAAAGAGATACAAGCATCCACCGAAGATGACCAAAAGAAAAAAAAAAAAGAGGTCAAAGCTCTTTGGATGTATTTCCTGAAAGTTTGCCCTTAAGTTTCCTTCTCCAACAGGGCTTGAGATCTTCTCAAAATATTACACTCTATTTGAAGTTTAATATAATCTGCAGGGCAGACGTTTCTGATTGTAGCTACCCATCTGCCATAAGAAACTCCTATCACTTTCAGCTTTGTGCTTCTGGAAGCTGTCTCCTCACTATACCTCCTCTTCCCGTGGGTTACCTCCTTCAGTGACAGTACGTCTCCTTTCTAAAGATGAACGAGGGCCGACACATTGCCTCCGCATGCCAAGAAAAAGGGTAACAACAGCCTCTCTCGTTCCTTCCCTCCAGCTCGGTGCAGACCACAGACCTGCTGCCCTCACAGCAATGGGGCTTTTTTTATCCTTTTTTTTTTTCCTCCGGCTACTCAACTGAACACCATAAAAATCCACACAAACACCATAAAAAGCCATTCTTTTCAGCCACTGCATTGGCAAGACTGAAGGTTTAAGCAATTGGCCGCTTCAGCTCCAGGCCTCCAGCCCACCTCTAAACCAGGCAGCAGATCCAGAGACGTACAGACTCATGTTATTTCAGTCTCCCTAGTGCGCTGTACTTTAACCATAATTCTCCCTCTAGCCCACCCCAACCCTCTCCTTGCTCAAGAGTTTGCCATACGTTAGAAATGCAGTCGCCTCCTACGTCGCTGATGCACCGAAGGGAGAGCAGAGCGGGAGGTGGAGTCAGCTGTTTCCACGACAGATTCACCGCGTCCCTCACAGCTCTGCAAAAAGTAACTTCCCTGGCAGGGTTTCAAGATCTGACTCATGTCCAGTTCTTCTATTTTAATCATTCCCTCTTACATCATTCTCGGAGGCCCACGGTGTCACATGCAAACTCCCCCAGACCCCCGCTCCTCCTCTGCTGAACACTTAATCCGTTGCCGTCTCTCATCCCGAACAAAACTAGGCAGAAACATATTTGATACCAACTCCTTCCCTCTCTGCAGAGCATTTACCAGCTTTGGATAGTAGCTAATAAGGGCTTCCAAGAGCTCTCCAATGCAATGACAACACTGAAACAGAACAGGAACAGTAGCCGTGCCAGCAAACCTAGCTGCATGGGGATGCGAGAGACCAGAAAAATCACAGCAGGCTCACTAACACTGCAAACCAGCTGGGAGACAGCAGAGGCCAGGAGATAAGTGTTGGGAAGGGAACCAGGTCAGCTGGTTCCTACTTTCCATTCTCCCAGTGACTTCCTGAATAGCTCGGGATGTCACTTCATCTTTTTGTTCACGCTCGGAAGTACAAATCATCAGCATCGGTCCATTCAAGATTTCTTATTAAAACCGGTATCGTGAAGCAGGGATGGAGCCAAAACTCTCTGAAAGAGCCGAGTAGAACAAAGGTGCTCACGTGCAGCCGTTTAATCCCTTCTCTAGATCCCAGCCTAAATGCCTCCACGGTTGAGAGATTCCCCGCTGATCTCAGGGGAGCCCCTTGTTTGTAACAGTGACCGCCAGACAAGAACTCTTGCCTGGAAGATTACAAATGCTAGCCAAACAACAGCTGGAACGCTTTGAGCCTCCAGCATACTCTGTGCAGAAAGACGGCAGAGAGCAGAAACCCTGTACCTAACGACAGTTGCTTTGTTTGCTTTACTCTGGTCAATGAGTCACCATTACATCAACTGGCTCTGCAATTATTCATCACAGAGATTTCTGGTGCAACCAGGGGCTTACAAAACTGTAAGATCTGGTACAGATTTCCACCCCCCCAGCCCCCAAAATAATCTGCTCGACCTCCCGCCCATCCCGGGGACAGAACAGCCAGCCGGGATGAATGTGGCACTGTCGGGATGTTTGCATGGCTTTGACTGTGAGAACACCAGCGAGCGGTAGGCGTGGGACTCCTGGAAAGCAGGCGTTCGCATGCAAGGGTGACAAGGGGAAAGCGCTGGATTTTTCCGTGTGTGGGTGAGTGGACATTTTACAAGAAGCCTGTGAGTGCAATGATGTCAGGACATCGGGAGAAACTCAGGCTAACATACAGGACAAGGTGCAAAAGCAACGAGACACACCAGAGTACAAATGTGCCTGATCTCTCCGCTGGCTCCTGGAGCAAAAACCTGTACACACTTTGCTAAAGGAAGCATGCAGAATTGCTTGGAAGGAGGCTGATGTGGGAAAGGCTTTCCTTTGTGCCCTTTGCTTTTTTCCTCTACTCATTTCAGTACTTTTCCCACCTGCTTCTATTGTGTTCTTTGCTAAAATCAGCACAATCCCCCTTCTTCTACACAGCTCTCACAGTTTCCACCTTATATTCAGCCCTACCTACAAACCTCTTCCTCCTGGCCAAGCTCTCCAAACCCCCTGGGTCTCCTTGCTCCTCAACCATGTCTTCATCTGATCTGTTACTGCTTTAACTCTGTACCACCACCAAGGACAAAATGGTTTCTACACAACAGCACACTTGCATTATACAAAACAGGATGGTACAAGGGTTGGAGAGAAGCACAGCAAAAAGAAGCAGAGGTGATGGAGCACGGAGCAGTAAATGTGACAGGGCAAGCGCAGACACCAGGGATGCTGCAGTCACGGCAGGGAATTAAAAAGTGCATTCAGGGAAGAGGCTGGCCAGAGGGAGGACATTGCAGAAGAGAATCTGAGAAGTGTAGGATCCAGGGGAGCATGGAGACTGTGCGAAAAAACAGAAAATGCCTGTGAAGTGGCCAGAGCATGAAAGAAAGGAAGAGAACAGTATTTGTAGCTTCAGTTTTCTTTCTGCTTGAGAAAAGAGACATGGAAAGGTCTGTTTGATCTCCCCATTTAGTTCCCAACAAAAGATATGAAGAGACCCAGCCAAAAGCCAGATGTTTTGTTTCCAGTTTCATTCAACAAGGTCTGCATAATAGACGAGGAAAAACTTTACCGGCCTACCCATCTTGCCCCTCTTCCCAGGAACTCCAGGGATCCCCTGCAAGGAAAACACACAGAGAAAAAAAAAATAGGTCTGGTTGAGAAAGCAAACAGCCAACCAACAATACAAAACAAAACTAGAAGAGAAAGGGAAATGCAAAACAGGGTAATGACTGCGGCATTGTTCAGGAATCAAAATGTCAGCTACTTGCCGTCAGCTGCGAGAGCAGAAGACAATTAACCTTCACCCATTAACTACGGCCCTCCCTGAGGACACACGCAGGCAGCATCCACACCCAGGGCAACAGGCTGAAGCTGTGCTTAGCAGGAGTAGTCATTAAGCTACTGGTCTGGAACTGAGTGAAGGCCACCGCCAAGGCACTCGCTGGAGAACTTCTGTTTATGTTTCTTATTTAGTTATACAAGCATTAAATCAGTGACTCTAGAGCACAGGGTAGTCCCCTCCCAGGCAGGCACACACACACACTCACTCCCACATGCTCCCGGGGCCTCTCTTGTTTCTGGAGCTTGCATTTGAGGGAGAAAAAGCTTGAATAAAACAGTCTTCATCTTACAGCGACCTTCCTTAGGAGCTCTTGCAGTGGGAAGAGGAGGTCCTTGGATGGGTAGAGTTCAGGCAGGTGGGGGGACGTGGGGGAGAAGAGCAAAAAGCAAGGGAGGTCCTGCAAAGCTCTGAACACATGGGTTTGGAGAAGGAACAATGAAAAGGATGAGGAGGAGGGACACATGGGAACAGCACCCACAGCTGCCCATCCACAGGCCCCAGCTCGATGCAACTGGAATGAAAGCCATTGTCATAAAGTCCCTTCCAAGAGCCAGGCTCTTTCCAGACACCTCCAGCTGGACACCCAAAATGCTGGGACACTGTGGCTGGGAAGTCACTCCTGTGGAAGCAGGGAATTTCCACGTACATTCTCCCCCCTAGCCCCATCTCATTAAGATGAACTGGTAACGGGGAGGAGGAAGGCAGGTTTTAAGTGAAGGAAAATATAGAAAAACTCCTCCCTACTCAACAGTGAGGTCTGATGACCCTGTCTGAAGCCTAGATTTTCCTGAGCTCCATATCAACATCATACAGGGACACAGGTCTTCATGCAAGGGAAGAAACAGGTTCAAGAAGGCATGGTTAAACGTTAGGCATGCTTGCCTCTTTCCTCAGGAACAGGGGATAGAGAAGGTTACAACAGGCTCTGAAGAACTGCATTAAAAAAACAACACATCAAGGTCTTCTTCACAAAATACTCACTCGTTCTCCATCAGCCCCTGGTAGTCCAAATAATCCTGGGAGACCGATATATCCCTAAAGAAAAGAGGAAACAAGTAGTCAACTACATTTCTCCATTAGCAGACAGACAGTCTGTCTTTCCTGAAGAGCAGAGCATCCTCCAGCGTTGGTCAATGGCAGCCGTGATGAAATAAACCTTGAGGCAAGTGTATATGCCCATGGACTGCATGGTGCTGGCTTCCACGATGTAGTCCAAGGGCACATACCCTCACACCAGGGATCATGAGGACTCCAGGCAGGAAAAGGCCAGCAAGAAGAAACCTTACCTGGGCTGGCTCTGAGTGTACCTGAGGGAAATGGAGCTTGGTTCAAGGTTAGCAAGAGAGGTAGCAAAGGTAATGCACATGCCTACACCGCCTTTCATCTCTCCAAGGGCTCTTTGCCTGCCTCTGGCTCTCATTCCCAACTATGTGGTGAAAACAGCCTGTTGTACCAATCCCTCTCTGTTTATGTCACACAGCAGTTGCACGCCGAGGCTCCTTCTCATGCAAACAACACCTTCTCCTGGCCTGCGAAGTTGCTCACCACCCCACTGCTGAGAGAAGAGCAAATCAGCAATGGTTCTGCAGACTCTGTTGCACCACCAAGACCCTTTGCAAACACTTTGCCAAACCGAGCACCAAGGGCTGTGCCGGGGCAGGGAGATGCTGAGCGTGCCATGTTGGGCTCTTAGGATTGGCGTACAAGGCTCAACTTGTGCATACGTACAGATCCTCTGACACCCAACTACAAAGAAGCTGCTTTTGCACCAACACATTTCACAGAAAATCGGCTCCTTCTCGGCAGGCATCGCATTTTCTAGTATGGGACATTTCTCTGCGGCCTTGGGATCCTGCTCAGACAGGACACAAACGCTACATTTCCCTTCCTTTGCAACAATCGAAGCCTTGTGTTTAATCCTCTTTGCTCAGCAGTTAGTACAAAGTTACCTTGTGTGCTGGTCCTTTGCAAAGGACTAATTTGTGCCAAACATGCAGAATCAAGAGGAAGTGAATTTCAGCAGGGAGCCCCCTCAGTGGCACCTCGCTGTTACAAGAGCCAAGTGTTAACACTGATTTTCTCTCATCTTTCTTTCCCCATCATCACTGAATCTCTTACTGTCAACCCCACCAAATTTTTTCACCAGTCCATCACTCCCTTTAGGTTGCGCTTCCTTTGGAGATGACACCTAGCTGGGAAATACAGCCACATTAAAACGGTATTATCTGCCTTTTCCTCCTGAACCCCACGACAAACCATGTCACTGCTGAACTACCTCCTGCAGAAGAAAAAATAGAGGTGGGGGGTGGAGGAGAGTTCACAGCTGGCTCCCTCAATCCACAAAATGCAGATATCTCACCTTAGTACCCCATTCTGGTTGACTGCAGTTGAACTGAGAAATGGCTTTCTTGGGTATCTATAAATATTTCAGTGCTCAGCACTCAAAGGTGCAAAGCGGAAAATAATTTTCAAGTTTTACATTCTGCACATCTACCACGTGATAATTACACAAGGTCCTGGTTAGGCCAGTGAAACAGATGCCCCAGGGAAAACTATCACTTGCAGAAGTGAGGGGAGCAAGCTGTGCTATCTCAGATCTTCCTCTCTCCTGCAGGACACCGAACATGCCATCTCCCTTCTCAGGAATACAGCTAGCTACGGGGTCAGCATTTGTTTATTCCTTGCAGTTTTCCTGGTGATGAAAGCCAGCTGGTTGAATTTACGGCATATAGAGAAAGTATCACGTGTTAGAGAAAGGAGGGATTTTATTGGCTCCGAATCTCACTGTGAATTTATAATTGCAGGAAAAGAACAAAATGAGATTAACGAGAGCCTTAGTTGGTAAAAAAAAAATAAAAATTAAAAAATCCTTTGCAGTGAGAATGAACCCCCCCAACAATGAAATTTGGTGAGCAAAACCAGGCAGAACAGAGATATTAATGTTTGTGTTTGCACATGGCTTCAAGATGCTGGCTTGCTATTCCGCATAACGATATAAATCACTCCCAAACCCAGGACTGTACCCAAAAGAGCCCATATTTAGCATGGTCAAAGACCGCTGAACCACACTTATTGAAACTAAAGAGGCCTTTGGGAGATGGGGCTTGCAGAAAGTCCAGGCTTTGGTCTTGGTAGGAATTTGTATGCCATTCTTTCCTCTCCTGCAATGCGAGCTCTGAAGGGGTTGAGTTTGTATCATCAGCACTATTGGTGAACTTTGATCTTAGTACATTCCATGTTTAATTTAAAAAATTCAGCAGTGCTTCAATAAACAAGCGGTACGCAGTTCAAATCTCCCGAATCCAAGAAATTAAAGGAACTAGTTTCAGGATTGCAAAATTAAGCATAAAGTTTCTTGAGAAGCCTTTGGTAAAAACAAGGAAAGAAAAAACAAATGAAAGGCTGCTTACCCGACTGCCTTTCGGACCAGCTTCCCCTATGGGGCCAGGTAAACCCTAGAACAGAAGGGAAAAAACAAAGACAAATGTGGACAGGCTTTAACTCAACCTAACGAGCAGTGCCAAGTCCCCAGCACCGTCCCTGTGTGGTTCTGCTTTCAGGGCCGAGTCCAAGGCGTATCAACAAAGCAGAAAGGACAAAATGATACAAATAACAAATCTCCCATTGTTGGGGAGCTGGGACTCTGCAGAACCTGAGACTGCAGCACATAGTGAGCCTTCCCCGGGGTTGAGGTAGAGATTTCTGATCATAAAGACCAAAAAGGCCAACACGGCAGGGTGCACTGAGGTTGCGTTACACTTCGGATGCCACGTACAGTGATGCTCTGTACCCGGCGGCTCTCGATTCATTTTCCTGCCTAACTGAACACATGCGTAGCGAATGAGAAATGTATTTCAATACCTGTTTAGGGAACACAGGCTGGCCCTGATGCAATGAGAAAGCCCCTCTTATTTCTACAGCCTATGAAGTCACTGAGCAGTGCAGGTACTGCAAGATCTCGAACCCTTTGCAGCATCAACAGCTAGGGAAAAAAGTGAAAATCCATTCCCCATTCTACTTCTATGCCTATTGCTGCTCACTTAAAATTCTGTGAAAAAGACCCCTGTAAAAATTCATTCTGAATTTTCATGTTTATTGTCTTCTAGCAAGTTTCCACGTCAATTTTCTCTAGTTCCAAATGTTGTTGGGCTTTTTTGGAAGGGGGGCGGAAAAAAAGAAAAGACTAAGCCCATATTTTCTTTAGCTGGCAGCACTGCACACACAGCCTGGGATCTGAAAGTCAGGTTGTGCTCTTTCCTGGCTCATGCATCGCATCCAAAGATTTCAGCCATCGGGGTGAAGTTAACAATTCTGCCTATGATGCGCAAATCAAAACAGAGCCAAGCTCTCTCTCCCATAGCGCTGCAGAGCCAGCACAGCTGACAGGAGTAACAAGTAGTAAAATCTCAGTAAAGTAAACAGCTCTGATTCTGGATACACACAGCATTCAGAGATGCTGAAAAAAGCTGCTTTTTTTTAAAAAAAAAAAAAAAAAAAGAAAAAAAAAAAAAACATTATTTTTAAAAAAAAAAAAAAAAAAAAAAAAAAAAAAGTAAAAAAAAAAAGTCACTTTCCTGACCCAAACCACATTTTAAGAAAGCACTTTTGTTCTTTGTATGTCAACTGCAAAGATTTCGCCCTGCTTATCTGATGGGCAGAACACTGCTGTGAATTGCTAAACAGCATTCATTAACCTTGTACGTCCAATATAGCTGGGACGGCTTCATATTAGTCACTGAACACACATTCACACCTAGGAGATTCTTTGGCATGCAAATCTCTAAGAGCCTTTCAGAGTATGAATGGAGCATTTAGTCAGGTGCATAAAACTCTCCTCCAGTTCTACCATCCGCACTCTCCAGTGTGCATCTGTATATTCCACCTAAAATGTGCTAAGCGAGGTATCGATTTAATTTCAAATTTAAAATAGTCTGAGGCAGGGGGAATGCAGACTTGTTCGGCATACCCAGTTCACGTTTAGTCCAATAACCTACACATTGGGGTAAAAATACACGTACAAACTCATGACAAGTCTGAAATGCTCATGGCAGACTGCTGGGGGTCTCTGACAGCTGCCTGGCCTCTTACCTATGCCCTTGAATATAAATATGGGGGGATCCAGCATTAATGGGGCCGTTTTAGAAAACCACGACACACTCATTTCCCTGTAAATTGTTACAGGGCCAGGTCTTCTGCCCTCCAACAGATTCCATTTCAGGTCTTACAAATTCTTCCTCTTAGTTGTCTTCCTGAGTACTACTCAGCATCTTATGTAAGACAATACAGTCTCCTGTTTTGATCCATTTTCCTTTGCACACTCCTCCGTTCCTAAAGTTGTCTTTGTGCAATTTTTTTAGAATGAAAACAAAGACTTGGCTTTCTTTCCTCATTTTTTGCAGCTGCAAATATGATTTATAAGGTCCATGTATAATTTTATATGTATGTATATATATGATAATACTAGTGAATTTTACTAATGAGAGTTCATTTAAATTTCTTATTTCAGTAATACGCTGCCTTCTGTCCTAGATTTGTAAGGTGTTCAAAATAGATGTAAAATATACCTAAAAGTGGAGAGTTAGCAGCTTGCAGGTATGTTTCTCTGCTCTGTTGTTTTGGGGGTTTTACCCCTGTTGTTATATTGAAGCAAAAAATTATCAGATTTTGCTACAGAAATTCAGGTTTTAGCTATCATAAGCATAAAATACTTTCTAACAACCTCAGTGTCCCCCAGAGTTGAAAGACCATGCCATTGATACAGCATCTTGGGGAGGGAAGAAGGCAAACATTCAGACATATTCTAGAGGTCTGCACTGGGCCATGTATTTAGCAGGGCACATATTTAGCTACCTGCACACCCAAATCCCTAGTCTGTGCACAGCACGATGAGATTTACTGCACCTGCCTGCCAGGATAACCTTTGGCACCTGGACTTCCATCTGGTCCTCGTTCGCCCTTTGGAAAGAAAAAAGGCAGAGAAGGTAAGGTGAACATCACACTTGGGAAGCCTTTTTACCTGCCTCGTTCTTTGAGCTGGGGGCGGGGGGAAGGAGGGTGGAATGGATTAGCCTGAAGCAAATTTATAGAGAGGAAGAAAATATTAAGGGTAGACAGTGGAATAAATTAATGAGGGGGGAAAACATGCAGAAGCCAAGTCAATAGGATCCATACATTGAGCAAGTGTTGCTATTTCTCCTTCTCCCTCCACCTGCAGTGAAAGCAGCAGATAGTTTGAAACAAGGAGGCTAAGAGAAGGTGCAAGGCTGCATCTATATCTGGCATATGGAACCGTTTTACTGGTGGGGAAGCACTGCCAAAATTCTTCAAAACTAAATGGCTTCATGTATATAATATCCTTTAACATCATTGCTAACAGGGCCTGCTATTCATTGCCTTTTTTTTTTCCTTGAACTGCAAACATCAGACTTAACCAAATAAAGAGGGGGGAGAAAAGGGGAGAGGGGGAATGGGCTTTGGGAGGGGAATTACATGTTAGTACTTAATCCGATGTGGTTAGTAAACTGATGTAAAAGGAAAAATAAAGGGGGACTAGGGTAAGCTGGTACTTCTTCTACCATGTAAACTTAACATGGTTGAGCAATAAAAATTAGAAATTAAATTTAGAGACTCCAAGGCAGTCTCCTCCCAGCAACCTGCTGATGCTCGGTCAGTGTATGTGCCCAGCTGCCGGTGGGACGGGAGCTCACTGCGCGTCCCCTGCGTGCACCAAACCGCCCCGGGAAGGAGCTGGCTGTCCACACTGAGCAGGCTGTCCAGGATCCAAACTAGCATCAGAGTCAGCAAATCCATCCCCTCTTTAAAGGTTCAGTGTTAGAAAGTGGGAAGACTCACCTGCTCTCCAGGGTGACCTGGTGGTCCAGGGTAGCCTTTATATCCCTGTTGAAATAGGATGGAAGAGATGAAGAAGAATTAAAAAAAAAAAATAAAAAAATCTGGTTTTAGATTGAATTTCTCTTTGCAGATTGGAGTAAAGTTCTGAGAAGAAGCAGGTCTTTAGCTATGGGATAGCACTACACAATCCCTGGCCTGGTGGTAACTCAGGAAGGACTTGCTCCATGAACAGACTTAGAGCTGTATCTACACTCAGATCTGTCTATTTGTAACCTACACCTTTAGCAAAGCTATCCTTAATCCTTAGGAAACCACAGGCTCATTGGGCAAGATGTTGGCTTTGGGCAGCTGAGGGACTGCACAACTCAGTTCAGAGTGCTCGCTTTCGCTTTAGAACTTGAAATGCCACAGGAAACACCAAAAGAACCATTTACTGTCATGGTAAACTTCAATTTTGTTTCTAGCTTGAATTTGTCTAGCTTCCAGCTTTTCTAGTCTAATTAGTACAGGTATGACAAGATCCAGAGTCCTTCATTATGAAGCTCCCTAAAACGGTGAGCAAGCTGTCTCTCAACCTGCTCTCTGCTGAATTAATCAGAATGAATTTCTTAATCCAGCTTGCTAGCTGGCAAGTGTTGCAGGCTTCAAATCATTCTCACAGGTCTTTCATAAACCTGCTTCAGTTTTTCAGGTTGTGGGTTTTTTTTTCTGGGATGCAGACACTGGAGCAAGACAAAGGTAGCCTGTTTGACTGCAGACTGATCAGTATGTATTTTAAGAGAGTTTGCTTTCTCCAGGATTTACCTAGAGCTCTCTTCAAACACTGAGTAAATTCTGCAAGTGACAGGCACTTTGGATTTTTCTCCCCCTTTCCTTTATTATCTTGCTTCAGCTACTTAAAACAAACTCATTTCCATCAAGTGGAGTCAGAGCAGATTAGAAGATTAAATTCAGTTACAGAGATAACTGTTTAGCTGGGTTACTAGCAAGATTAAAAAAAAAAAAAAAAGAGCAGAAAATTTAACTTGAAACAAATGGAGAGAGAAAATAAACAAGAACCAATCCTTGTGCAAATACTACAGAAATAACAAAATGCTTTCAGGGTGGGTTACAACTGCTAATTGCAACTCAGCCTCTGCTGCTGCCCCTGTCCCCAGCCAGGGCTCCCGGCACGCACCGCTGTCTGCAAAGCCCCCCGGGAGCATCCCCCTGCTCTGGAAGCCATCACCAAACCCTGGTTTGGCCGAGGACTTGGCCTTTCGCTTCACTCACCAGATGAACCCAGGCCTGTTTCTGCTCCCAGCTCCACACCTCTGCTTAACAGCTTTTTTATTCTTCCCATGGGCTATTCTAGACCTGTAGCCTAAGCCTTCGCTGGCGGAGGTATGCAATGCTCTCAGCCATCCTGGCTACTACCCACTCCCCTTTGCATTCCTCCTCGCTCATTATTTCAGCTATTTTGGCCTGGAAAAATGTTGATTCCCTTTTCGCTGATTCTCTCCTGCTTGACCTTGCTGATGTATCACAACGTGATCTTTTGACTGAGCTGCACCCCCTGAGAAGGTGGTGGCTGACCTAAAAGACCATTTGGCTACCGGCTGGCCCTTGAACCACCTAGAAGGTTGTGAGTGCTGTTAGTGAGTCTTCCATTTCAGCCAGTGGTTCCTAACTGGAAGTGCCTCAGCAGCTCTTGGAGCAGGACCAGCAGACAGGACTCCCTGCCCCTGTCCAGGAATCTGCCCCATGAGATCCTCTCTTGCTCATCCTCTCCCTGGCTCCTCGACAGAGGTTCAGCCCCAGCAGAAAGGAAGGAGGATGCTCCACCCTGGTTGGGTGTCTGGCCTGAGGGTGAAGGCACGCCGTGAAGGTCCAGACCCACCCGGGTGCAGAAGGCCCAGTATTGGTATCACCCGTCCCTGGAGTGCGGACCAGCAGGGCGTCGTGCAGACGGAGAGCGTCTGTTCTGGCCCTCACCTCACCTCTTCCAGAGAGAGCTGCCAACAGAAACAGCCCTGGGTTCAGCATCTCCAGACATGCCCTGGGATTCAGCTCATAGCCCATGGGGTTTCCTCCTGGGACCTCTGCCCAGCTCCTCCAGCCACAGCCTGGAGCAGGAACTACCTTTGTTTCCAGACAGCTGGAGCACCTACTTCCATGCGTACAAACACTTAGACATGTCTTGCTCCCTGCAGTGATAAGAAAGAGGTGCTTAGAGCGTGGCTGCTCCGAGTCATTCTGCTCTGACTGGCTTCCTGCAGGACGGGCATTCCAAGCCTGTGCTGTCCACCCAGAGCAAGTGGTGGATGGTAGCTCCTTGAGATGCTCAGAGCACATCCTGAGCTAAAGTCTGCACCACGCATTGCATTGCTATCTCTGTAATGGTAAGTGAAGGGCACTTAAATTAAAGATGTAGACACTCTACTACTGTTGCATCCCATTAAATATCCTCCTCACTGTATATAATGAGCTCCAGGAAGCTTCAAATGTGTGTTTCTTTATAGTACACTGCAGTTATTTCTGTCTCAGGTTAATTATAGTGAGGAGAAAACAGAAATGCTTGTGTATGCTAAAGTTGGCTGCAACGTGAAAGTGTTTACCTGCTAAAATCCTCTTCAAATAGTGCTAAAATGACAGGGCAGAGGGTATGAAAACAACTGCATTTGCTCTTTTATCCAAACACTTCCTGATGATTACAGGGTGCTCAACACAAAGGGCTGTGATTTAGAAAGGAAATTGCACTCTAGCGAAGGATTTACTCATCTGCAATGATATTTATAATCCACACTCTCCTGGCTAAAAAGGATCATCCTGCACTTTGATAGGAAATGTGAAGAGTAGAGAGGCCAGCAAATGAGAACTGCATGACAGGATGTTTTGCAGCACTGACCAATTCCCAGCTCTGTCTTTACTCCCTGAGTGACTTCAGTGAAGCTTTCTCTCTCGCTGCCGCCGTCTTCTACAACCTTGCACTTTGCTACAACCATTTTGAGCTCCACAGTGTTTGAGGCTGTGAGCAACGATGCAGCGCTCTGCTGAGCTGTATCTGCAAGGCAGCTGTAGTCTGCAGCCCACAACCAAAAGCCAAAGCCCTCGGACACCCCGTGGACATCTGAGAGAAGGGCAGAGCAGACAGCCAAGTCCTGCCACCGTTCCCAAAAACTGCTGGTCAGCAAACCCAACATTTGCTCTAGGTGGAGAGATGGGAATTGCATCTGCTGCTTGAAAGGCAGTTTCATATACTTGTAGATGGGTGCAGGCAAAATGACTTTGAGGGTGCTCTGAGGTCGGACTCTCCACTCCTACAAAGAGCAAAGGTCTGCATTCACGAGGCAGGCACTGCGGCGGGAGCCGCACTATCCAAACCCACACGCTGCTCAGTTGTGGCTCCAGCTTATGCTGCTGAACCAGTTGTTTCATTTAATGGGGAAAGTATTTTGTTTCCCCTGGTGAAATATTTTGCCTGTTTCAAAGTTTCTACATGGCATTTTCAGATCAAAGCCCTCAGAGCTCTTTTCGCAGTCCCTCCATGGGGTGAGCAGGAGGGATGTCCATTTCCAAGGCATTGCTGTTTTCTGGTAGCCAAGATGTGTTGCCCACCTTCAGCCAAACACCAGCATATTTTCACTAGGAGAATGCTAGCAGGGAATCCAGATAAAAAAAAATATTTTTTTCCAAACATTTCTCCAACAGCTGTAATTTTTTTCTTAATGCAGGATGCTAATAAAAGCCAGGTTACACCAAAAACACTGCCAGACTAGTGCTACTGGGAGGTGGGGTTTTTTTTAAGCTGCACCAAAGGAAAAATTTCAGCATTCAACTCACACATTACTTGAAGAAACAGAAGCATACCCCTGCCTTTGCCCTGTCCTGGGGGAGACGGAATCAGATGTGAAGACCATGTGCTAGACTCAGGAATGTTTGTTCAATCTCCTATTCCTTCTCCACTTTTTCCACTATGAGTCCTTGCTCTCCTGACATTGCATTTTGCTGATCGTAACCACAAGGTTTTATTTTATGAGCTGTTATACCAGGAAAATGGTATTCTTTGCACCCTATTTGTTAGAACTTGTTTGTGACAGCAAAAGATTGGTAATTAATCACTCTCTTGCTCCTAGCTCCACACAGCATCCCAAGCATGACCAGTCTTGGGAGTAGAAAAATGAACCCAGCCCCTGCTCTTGGCAATTTGATTCCAACATAAAGCATACAACAAACAGTCACGGAGAAGGAGAGTTTCTTTCGGCCTCCTCCACACCTTCTTTCTCTCCCCAGAGTCTTAAAGCATATCTGAGTAGGTGTTTGCGTGCAGCTAATTGACCTGAAGAACAGTATATCTTCAATGGCCCATTGACTATGAAGCAATTGAAACAAGATGCTAATTTTAACTGTTCAGGTTAGCTACGTCAATATTGGATTGCTGGGGAAGGGAGTCACGTCCGCTGAGCCCAGCTATCAAACAGCTCCCTGCAACAGGTTCAGTTTCCAAAGCACCCAAACCAACCTACCAACACGGCCTGGAACTGGAAGGTCAACTGATGTGTCCTTAATCCATCAAATACGTGAGCTCAAGGTATGGATCGCCAAGGTATTGCTGTGCAGACTTGCACACATGAACACAAGCACACACACTGCTGCAATATGAAGGCAGAGATGGGTATTGTGCTCTATCTCTACGTATCCTTTTCTAGGCAGAGGTATGTTGTTGGTGATGTCAGTGATGTTGAAACGTCAATGTGGAAACAAATAAAGTAAATTTTGACTAGTGCTGTAAGTCTCCAAGTGAAATAGAGGGAAGGCATACAGATATTTTGTTTGAAGTGTGCTTTACCAGGACAGACAGTCAAGGTTTCCTTGGAATAGCTAAACCTGTTCTGAATCCAACGAGTACTGATGCCGGTTATAGATCCATCTAGTTAACACATTGGCTGAACCAGACCCAAATTCAGCGCGCTGATGCAGACCCAGTGTCAGGGTGCAGAGGAATGATGCAGTGCAATGGGACATGGAATACAAAGAAGGAACAGAAATCTGGATCCAGAATTTCATTTCATACTCTTACACAGCTTGCTGGTACAACATGTAGGCAGTTGTTTTAGCCCTATATCCAAGTTTATACACCTGTGAAATGGATAGAAGACTTTTTTGCTGTGTATTAGGACTTAATTAAATCATTTAGAACATTTTAAAATGAAAATAGCGATCTCATTGCCTAGAAAAGAACATACTCCTACCTTTCTACCAGGTGGTCCAGGGAACCCAGTCAAACCAGGCAAGCCCACGTCTCCCTGTAGGAAGCAAGCAAGTTGCATTAGTTTTCAGCAATGTTTTCCCTACGCCTAGCATACTGGTACTGAAACGATTTTGCCGACAGTAGCACCCAACTATTGATATTTCTGATTCTAATCGCAAGTCTTTAAAAACTGACTGGATAAGAAGTGTAGATTTAGACATCATCTCTATTAACTAACTGTCTCATATAAATAATCAACCCAGTTAATTAATGGCAGCTGCTGCTGGAGTCCAGCTTTTTGCCAGCAGAATGAATGCTTTTTTTTTTTTTTTCAATTATCTCATTCAGTCACATGGTTCATTTGCCTTTCGATAGACAACTAAATTGCCAAGGAAAGAAAATTTTAACTTTTAAATGCAACAAGAACAACAGGTACCTCCTGCCAAATCCTGTGATTGTGCTCACACTCTGCTACTGCACTGGCTTAGCCCACGGCTCCAGCTCAGACGGCGCTGATAGTATAATTATTTAACCTGCCCATATGACAGGGATTGAACCTTTGCAGGCTGCTGGTGGGAGGGTTTATCAGTGGCCTCTACCTTTGAAAAGAGATTGCATCACATCCCAGCTGGCATACCCAAATCGTCATAGGAATGGAGAAGCACATTGCTGAGACCTCTCTGACATCCAGTCCGTTTATACAAGCCCATTTTGGCCTCCTCTGATTCGGATCAAAACCCCCGTTAGAGTCTCTAACATTGTGCTGTGTCTGCTTACTGAAAATGTATTTGGAGTATCTAGCTTGAAAATTAGGCATCACTCCAAGCTCTTGCTGGAAACTCCTTGTTTCTATTACTGCTAACAGGAATAAAGCCTTGTTAACATGAGCTAAAAGTGATCTGGATCTCTCCCCTCCTTACACTGAGCATGCTTGCAAGAAAACGGTTCCAGACTCTGCGGGTAGATGATTTCCACGTGATGCCGTTCCGCTGTAGCGTACCGGAAATTTCAAAAGGCATCTCGTGCTGTTAAGTTAAAAGCATCATTTCAGACTTAGCCTTCTCAATGTTTTCTAGCACCACCCTCCATCTTGCATTTGTGTGGCTTGCTGTGCTTCATGGAGGCATCTGGTTTCAAATGAAGGGCCTAAGTTCTTTATGGATGATGCTTTCTGTTAGCTGGGCATTTATAGCAAGGCTTATGATGAAAGGAAGAGAACCAGGCTTCTTGTCCTGGACATGAGTTATGAAGTCTTGTGCAGGCACCACTGAAAGAACTGATTGAGGTAGATGTTGTGGAGCCCTGATTGCTCCTCTATTCATTTCTAGACTTCTGTGAGGCCTTGTAGCCTCAGTAAAAATCGCTCAACTGTGAAACAGCAAAAATGGGAATTGTAATTTATTGAAAAGAATTAGCAGAACACTGGTCCTTAACAGTTGCTAAATCCAGAAACCAGCTATGCTTCCCAGTTGTGTGTTGTGTCGATTTGAGTAGAGCTTGGTGTAACGGCCTCTGGTTATCACGCAGCAGGGCCCGTGCGTGGGCAGTGCAATGCTCCGAGCCTCCCGTTCCCCCGCAGCAAGGCTGCTCTCACAGTAGCGATCTGCTGTGGGCTGCGTATGTGATGTGAGGCAAACCACTGCTTCTCAGCTCCTTGGCAAGAACATCCTTTCCTTTGCCTTCAAGGTTTTTATTGCTCACACTGGGATTGCTTCCTTCTATAGCTGCGTGCCCAGAGCTGGCAAGGTGTGGCTGTATCTCATGCGCACTCGTTTAAATATCTAGCTTAAGTAGCAGGGACTTCAGTTTGGGCTGCAGATTGTGCATAAAATGGATAAACACTTGGACAACAAAAAGCTGTGACGGCAGGCACTTCAGTGCATGGTGGTCAATACCTTAGCTAACTCTCTTTAGCCCTGAATTCAGGGTGTAAGTCTTAATTTTCAGTCCTAAGTCTACTTGAGTAGCTGTGATGCTTGTGGCTGCAGTACAGACTTTTTTGTGTGGGAGGGATTAGACCGCGCCGTGGTCTTGATGCCTGTGCACCCTGGGCAACATCTTACCTTCTGTCCGTTGCGAGCTTTTCCAGGCGACAACCCAGGATCACCTTTCTGACCCTGAAATGAAAACCATAAATTAATGCCATAATCCAAGGACCCAGCCCATAGATGTGGTTCTGCTTCCACCAAGCCTCCAAATTAGAAAAACATGTTGTTTTATCTCTGTCTTGCCCTGACATCCCAAATGTATTAAAGTCCCCAGGTATAGCTGTTTTGCTGGCGCTGGTTGTGGTGAGTGATTGCTGCTGCTAAAGCACTCAGTTTTAAATAGCATTTGACAGTATTAAATTGACTAAAGAAAGGATAACTGGAAGAAGGCAATGTCAGGATTTTTGATACTTATTAGACTAGACAGCTGTGATTTCTTCCTTGTCTACAACTACCATCACAAAAATAATTATCAAGCCTATTACTGCGGCTAAACTCTCCTTCTTAACAACTGCTGGATGCTGTTGCTGTTTTAACTGTGGGGAACAGATGAAACTGCAGAGAAAGTTACACTAATTAGACACTACCAACAGCCAGAGCAATTGTGAGGCTTTCAGGCTGGCAGAAGAAAGAGGCACACTTTATCTTAAGTGGCAGTATTCTTTATTTTCCTTCTTAACAACCGTGACGAGAGAAATCACAATTTAAGACTGTGATCTTCTGATGAATGCAGGCTGGAATTTCAGCAGCATTTGAACATCTAATTCCCATAGCTTCTTTTGAAAATCCCAGTTCACATTCTTAAAAGGTGGAAAGGTGATGTGTGCACCTAACAAGGTGAGAGATAGAAGTAGGAAAAAGTAGAAGAGATTTGAAGCGTGCCAGATTCTTTTTGGCAGGGGTGAGGTAAGGCTTAGCACTCAAAGCAGCTTAGGACTGTATAACATCTCTTCTGGCACAGCCAGGACACGGGTATCCCACTATCAGGCACCGGCCGTTTAACGCCCCTGGGATCATAAACAAGTCGCAACCTCTGGGTGCCAAATCAGCAGCACGGGATTCAAAACCAACCCCCAAGCACAGGACAGTTGTGAGGGTTAATTGACATGTGTCGAGTGAAGGGCTGGGAGGGAAGGTGAGACCCTACAAAGGAGTAATCGTATTTATTAACTGGCATTTCTCATTAGCAGCACAAAGGTCTAGTTATAGCTAGCTGAGCAGCTTTTCCATGCAGCCTCACTGCAACCACATTCGACACATACTTCCCACCTTGCACAGAGTGTAAATCTCCCCTACTCCTCCTCCACCATCCACCAGAAGCTGCAAGGTTCAGGGAGTGAGATTACTTGGCTACGGACTGTAGGGAGCACTGCTGATTCAAGGCAGATGCATCTGTGCAAGTTCTGAATGAAGGCTGCCTGGTTTCCAAACAGTAATGAAGTCATGCAGATAATCTTGCTTTGCATGCAGCTGTTATCAGGGCAATTCTCCCACTCTTTGAGCTTCAGAGCAGTCAGTGGGTGCTACGACTGCTCGGAACAGGTTAGAGCAGTCCGCAGGATCACAGGTTGTTCACTTCTACTTTGCAAAATTAATTTACTGCAGCAGGTAGACACCCGCCACCCTCCCTAAATCTTGCCATGTGCTCAATGTAATGACTCTGAACCAGGTAAAGGAATACAAGCCTCTTGTGTTTTTCCCCGGGAAGCTCCAGCTCACGTTAGCAAAGACAGGGCTTTACATCATGGTTCTGTGTTCAACACTGCTGAGACCATCACACAGGTGGAGAACTCAGCCACGAGCAGGATCACGCGTCCCTAAGATCAATCAGCAAGACGGCATCAGGGCCAGAGAGAACGGATGCCTGGATGCTGAGGGCTGAAATTGTGAATTAATTGCGCAACACTTCTCACACAGCAACCACAACATGGGAATTAGCCTAAGCCTTGTCCGTCACTAAGCCATGGCAACTCGCCCACAAGCTTCTCGCTTTCCCATCCCAACTGACTGAGCACACTGCTTCCTCTTGTGAAGTAAGAAATTGTTTTCTTCTGTTTTTCCCCTACCTGGGAGAAGACTAGAGCCGGGCAATTTGAACACCTCAGCTTTGCAATCCCACTAATAGTATTTTAAACATCAGTGAGCCAAACTGATGAGCTATCTTGGAGCCAAACCATTCACTGAAAGGAAAATTCAATTTTTCCCAGTGCTGTAACAAGGGAGATTTACCCAGAGCAGCTAACTTAGCAAACCTTACTAATGCCTGATGCCAAAACCCTCCAGATGAGAGATGCAAACCCAACTCTTGTAATGGCTTTCGAAAACACACCCTGTCTGACAGCTAACCCTCCTCCCAATCCCAAACTTTATTAGGGCATCCTCGGACCTACATCTAGTCATTAGCAAAAACACCCCTCCTGCCCCAACCGCAGCTTACAGGTCACGCAGCCAGCCACAACCCTGGCCCAGCATATGCCTACAGCTGTTGAAGAGGTTCTCTGCTGTCATCAGTCTTTGCTAACTAGCTGCAATAGCAATTTTGCAATTGCCAAGGGCAACAAACAGAATGCAAAAAGTGGCAAGAAGACCCCTTTAAGCAGTTGCATGTTATAAATTGCTGAGAAAAGCACGATGGGCTAAATTCTCAGGCGGCACGAGTGGTTGTAATGCCGCTGAAGGAGTGGAACCATGCTCCAGAAGATCAGCAGGAATTTGGCTCAACAGCTACATACAGCTCTGTGCAAAAGATCAGCTTCCAAAGTACAAGGGCCTGCAAGTGCTCAGCTCCAGAGACGAGAAGGAGGTGGACTCTGCACAGGACAGATCCAGAAACGCAGCGGGCCGACAACACAACGCAATACAACCGGACAAGAGACGTGCACAAGCACGCACATCTCTGCCAGCTGCAATGCCACATCACATCCCTCGCACGCAGCCGATTGCCTGATCTTATGTGTGCTCAGCTGATAGAAATTATGCTCCTGCGTTACTTCCTAAGTGACAATGACTTGGTGTTAGTCATTGTTTCCAAGCTGTATCTATCTGGGAAACATCAGTTTTCTTTCTTGGATTGCTTGTTTTTTCCATGGTATTAACTGCTATCTCGCAAAGACCTAGTCCAGCAGCCACTTGAAGGCTCTCAGCAAGAGAAGTTCTAGTTGGGGCTGCTCTGCCTTGTCACCCAGGCTGAGCTTTCACATGTCCATAATTTCAGCCATGGGCTGGGTCTACTAAGAAGATATCAGGTCCCAGGTGCAGGCTGGTCAAGCCTGGCAAAGGTTAGAGGCATTGAAAAATGTAAAGGGGTAAAATATCAATTTTTTTGTGCTAAGTCAATCTTCTGGGACTGGTGTAACACAAGAGAAATAAAGGGGAGAAGTCAAAACTCTGGGATCTGATACACACTTTCCAAAGAGCTCTTCATACGCAAGGACCTTGCAATCGTGGCTTAGCAGCCTCTCCCTGCCAGCGGTGGTTATGCCCAGGCCTGGGGCTAAGCTACAGCTCTCACATTCCACTGCAAACCTAATACTTCTTTTGACGAAGCATCATGTAAGAACAGCCTAATCCTGCAAATGGTGGCTGGATAAAATTAAAATATATCGCACAGACTGATGACACCAGATCTCTGCTGCAGACTATTACAGCTATCCATCCGCTGAGGGCTTTCTGCTGCCAGACTGCACATCAAGTTGGAGGAAAAATGCTTACAGGAAGTTTTTATTTCTATTAGGAGACCAACTGAATACAGCTTTACAGGCAAATGATGATTTCTGACAAGGCATTAGGCTAAATGTGTTTTTTTAAAAAAATCCTATAGCACAGAAACATAGTTTGACTCTACAGACTGGATCAGGCTGAATGTGCAGGACTGGAAGTTAGATAAAAGAACTTTGATTTGACTTATAAAACTCAACAAGTGTGATCTGGAAGTCATTGATGGAGAATAAATGCAGAACACTAAGATGCAGAACTTTTACAGCCTCACTTTTCAGGCCATATAACTATACTTTAGAATTTAAAACAGCTGCTGTTCACCAGCATGTCTCCAGTGCCTAATTTTTAATCACGTAGAGGCAGCATGCCAAGTTTCCAGAATCTTTTTCCCAGAGCATCAATAGTGTTCATAACATCTCTGCCTACTGATGAAATCATGAAAAGAAAGGACTCTTGCTTGTACCTTTCTCTCTGTTTGGCTGAGATCCTAGTGAAAACCTCTGTTAAGCATTGCCTTTCAAAACTCAACTACTCTTTAGTCCCAGATAGGTGTTATAAAACACAAATCTACTTCTGTGTAAACAAGGACACCAAAACAATCCAAACCAATTTCCCAAGAACTTCACAGTCTTTAGGTAACACAAAGCCTTACCCACAGGAACCAGCTGGGAATTAAAACATCTTTCTGAAGGGTTTTGCAGCACACCAGATTAGCCCCCGTCTAAAGCGGGAGGACTGAAGTCCCTTGCAAAGGGAGGAGGTCCGGCTGCGGGGGGTGACTCCCACCTTGCAGCGCTCCAGCCTCCACCCGGCTGTAGCATCCCGGGGGGAGCATGTGTACAGGGGAAAAGGACAAAACACGGGGCTCCTGGCACTGCAGGAGGAGGTCTGGGAAACATGAGGACATCTACCAGGAAGCAACGGGATCAGTTTGGGAGGACTGATGGAGATCAGGGTTCCCAGAAATTCTGGAGAGGGAAGGAGGGATGGAGGAGTTTCAGGAGGAGGAAGGCAGAAGAGGAAGCCGGGTGCTTCCAGTCCCAGCTCCGCCACTGTCTGGACCCAAAGGTGGAGGAGTAGGTTGCAAAATCCAGAGAAAAGAAACGAGAAAAGCAAAGAAATCCAGACCTAGTGAGGATCCGGAGTGGGAGGATTCCACTGCCCTCATCTCAGCGTAGCAGTTTGCTCCCTGGCACAGGCATAGCTTAAGCAGGATCCTAATTAGGCAATCTTTGAAATTAGGGAGAACCAAGGACCCAGGCACGCAGCAGGATCTCTCGCAAGCACAGGAAAAGCTTTGGCTGTGCTGCTGGAGGGCCTGAGCAGAGGGGAGGGGAGAAATGGCTTCAGCTACTCGTCATTTTGTACAGAGCGGGAAGGAAAAGTCCATCCCCACTCGTACGTCCTCCGAAACAGGAAGGCAAAAGTTCCTTGCACCAAATAATACTTACCTTCAGGCCAGGGGGGCCAGGTGAGCCAGGGTTTCCATGGGGACCTGGGGGACCCTAAAAAACACAACAAACACAAAACAGAGTCAAAAGGAGTCGGTAGGCATCTGCGTTAGTCCCAGGAGCAGCAGCATCTCAGGCGGTGCTGCGGCCAGACCTAACAGCACAGCACCAGCTTCAACAGCACCCTTGGAGCGGTGACACATTACGGACGGTGAGGTGTGTCTGCCACCACAAGACATGTCATGACAACGAGATGATTTGGGTACACCAAACATGCCACAACCAGGCAACAGAAGCTACTTTGGGGTCAGGGGAGTCAAAGCTCTGCAAGGAGCCCCAGCAGACAGGTATGGAGGTCGGCTGAGTGGAAGTGTGGCAGGGTGTTAACAACTGTTTTGGCCAAAATGGAAAAGAACACAACTAATTACTCATGGGAAATTTTAAATTGTTCAGCTATTTGAAATAAACTCATTTCCCCAGAAACCAGAGGTTACAAAGAGAATGGATGGACGGACCAAAAAATGGGGGGAGCAGAGGTAAGTCCCTGTTTAAACCATTTAGATCTATATTTTTGCATAAGTCTCACAAGCCAATGACACTGTCAGAGTATCTACCTTGGATCACATACAGCAGTATCTCCTTTTGCATCGCATTTTAAACCACCCTGCATATTTTCCGAAGACTATTTAAGGAGTTATCTGGAATAAGCAGCTAAGAATAGTTTATCCCAGGATTGTATACAGCACAGAAGATCTGTTAAGCTTTCACGCAGAAGTAATAACAATTCTAAGTCCTCTTGAACACGTTCCTGGGAGATGAAACAACCTGAAGATTCAATTCCAATGGCTCCTGTTCTGCCAAGACTGTGTGTGAGCTTTACACTACCACGAGGAGCACTTTAATGTACCCTCTAGTTAGGAGGAGTACAGGATAGGGGATAAAAACCCACTCAGACACCTTCTCAGAAAGCTGTAGTATTTTTGATGTGCTCTTCAGCATATGTGGGGCCAAAATCTTCAGGGTTTGATTTCCAAGGAAAATCACTGCAGTTAAACATGCGACTGCCATCCAAGTTCAGTGCCCTTGCTCTCTTTGGAGAGAACATCACTGCGCTGATGTCTATTCAGTTTTATTTTTACTACACTGTAATAGAAAATAATGCCTTTTTCTATTTAGCTATTGTATCTTGCGGTACAGACAGTTGTCGGGTGCTCAGTGCTGTTTCACAACACATGCTGCTCTCCTGTAAGAGGCTGTTCAATTAAAAGGCCGAGGCTGAACTTTTCAAATGGTATTTTTTACTCAAATAAATTTAATGTCCCGTTCTTAAATTCCTTCCAAATTTTCAGCCTAAACCAAACACATTTATTGTCCCATTCTTAATCTCCTTCCAAATTTTCAGCCTGAAATTCTCCAATGGTTTAGCCTGGCTGTGAATTTCCAATGAAACAGAAACAACTTTAATTAAAATTAAAGTGTTTGAGTATCTATGTGTCATTTGAAAACTTACATAGCTGCTGTAACAAGAGTAACTGAGCACTGAGTAGTCTCAAACAAATCCATGTTCCCCGCAAACTACGGCATCATCCGTTCACCTCATTGGGCGGGACACCGAAACAGACTTAATGTGCTGCTTCAGGTAATTCAACAAGTCTGTGGTAGCAAAAGTGCTTCAACCCAAGTCTTCCAAGTCTCCGATATGTATGAAAATGAATATTAAGCGACAGAAATCAAGAACAGTAAAGAATCTAGAAAAGATGAGTTCCTAAAAAGCTCTTACACGTAAGCAATAATCCAGGTAGCTCTGAACAAGGTTCATAAATCCAGAGTGCTGCTAGATTTGAGGAGGGAATTCAACTTTGGAGTCAGGCAGCTTGGCTCAAAGCCCATTTCAGTGCAGTTAGTTGAAATCTGTGCTCCACCATGGCCTGGGGCAGACTTCAAACAGTGTCAGACTGGAGGGAACAGCATGGTTTCGTGTGACTCCCAGCTGAAAAGGATAGTTTCCAGGAGGAAACCTGGAACAGACGAAGCTCAGCTGCTGATCAAGAGCTTCTGGGTAAGAGATGAAGCATGCCTCCTGCAAAATTTGGTGCAGTCTCCTCCAGAACTAAACCAAAGCATGGCAACACAATCATAAAAAGCCTTAACCAAAAGGAAGGAAGAAGGGAGAAAGAATCTAGTCCAGTATCCAGTGACAAAACACACGATTATGAAAAACACAGGCTCTTGACACAAGATGGAGCCTTTACCGCTGAATTCAATGAGACTCATTATATGTAATCCAGGCAAAGGAAAGTCAGAGACCCATCCTGCTCCCAAAGACCAATGTGGTCTTCTCTTAGTGAGAAGTGGCCACATCCTGCTGATGAAGTGACAGAGGGAAGTCCAGTCTGGCACGCAAGAAACTGCTGTAACCAAGTCTGGGGCTTGTGCTAGACATTTTAAACTGCTCTCATAACTGTGGAGAGAAAAGGGCGTAGTCTGGCAGTAGTCCTAAAAATGGTAAAAAATAACTGATCTTGATGTGTTCCAACATGGTTAGTCCTGAATCTGTGATTACACCCACATTCTTGGCAGAGGAGGAAGATGCGATGCGGTACAGTTAGATGAGCTGAGTAACAAAAGGTACAGGACAGCATCCGCCTCAGGAGCTGTTAGCAACACAAAATCTGAACAGGCAGGCCTTACAAATTAATCCACACACCGATGCGCAAACCCCAATAACAGTCATCATGCCCTCAAGCTACCCATCCTTGTTTTATTAAACCCAGTCCAATGTTCGTTTCTCCTCTGCTGGGCCCAGCAGGATTACCCTTCTCCAACCAGTGCTCCCACAAATAGCCCTCTTTTCATGGAGAAACAATTCAGGAGTTAATCACTTTGTAGTTCTATAGTTAATTGCTACCTATATTTTACTCATGCTATCCTGGATTTAATAAAATTTCCCACTCAGGATTCTCCTAAGTATATTTATCATCAATACACGAGTTTTGCTCCTCTTTTCTACACACAGGATGGGACAATGCCGAGACCAGTGAATAGAAAAACCTCCACAGCATGTATTACTATTTGCACGCGTTCCTGTTTACACACTCGCTTGGGCTCCCTTAGAACTGCTGAAACAATCCAATCTAGTGACAAGACAACTTGCATTCGAAATCTTCCCTCACCAGAAATTCCATGGAAAATTTTACCACGGGGCAGCAGTAGCCCAAGGCTCAGCGGCGGGGAGGCCAGAACAATCCCTGAATGTGTTCTCCAAGGGAGTGGGGTTTCCCAAAGGTGACGGGTTTGTAATCTCCCTGGAATGTCTTTTACGTGAACGATGCTACTTGAGAACGACACTGTGCCATCCAGTTCATCTCGGTGACGTGCCTGGAGATGGGACCCTGCTCACAGAAGAGCTTTTATGTCTATTGGTTCATGGCCCGCAAAAATTAACAAAAGTGTAACTGTGCACAGCTCCCCCCATCCCTCCAGCATTCACGAGGAGGGGAAAAAAAAAAAAAAATCCTCCGAACTCCTGCTAAATGCTAGAAAGCTTCAGTCAGAGGAATGACCACTCATTCAAAACTCATTATGTCTTGGGGTTTCACTGTGTAAAGCAACTTTTTCTGCTCCTGACCTACAGATCTCACTCTGACCTCTGGCTTGCTGAAAAATGAGCTAAATATTTGAAGTGAAGCCAAACAAACTGTTTCTTTAAACACTTCTTTTCAGAAATTGGAAAATCTTCCTAATGGAATGAGGATATCGGGGAACCTCTGTAAGCTGACTAAGTTCTTGCTTGTTTTAGGAGGGAAGCCCTGCATTTTGAAGGACAGGGAGATTTTTTGCAACCACAGACCAAATGTAACAGGGACATGTTATGCTGGGACCTTGCTATCTTTCAAGCTGCTGAGGTTCACAGGAGGATGGGAAGAGCATCCCGAAGCACCAGGGAGTACATACATACTGTCTTCACCCATTCATTGGGATTTCTCCTGTGTTGTATCAGAGAAGTTAAATAACACAAGAGCAATCACAGCATGCCAGGATTTTTATTCCCAATTCTGCCTCTGACCTGTCACGTGAACGCGGATAAAATACTGCCCTTGTACCTGAGCTTGCTCACCTTCTAGAGAGGGAGATTGACTTCCAGTGGGATCCGGCTTCCTAAATTATTTGTTTTGGAAAGTTTGACCATAGCTCTCTTCTTGCTGTCCTGGGAGTGAAGCCAACAACTGGACTCCTGTCTGTCACGCATCGGCTTGCTGTCTCCTTTGCGTAGGAGGGGGACAGAGAAGGTTTACACAGCACTTGTCTGGAAGGCAGCACTTAAGTCCAAGTATCATGGTTCACAGCGCTTTTCTGCAGACCTGCTTAAATCGTGGGTAGTTTGCTGGTCTAGCTACACCAGCGAGAACTGCAACGACTCAGAATTTGTGATCAATGTAGAGGTACTGGCAAAAGCCCCTCATCTGGACAGCCTGGAAGTGAAGCTCATCGTGTCCTGGGTGAGGCAGGAATAAGCTACAATGGTGCAGAAGTTATTGCTCCGCCGGGAGCCCTTTGTTGACAGTTACTTGTAGAGCTTGTTAGCACAGCTCTGCTAGCAAAACCCAGCCTCGGTCGCTGCTTCCCCGCTAAACCTTGATGTTTGAAGAAACGCAAAGGTCATCTGCAGAAATAAAGTGCAACGCCCGTCGCTTGCACGGAACTGCTCTGTGTGGGTTGCTGCGCGTGTACGCGAGTGCCACCGCTCACACATACACAACCGTGGAAAAGCTGTCCCGCTACGTGCCCAGCAAAGAAACCTGGGGAAACCCTTCACTGCGAAACCTGCCATTCCCTTGATCTTACAGAGACGCTTGCCAAGGCACGTGGCGCGTTCATTTGAGGAGAAGCAGTGTGGACAGATCTCTTGCTTATGCCTCAAATTTTTAATGCAGATATAAAAGCTGAAAACCATCCTAGCTGGATACAGAGAGAGAAAAAGACCCTTCCTGTAATGTGCAATACAGCAATACCTATACAGGTTTGCAGAGCTGCTGAGAAAGTGCTATGAGCCATCATTTCAACATTTTTACTTCTTTCCCTTTGAGCTCTTATGCAATAATAATAAGAAACACTCAGCTTTTATTTATCTCGTATCTCTGCCATCATACTTGCAGAGAACAGAGCATAAGTATAGTCTGAATCTGTCTCAATAGGTCCTTCATGCAGAGTGATAGGGTATAAAATTAATTCCATGCTCCTAAAATGGGGATTGGCTTTTAAAAATCGAGAAATTGTCATTTTCAAGACGACTGCCACTATCCACTTAGCAACCCTACCTTGGGATGCACTGGAATGCCGAGATGTCTCCTGAACACAACCTCTTTCATGCTTTTACAAAGACTGGCGTTTGTTATTGCAAACCAGGTGGCATTGCTTACATGGAAAAGCAACATTCGGACTGCACAGGCAGTCCAGAGATACTTATCTGCTGGAAACAAGGAGACAGAACCATGGGATCAGCCAGCTTTTCTTACAAACTGTCACTGACCACAATCTCACCCTCAAAGGAAAAGCTAATCAGAGCTTTCGCTTTACCCTGACCAGCACAGGGGGGTGAAAGGGAAATAAAACAGAGACAATATGGAATTCAAAGGAGTGGAAATACTGCGCTACATCAGCAAAAGAACCACTTTATGGACTTCACAGCTACAGAAGGTCATGAGTCAAATGCTGCGACTGGATTTTCAAATGAGCCAAGTAATTATATAAGCATTAATAATGTAGAAATTATGCAAGCTACAGCAAGGGCAATTATGTCTCATGCTTTCACCCATAAACTGCATTGGTGACAAGAAAAAAATCCTTCCCTTCTCCTGGCATCGAGCACTGCACAGTTGCATGCAACATTCACCTCCCCTCACGAGCTCCAGTCTTGGACAGGAGCCTCATGGGACACCTCATGGGTTACCCATGGGCTGGGCTGGTGGAAGAACGGTGTGGCTGCTTTGTTTGAAGACCAGGTTAGGCTAGAGGTAGAACATAACCCCTGCAGCGTATTTATTTTTAAGTGGCTCATACACAACAAAAGCAAAAGATGCAAGAATTCCCCTAAGCCTGTCTTAGTTTGGCAGCTCTTCTTTGCAATGAAATCCTTAAACTCCAAAAAGCCATAAGAAAAAAAATACTAGAAGTAACACGTTGCAAAGTCAAAACAACTTCTGCACAGAGCAATTCTGTCTCCAGTGCTCCAGGCCAGACATTTACAGAGTGACCCTTTTGCCCCTTCCCAAAATTAGCACAGCCTCTTTGCAGAGGTCTGAGCCAAGCCAGGCTCAGCTGTGCTGAGCTCTTCCTAACTGGGAACTCTTTCCTGGGCCGATTCTCAGCACCTCTGGCACAGACTGAACTCAGAAATCCTTTGTTGCTTATTGTCTTTCAGAGGATCATCTCAAATATAGGATGGAGCACGCCACAGCTGGGAAGTAACACAGAAAGTTATGACACAGCTTCCACAATGCTTTTTTCTTCAGAAAAACTCAAGTTTTGGTAGATAGTGGAATTCAGATGTAGACCTGAAATTTGGTCATTCACGTAGCAGGAAGGGGATGCAGCTGGGGTTGCCAAACACAGGGTCTTGTTTGCACATCACAGGATTGCAAGAAGTAACACCAAACAGCTCTTGTGAGTAGCGAGCTGGGCAAGGAACAAACTTTCTTGGGGACTTGCTAAGAACAACAAACTCCAGGCAATTTGCTGATGTGGTTGCTGCTCAGGGTATTTGCAAGCAGAAGACATCAGGGATGTACAAACAGTTGTGCTGATGTTTCACTACAAAACGTATCTGCTGTAGATTGTCCTGCTGATAAAACACGAGCCTAGTGCTAACTAACACCTTACACTTAGAGCAGAAGTTGGTACTGAGGTCTGCTGACACCCAAGCCCAGGCTGCAGGGTGTCCTGCAGACCTTTTGAGTTTTATTGTTGTAGAAAGGAGCTGCATTAATCTTTACTGGTTACTGCAAGATCTCACAGGACTGTAACAAGTGTCCTCAGGGAACGCACAGCCTTCTAGCTCTTAGCCTCTCGGTTGTTCTTTAAAGACATTACATGGGGTTGAGTTTTAGCCAAGTATGTGTGAGGAAATCTCCCTCTGCAGCCAGGCCAAGATGCTGCCTGGATCATGGATCCAAATATCCCCTCCTTCCAGCCTCAGACACTTGCATCTTTTGATTCCCAACCCACATCAGTTCAGCGCTCAGGAAACAGGCTCCATGACTGTACCCTTGCGGGACAGCACCTTGCTACCATGAAAACGGTGCCAACAATTAACTGTATCCAGGTCAGGCATGTTGCCCAGCTTTGGGAGACTACTTCTGTAGCTAGGCCAATGCAGAAAGCTTTTCTCACAGCTAGCTGCAGCACTCGGCACCAGATGTTTGCTCAGCATAGCACTTGAGGTTCAAAGATCTGCATTAGAATTTAATGTAGGGAGGAAGAAATTAAAGAATTTGCAATGGATCTTGTAGAACAGCTCGGACATTTTGCTCTAGAACAGATCTCAGTCTGGGGAACACCATTGTGTGTCGAGTTCTTGGTCCTGGGCCATGGTCCCATGAGTGAAGGCATAATGACAGCGAAGGACCTCAAAGGAAACAATTTGGGAAGCTGGGAGAGTGAAGGACAGGACAGAAAGCAGCCAAAGCTAATATTCAGCACTGGGTTTGCAAGAAGGAATAGATACTGGAAACAAAATGAGACACACAGAGCTCATTCTTCTGAAAGCCATTTGGAAACATTCATCCTCAGCCTTTGCTAATGCCAAGCTCGAGGAGGCTGCAAATCACCGGTGTGGCCTCCTGAAAACCTTTAACAGGGAATGAGAGCATGGAGGAAGGCCAGACCTCAACAGTGGGCCTTGAAGCAATCACTGCTCAGCCATAGGAACATACAACAGCCCTGGGAACAGTAGGACAAGTACAAATGCAGAGAAATTTTTAAACTACTTACTCGGGAACCTCTCTTGCCAGGTGGTCCTGGTAAGCCTGGCAGACCTGGTGGACCCTAGAAAAATAAAAATAAGTATTAATGACAGTTCTACACAACAGGATGGTGCTCCTGACAGTGTTTCAGGGAGAGAGACCCGTAATACAACCTTTTGGCAAAGACCTGGGAAGAATGGCTAGTTATAACACCACTGCCAGAACTTCCCTTCAACTTATGCTATTACCCTAAAGGGATAAAAGCCATGCCCAATAACATCTGCAGAAGCATATGTTTCCATAGAGCAGAGACAGAGCGTTCACATCTTTCTGCTGTAGACTGCATTCCCGTGATCACAGCTGTTTCACGCTTCCAGTTTCCTGGACCCATGCTGTAACACAGGGGTAACACAAGTCTCTCAGCTTCGGAGTTTCCTGCTACGTGCTAGCAGACAACAGAAGTAATGTGTAGCACCTTGGCGAGGGGGGAACATCGTGTGTTCTAATATACACCAGCTGAGGATGTATAGTTCTTGGTCTTGTAGGTTCCTACATGAGTTGTAACATAATCGCATACCAGCACTTCATATTTTAAAGCAGCATGTTATAAAATGTAATAAAATTGGTGTCAATGTTGGAAATTCTTTAATATGGCTCTGTAATATAGGAAAGGTCAACTCATACATGTCAGAGTAGTGGGGGTTCTTGGAAGAGGGTGAGAACAAAGTGGAGATATCAGGCGCCCAGCTGTGCACTGATCTGAAACATGTTAGGAAAAAATACTTAACCAATGAGGTTTGAACTCCTTTGAATTTATTCATTTATTTATTCATTTTTTCAATGGACTGGAGAATTCAAACTTCTGGAGAACCATTTGCAACTCCTAATAACTCCTCAAAACTTCTTTTCCCCCAAGCCAAATATGTCTAACAAGAATAACTGTTAATTAAAGTGTCTCCCAGAAGATTTATATTCTAGTAGCTTGTTACAAAAGAGGAGTTTTCATCGCATGCAGGAGAGAGAGAGAGAGAAATCCAGAGCTGCAGACTGAAGGCTGTTTGGAAGGCAGCCTGAGCTCTCCAACTGCGTGGTGGTCAGGAGAGCAGGTCCCAGGAGCAAGGCTCCGTGGGGAAGATGGGTGCATCGCATGGAGCAGGTGCAGCACGAGCCCTGTGGCCATGCTCTGGCCCCAGCACAGCCTCGGTCCCTTCCCACTGGGTCATCTCTGTAGGACCTCACGTGTACGATCGCCCCAAGCGGAGCCCGCTGCAAGGTTGGCCCTGCTGCTGCTGAAGGATTGCCAGGCAGAACAGCTCGGGCTCTGCGGTGTATTACTGGCCCTGAGGAAGAGTGAAAAGTTCATATCTCTAATGCAGTTTTCAGGAGTCGTTGAGTGCATGATTTAGTAACAGAAGTAAACCCTGGAGATTCCTACCCTAAATCTCATGTCCAGGATAAGAATTTGAATAGAGAAAATGTGCCTGAACCACATAGAGAACTGATGAATAAACACTCCCTTAATATTACCAACCCTCCTATACACAAGCAGCAAATTAGTCAGTATAAAAGAGATCTTGTAAAAAAGACATCCAGCCAAACTTGGAACAGTAGAAAAAAGTCAGGAGGACAAGTAAGCAAAGCCCAAGGTAGGTCTGTCTGTGCTACTAATTGGTCAGGACATCAAATGAATCATAACATATGTTTTTCTTTCGTTATTTCTATCTGTAGTAAAGACGACAAGCAAAGGATTGTTTTCAAAGTGTAAGAGCCTACGCAGCAAACAACAGCTAACACCCCACACTGAAACACACAGGGATGGACTTCTACCACCGTACCACTCACTGCTGCTACCCAACACTGCTGCCTGTCCTGGAGATTTCCAATCTCTGTCGCCTGGGATGCTTCATCTGACCTCTTTGCAAGTTGCTTATTGCTGGCTACCCCAGTATTACTGGTCCTTCTATTAACAGCCCTCATTGATACAGCTGACCCTCATTTTAGCAATACACACAGCATTTTAACCTGCTATTGTGCCAGCTCAGGGCCCCGTGCATAATGCAATTATACAGCTGTGCAAATAGACACATGATTGTAGGGTTTTTTAAGCCTCATGTATAATTGTGCTCCAGAATCCAAGCTTTTATTAAAAAAATCCCCTTGCCCTTTTAGTTGGGAAGATAACTATCCAAACATGAATCCAATGCAACTGACCCAGCGACAGTTAACAGAGTTTACCAAAGATTAATGCAAGTCCTTAGCCTCTTCTCCATCAAAAGTCAACCCCTAAGAGAAGAAGTAAGAGAAGATGCAACTGTCTGAGAACTGCGTTCCATGTGCACCAGAATTGAGGTGACCTTTTCCACCTTCCTGTTAACAGCAGCTGCAATTGTACTTGGCCACTTGAGTAAAAACCTTCTCCAAAAATATGGGCTGTTCCGAATAAGCTGAAGCTAACAGAAAAATAAGGAGAGAGTCAATACCTGCACTGGAGCAGGAATACAGAGTTAAGGGAAAGGCATTTAGCTAGAACAGCACAGAAAGAGCAGTATGTAATTCAGGAGTCCCTATCACTTTCCTTTGGTTTCATTTGCCTTTTCTTCAGCTTTTTTCTTCCCTGTCCTGAAGGGTAAGAGGAATAAGGTGACTGTGAGACGGTACCAGCTCAAATGTACCAGCCACTGGTAACTGCGTAAGCCAAGGGGGTGACCACGTATACATTAGAAACAAGCCAAGGTGGAAGAGCACTGGGGTAGCTGGATGAACACAGGTAGTTGTGAAACACGATGCACTGCTGCTCACACAGTCCCTTGGTGGTTGGATTGGATGGGACACGTACGGTGCTTTCCTAGTGACTCATTTCTCCTCTGGCCTCTACATGTGGCTCTGTATCATCCAGCCCAAGTTCTCAAACAAGAGGCCCACGTCAGACAACTGGCTTTGCCTGGGAGAGCAATACTGACATACATACAAAGAAAAAGCCACATCCGCAGAGGCACCCAGAGAAGAATAAGACCAAATCAGGGCCCAGCTACTTACCAGCGATGGATGCAGCCCCACTTAAAACGTGAGGCTCTGAGATGTGGAGAGTAAGAGGCGTCTATCAACGAGCCACCACGCAGCAAGCTGCTAAGAGTCTGCCTGGAGGTAATGCCCATGCAGGCCCTACGCTCACCAGACATCTCACCTAACGCAGGGAAGAGTTAAACCGGTCACACAGAGCCTGTGTAGACCTTTCCTGTTAGAGCATCCCTAGGGAATTCCGTAGGGAGCTGTGGGAAGTTCTCCAAGAGGCAGGAAGGTTTCCTCTTCCTGGCAGCTGGAGAAAGATTATCACTTCTCTGCTCCTGCCTTCCCATTGCAGGGACGCCCCATGAGATCCATGAAGCTGACAGCCTCCTGCAGCGGGCTACCGTTCCTAGCACTTCGGTTCTTGTCTCTCTGGCTTCTTGCCTACTCCGTTCTGCAGACTGATGGCAGAGAACACACACCCTGTTATCACACAAAGCAAAATCAGAGATCAAGAAGAAATGTGGCAGAAGCAGATACTCTCTCTTCTCAAGCCAAACAGCTGAACTGTTAACCAGCCTGAACACTTCTGTGAAGCAGCTAACGGCAGCCACACAAAAGTTTAACCCTTCTCAGTTTCCCACGGTAGCATTAGCAACGATGCCTGATCCCACCAAATGATTATAGGATTTATTCTAAGCTGCTGCTGGGAAACTTTCTGGCGCAAAGGGGACTTTTTTTCTCAGCTTTCTGAGCTTCAAATTGCAAATGGAAAATTAAGCTAAGTTGTCTGAAAGGGAAATACATCGGACCCTGAGGACAAGAGAAATCTCACCATTTCCTCTTGCTGCTGAGATCAGCCAGTTGATACCTCTGCCTCTCCCACACCATGACCCCCCTCACGCTGCTTCCTCTGCCCGCAGCAACGCCTCTGGGAGCGACGTGCCTTCAGATCTCCAAACCTGAGCAAGGCTGAACCTGTTCCGAGAGGGCTTCAAGGAAAGCGCAATCGGTACGGGAATTGGTGCTGGTGATTTGGGAAATGACTCGCTTCCTTTTGAGTGACTACTGAATCAACTTGCTCAGATAGCAAAGTATTCCTGTCATTGTTTCCCCAGGGGCAAGTATTCAGTGTAGTAGCAAATAGCTGACAGTTACCCAGGACACAATTCCGCCCATATTCCGGTGCACTCTGATAAACTGACATCTATATTTTAGGGTTTCTCCAACGTACTTCTGCCTGCCCCGCTCTGTACCCCTGCACAGCATTAGTGGAACAGTTCTCCTTTATCCCAGAACCAGCCGTGTTTCAGAGGTGGGCATCCTGCCCTGCACAAAACACTGCAAGGACTGAGGAAAGAAGAGAGAATGTTCTTCTTTCTCAGATGCTAACGCATGTGGTAAGACCTAACTCAAAAGGGAGTTCGGGATATGCATCGAAAGCTTCTCGCTCACATTGGCATCAAGTTCTGAGCGGTGGCGTTACCCCCACAGACAGAGAACCTCTCTTGTTTCCTTCCTGGAGGAGGATGAAGCGCGCTTCATATGCAAGGTCACTGCCACAAATCCACCGCTTAGCCTTGTAAGTCCGGAAAGCACCAACACGGAGGGACTGAGCAGCTACTGGGGCAGCACTAGAATTAAAAATCCCCTGCTCAGGAAAACGGAAGAGGAGGAGAAGACCTCATCTTCAAAAGACACGCCAACCCTGCTTCACCTCACTGTCCTTGCCAGGCACTGTGCAGAGAGAGACAGGACCTAAACTAAAACCCAGCTTGAAGTACTGCCTAAAACAAATCTGCAATTTTGGGGGAAAAAAAAAATAATCCAGCACTTTGGTTACTTTCTTCGCCAAAGCAGGCTTATCATATCAAATTTGGTTTCAACCAGTCTAAAAATGAAAAAGCCCTCGTAATTCTGGCAGGAACCGAGATGTTGGTGGAAAGCCAGTCTTGTAATACGATTTCCGCAGGAGACACAGATGTTCATTCTGGGTCTGTACAACACCTATCACAGAAAAGTCCTTGTCCACAACTGGATTCCTAATAGACTAGCAGCACAATACATAGCAAAATATTAGTATTCCAGCTTGATGAAAGCAGCTTTTCTATAGACATCTCAGGAACAGTCTCTGCATCAGGCACTTCCGACTCTCGAGCAGCCTCAGACCTTGGAAGGAAGTCTGAAGGGGCATGGAAAGGGATCCCATACTGTATCACTCACTTCCTATTTTTAAAGATTTATAAAAATACCTGTATACATTTATACAATACATCCCTACATCCTTTGCAGCACATTTATCTCAATCATACTGTTACTCCTTTTCAGAATGAACTTTGTTGTAAGCGAACAGACCGCTCTGATGCTTCGTCATTTGCCTACAAGAAGATTTCCCTTTGGGGATCGTTCTGGTTAAGTTAGCAGAAAAGAAATGATCTAACTGTGGAGTGAGGCTAAAGCTTTTCCCATGTATTACACAAAGCGTACGATCTTCTGAGTCTTTTTTTATTAATATGACTCATTCATTAAGAGACATTCAAACACATTGTGTGTTCCTTAATTTATCATAGACTGTCAGCTTGAGTAGCCTTTTCTGGTACAAAGAGGACTGGAAATAGGCACTTCATGTTTTATAAGCGTTCCCAATCACCTCTCTCCCCCCTAACCCACTGATTGAATTGGCAAGGATCGCTTCTTTATGAAAGGAGCTGGGCTCCAAGACAAACTGCTCATGCAGAAGATGGCAGCTGGAGCAGTCCAGACCGGGGATGCTCAGAAACACTGCTGCCCCATGAAGGAAGGCTGCCTGCCTGCCAGGGTACCGCACCGCTGCCTGGGCTGCTGCCACCAGGGGTTGAGTCTGGGGCTCCGGGTCACGCACCGCGCCAGGCAGATGGCAACTGGAGGATGCTGGTGTACCCACCTGGGGACTCTTCCGACTCAGATACTTGGGGAGTCGCTCACTCGCTCCCTCCCTGCTCCTCTTGCGTTACTCAGTGCTTCCATAGTCTCTTAGTGAATTCAGCCTGCTCCTCTGCACCTTCAGCATCAGGTATGGTTTTCTTGCTCTAAGAATAACCCTCAGACACTAGGCAAAAGAGTCAATACAGGGCTTTTTGTTTGCAGGGGCAAAAAAATCTATGGGATTACAGCCTTATTACATAGGAAGAGAAAGGTCCAACTTGGGGTACACCGCGTACAGCCCTGCTAGACCCCAGGGCTGCGCCAAGGCAATGGGTTTGCTGCAGCTTCACCACGTAACACAGAGCTGATGGGCAGGGGAGAGGGCTGCAGCCCCCTAAATCTCCCCATCAAACCTGCTGCTGGTATAGACAAACCAACAATACCCCATCCACCGAAGGATTCAAAACACCTATCGCATCACAACCTTGCAACGGCTTGAGGGCTTGACGTGCTGGCAACAAAATACTATTTTTCATCTATTAATTTTCTTTCCTGGGTGCCCAAGCTACTCGCAGCCGTGTGCTGGGGCCAGGCTGCTCTGCAAGCTCAGCGAAGGCCCGCTTGGCCCCGCGCAGGGACGGGAGACCTCGAGCGAGGCTCGGCAGAGGTGCTGCGGGCAGCCGTGGGGATGATTCAGAAGGACGTTTGCCAGCTGCTGAGTCAGTGCTGAGTTACTGACTTAGCATGATGTTTGGGTGTTCTTTTTGCTATTTCCCCCCTCCAAAAGAAATGTAGAGCCGAGATCCCAAATGCTTGTGGTTATTAATGGTTCCCAAGAAATTTTTCTTTTTTAAGAGCATATTATTCTCCCTCCTCTAGCTGCCCAGAAAAACCCAACATTCCTGAAGAATTAATGCTCTGCCATTAGTCGCATGTGGGACGCAGCATCTCCATTTCCTGTTGCGCAGCACCGTGGTGGTCTTTCAGGACAGATTAATCCATGGAGGGTGCTGCCGTTTGCAGCTAGGCGAGCAGATCCTTTTAGCCCCTTGCTTGCACTCTAACCATGCAGACACCTCCCTCAGTTTTGGGGAAGGGACCCTTCTGCACAGCTAAGGTTATACCACAATTATTTTGGTAACATTCACAAAGCCAGAAATGCAGAGACCACAGCGCCTGAGTCACCACAGCCTCACCCCCCGGCTGTCAATCTCATCCTGATTTTGGGATGATGAGGATGAGAGCTGGACAGGCAGGGTGCTGCTGGCTGCCAGCCTGCCTCCGTCTGCCCATAAATCGTTGCCAAGGTGGCCCCGATCCTTGCTGAAAAGACAGAAGGCAGTTTCCCCACTCACACTTCCCTGCCCAGCACGATCGTCTTCTTGAAGAGACCTTGTATCAGGCAACACAACTGGAAAAACTAATTAATCATCTTACCCTTCCACCCGTGCACCAGACTCCGTGAATGATGTTCCCAGCCTATAACCTGCCCTGTCCAGGGAAAGCGCCGGGCTGCGATATCACGCAGCAGAGCAGGAAGGGCTGTACTGACCTCATCAGACACGTCTGCCCAACAACACGAGAACGGCGCCAGGTAATTACTCAAGCACAGAGCATTTATCAGCACTTCTTCTGAAACATGCTCGTCTGGCCATAGAAGTGCTACATTAATTTCTCCACATGTCATTCCCATTCCGGTCTTTTCTCCTCTTTCTCTTCCCACGTCAGAGACATCCAACGCAGTATGGTACAGAGATCTCCGAGTGAGTCACAGGAGCTATCAAACACCGCACGGCAGCCAGCTCCAGCTGAGCCATAACCTTTCCCTCCCAAAGTGCCGACTTTGTTTCCAGCAGTCAAAGAGGATAAGGCCATACAGAGCCTCCAAGTGTTCTCCTTTCCCTCAATTCAGGACTCCAGTTGTTCTCAGACAGGATGGAAAAATCCTGCCATCTCTTCCCTCAGCCCTCCGCAGCCTGAACCCGTTTCTTTGCCATGATTCACAAGCTGAGAGGGATTTTCCACTCCAGTTCAGTAATAAGCTCTTTACATTGCAGGGGGAAGTGGGGGCTCGGAGCTTGGTCACCCTCACAACACTTGCAGGGCAAGAAGGTGGAAAAGGTCAGGATTTCACCAGGCTCAGGGCAGGTCACCCAGATTTACCCCTCACAGGTAAGTAGTGTTTTAACAGTTCACAACTGCTGAACTTCTCCTCTCGGAAATATGCCTGAAATGACTCTCCACAAAACACGCAAGACTGCCCAAAGATAAAATTGCTGAAGCTCATTCTCTCTACTCAGGGATTTAGCAAAACTTCTCCAAGTAGAAAGACCACAGCGAGGATGCGTGCCCCTGAAGTCGGGCAGGAGCGCGGGGCTGCCTGCGCCGCATCCCCCTGCCAGCACCTTCGCCTCTCCCAGAGATGGGAACTTTTGACCGAAGGTGGTGAGAAATCACCACTTTGCTCTGAAACGGGACAGGCCGGAATGCAAACCTCGAAGGTGAGCACCCATTGAGGGCTTAGCGAAACAACTGCTGCGCTTGAGGTGCTGCTTCCAACAACGAGCAGCACATCTGCGGACACAAGTGCTGTTGATCGTGTTCCTTAAGCTAGTCTCAATATTTCCATTGTAAACCCTTCTTGCACTATTTTAAGAAGTCAGCTGTAAAAATTTGCTTTAGGCTGGAACTTGGCACCTAAAGACTCTGTCTGGGAGAAACTTATTTTACATGTACAACCCCTCTCATATACACAATACAGCAAAAGGCTTGGGCTGGAACACCAAATCCTCCTAAAAGCTGGCCAGTTTAAAGATCCTGTTTGCATTCTTGCATTTGAAAAAAAAAACCAACAACAACCTAGCAGATAATTAGCGTGGCCTGACTGCTTTTAGTATTACAAAATGTGTGTATACTTTTATGGTAGCCAAGATATACACCCTGAGAGTGGTTATTGTGTGTGGAATGCAGTAGTTAAATTTATAAAGGAAACTCTTTGCATGACTTAAGTGTGGGCCATGAGAAATAAGAAATAAATTAACTTATGCCATAAAAATAAAGGAGAATTTGTATAAAAAAGAGTCTTGAAGCAATCTCTGTACTTGCGTTTGCTGAAACAGGGCACTTTTCTGGAAATGTGAGTTTCAAGTACAAATGAAATTAATAACCTGGGTTAAGAACTAGTTAATTTGTAGCATGTTTTTGAGGTATCTGAGTTTTCTTTGGAAGGTGACCTGAAGTTCTGGCCTCTTGGGGCTAGGGGTGTGGAACAAAAGCCCCAACCTAGCCATCAAAATTTTAACCAGCAACTTGTATGAAGGAAGGTGGGATTTTTTTTTTCTCTTTTTTTTTTTTTTCCTTTTCTTAAGTCCATCATTAAGCAGCAACTTCAATCACAAACTTTTAAGGGGCATCCACTGTCACAGAACACTCAAGTTTATACAACATATATGCTAAAATTGTGATCATCAGAAATGTAACAGTGCTTGTCTGCTGTTTTGAGCTGTCACACTCCACTAAGCTTTACAAAAACCCTTGCAGGTTATGGTCTGCCAACCCTTCAGCTGAGCTGTGACTGGGAATAGTCAGCATCAAGAGCCTGAACTCACCTGAGGTCCTCTCTCTCCTTTCACGCCTGGATATCCCAGTAAAAATGGAGACTGAGTGGGTCCGAGCGGGTCAAAGATCTGATAGCCATCAGTGGCAGCGGGGGTTGTGAGGTTGAAGACCGGTGCCCTGGCTCTGGAGACGGGACGGGCAGACACCAGGGGTGGTTTGGGGTGTACCAGAGCGACATTACCGGGATCTGCTTTCCTGGTGGGGGACGGCACGTGCTTCTTTGGAATGGGTGCATTGCTTGGGTTCGGTGTGGTTTGCTTCAGGGTGATAAAGTGGATGTTGCTGGTTGTGTTGTCGGTCATCCTCCTCGTTGGCTTTACAGTACTGGGTGCTTCAGAGGGCTCAATGGTCGGTTTTTGGTTGATCGTCTTTTTGGTGTCTTGCTTGGACTCCTTCCTGCGGGCTGCAGCAGGGCTCTGGCTTGTTGGTGGGGCCTTTCTGGCAGCGGGAAGGTGAGTTGTCTCCACGCGCGCGCTAGGAGTGGGCCGAGACACCCTGAGGGTCGTCACCGTCCCCCGAAGGAGCGAACGGGTGGGTGGCTGTGTTTCAGTATTTGATGGAACAGGAGATGGGGCTGCTGTGACCTTTTTGGCTTTGGTTGTCAGTCTTGGTGGGGATGATACTGATGCGACAGTTGTTGCACCTGAACCTCGAGTCTTGAGGGGTGCGGTGACCCTGCCAAACTCCAAGGATGGGGCAGCAGTGGTCAGGTTTTTCAGACCCTGCAGCGAGGACTCCATATGCTGTGGGGTACTCAGGGAGGCACTGGGATCCCTGGGCAGGAGGGGGATGAGGGGGGGCAGGTTCGGCCGGTAGGTATCTGCTTGCCTGCACTGTTTTTTCAGGTATTTACAGTAATGATGAGCTGCCTTGGCGGAAGGATAAATATCAAACTGGCAGATGGCTCCTTCAAACTGCACGGAGTGCTGATTCATCTTCCCAAAGAGGAAAGATCCATGTGGATCCAATGCCTCGTCCTTTTTAAAATGCAAATCCGCATGTACTCTGCGCTTCCCACAAGAAGTAAATAAAGTGACTGTCTGGCCACGGATATCGATGGCCATATTGTGCCACTGGCCATCATGGACATTGTAATCAAAATATACAGAGCGCTTGTGGCCCACATACACTATGATCTTCCCAGGCACAAACTGGACCCCCAGCTGCAGTTTTTTCTTTTTGCTCTTGACAGCAAAGAGAAAAGCATTGTTGATGCGGTGGGAGCAGAGGCTCAGCACTAGGAGCAGATCAGTGCTGGAGCCTGCGGAGAGGATGGTGCTGACTGGTGCTTCAACACGTGCTCGCTGAGTGAAGATGACCCCTGATTTGAAAGGAATGACTCCTTGAGGAACTGTACGTGATGAGGACCATCCGCTCGATGGCCTTTTCCCTGACAGGCCCAGTCTTTGAAGAACATCCACATCTGAAAGGGAAGCACAAAGAAAACGTGAGGTGTTGGGCAACCCTAGGGCTGGATGGGTATGGGGAGTCAAGCCAGTCCATACAAAAGGACAACAGGTTACAGGAAACCCCAACCATCCTCTCACACATATACGTTTGAAGAAGCAGAACGGAGAGCGCATAGCTCTTCTGTAGATAGTGTGAGGAGCAAGTGCATGCTCAACTCGGTCACCAGCAATAGCCAAAATGCATCAGCTCCATGGTGCATCTGGCTAGCTATCCTGTCCCACCAGGGACCAGCTCCAGATGTTCTGGAGGGAGCTGACCTCACTACTAGGAAATTTCCCACTGAGCACCAATAGTCCATTTCTCTGGGATTTAATTCTGAGTACTGACCACACAGCTGGAAAGGAATTTGAACAACAGACTGAGCTGGGATTGCAAAACGTTACATCCCCAGAAGGCAAGGAACACAACTTTCAAAGGGAGCAAAAGCCTTGTATCTGTCTCTCTCCAAATTAGCAAGAAGCAGCTTTTGATCTTTGAGACTCTGAGAGTTTAGTGAAGCAAAGGTGCCTCCCAGCATGAAAAAAATTGCACCTAGATTTCACTGAACCGCGTAAGGTTCTCAACAGCAGTACTTTTTTTCCCAGCAGATCATCTTACAGCTTTAAATGTTTTTAATAAATTGGAGGAACCAGACTGGGTTTGCAAAGAGCCGAGAAACTAGTTGTGGCTGCCACTGAGCAGAGGGAGGACCCTCCTGCAGCGTTTTGTCACCTGGGGGCTGGGTGCCTTGTTCAAGAAGGATGAGAGGGATTGCTGTCCAGAGGCACCTGCCTTTCTCCACTGACTCTGGGAGAAGTCTGCAATGGACAGGCAAGCAGAATCCTCTGGTTTCTGGCCCCAAGGTCTAACAGGAGTCACACGCAGCTCAGAGCCCAAGGCAGATTAGCAGGCAACAGCAACACAAACTGGAGCCAGCTGGCGGCAGTCTCAGCTGAACTACTTAACTGGGGAAGATGCTGAGGTCTATGTGAGAAGAGCTGCAAAGGTGAATGTGCCCAGACCTGAAGAAGGGCCTTATATGCCCCAAACCTTATTCTCTTATTCCATCTCAAACATTTGGTCTAATACAACACGTTAACTACATGGTACAGACAGGTAAAGTAAGGCTATAATGATTTCCATGATACTACCACTGTTGAAAATCAGCTAGCATAACTGTATTTCCTTCCCTCTTCCCTGCCCAAATTTAACCCCCATAACTCCACGCCCAGCTAACTCTGGTGTATTTAAGTGCTTTTAGGGGATGCTAGCCTGAGCTGTACAATCCAAACGCTGATCTCGCAAGGTAAGAATTCAACAATCAGAAACGCGGCAACGCCAGTCGTGGCTGCGTGTCAGCTAACATCATGGGATTGCAGCTTTCCTACAGTAAAAGGAAATCAAAGGTTGCCCAAAGAAAAAAAAGCTCCTTTTCTGAAGGGGCCTTGGAATTTGTCCTCTTTCACCCTTAACTATTAAATATTCATCATAATACCCAATATCTGGGGAACTGGCACTTAAAAGACATCCTCAGTGTTGGCCAGAAGGGTTGTAGACTCAAGCCAGTCTGAGGTCTGTAATTTGCTGGCCAGGAAGGGAGGAGTATAACGAGAAAACCTCTGTTCCTTGACTTTGGCAAAAACCTGGGCCATTTTTGTATGTAAGAGCAAGTCAATCAATATTTACTTTGTCTGAGCTCAGCTTTATTCCCACCTCCCTTTTTTTAAGGCAGCTTGACTCATTTTCTAGCAGAGACTACCCTAAAGAAGGTGCACCAGATGTGACAGGGGATGGAAACTTTCCCGGTCTACGCAGACGGGATAATTTACTGCGCAGCATGTGCAAGTGTTAATAACGGTACTTCTCCCATACTGAGAAACCCTTGGTCGCCCACTGTTTTTCTGCCATATTGCCCAATGGGGCTGTCCCTCAGCACAGCAAAGGTAGGGCCTTTCCCTCTCCGCAATGAATGGAGGAATTGCAGCAGTATCTTCATACTGGATAATCTCCAGAGCCCATGAAACAGTAAAGGCCAAAGCCTGGCTCTAGCGAAGTCAAGTGGGACCCTTGCCACAGACTTCAAAGGCATCAGGATTTAGCCCTAAGGAAATAAATTTACCACTTAAACCAGGAGCTAGACTCCAGCTTCCAATTTCTACATGTATTTTTAGATTCTCTCCCAGAGACAGACAGTGGTGCGTCTCTACTAGGCAGAGATGCTTTACACTCCAGCAGCTATTCATTTGGTAGCTGCTCTGCAAAGACGTAAGGATGTTTCCCTGCTCAGAGGATGCTGCTGCTGTTTGCAATACCAATCCAACTGCCTCGTTAGCAACTGCATCCAACAGTGCTTAAGGAAAAAAAAAGCACAACGCAACCACTCCTTTCCCTCAAAACCCACTAAGGTAGAGCCAAATTCTAGATGCCTACGCAAAACCTGATTAAAACAGACCTCATGCAGGACGTGTACGTGGATTTTCCAGCACCAGGTCCAGGCACACAGCTCAGGACTCCTGTGCACCCAGCCCGTCTGCCTCTCCATCCCATGCCGACTGCCCTGGGCTGGTGGGGCACATCTCCTGGGATGACGGGATGTCATCAAGTAACGTAAAACACAAGGTAATTTTGGCTTCCTTAAATAGCTCCAAGTTTAGAAAAGAATTTTTTTCCCTTCAAATTTTTTCCTCTGTAGATTTTTCCATCAAAACACATTGTTTAAAAAAACATTCACTTAGGGCTGCCTGGTCCCAGGTGCCTTGAAGCTAGTTGCAACATTCCTGTAGCAACTGGGAAAAACTTCTCGCAGACTGTGCGTGAAGTGAGATGCGCAGATTCCTGAACAATCACATGATCATCTCTGAAAGAGGGGATAAAATGTTTTATTGCTTTCCTTCCCATCTCTTTCCCTCCTGCTTTCTCCACGCAAAAAGTTTCATAAGAAAAAGGAGCCAAAAGGCAGGAGAGAAATAACTTACAGCTTCCTAGATTCCAGCAGCTGAGATGTGATGCCCACAGCTAAAATTGGGTTGAATAAATGCTACATTTCCAAAAGTTACTGCCCAGACCCTTAGTCAGTGCACATCAAATGAACTCACTAACCTCATGATCTTTTGGATTTGTTACACTTACGGAAAAATCCTCCTCTGCATTCCCTCATTTTCCAGTGTGCAGGAAGACCCCTAAGCCTTATAGGAATAACTGCAGTGTTTTCAAAAGCCCACGGCATTGGCTTAATTTCATCCACACACAGCTCTATGAACAAGCTCTTCTTGCTTTTGTAAATCTCACATTTGAAAATCCCGAGCAATAAAGCAGTCTCAAGTCACCAATGTTTCCTTACAGCCTTTGCTTCCTTGGAAGTTTTTGCTTTCTGGTACCCAGCAGAAGAGCCTGTCTCTGATTGTGGTGAAACCAAGCAAGATGTTTTAAATTCCTTTATCACAGAGAACGCATCTCAGAGGGGAGTGATCTACCACACTAAGGTAATGCAATAAGAGCGAAGTGAAAGAATTTCCTTTAGATTGATGGTAACAATCAAAAGACATGGCACCATCCCATAATTATCATGGGAGTAAAATGATGGATAGAGATGAATCTAAACAGCATATTAAAATCTACTTGAAAAGAGACGCCAAGACACAGTATTTGTTCTGCCTCTTTATGAGCTGACATAAAACTTGCTCTGAAAACTGCTTGACTAAGTAATTCAGCCAGATGTTCACCTCTTTTGCATTGAAGCAGAATTTGGAAAATATTACATTTTTCAAAATTGCTGATGGCAGGGATGTATTCCCCCCTCCCCCCCTTAAAAACTTTAAAAAGTGCTCCATGGGCTGGCTTACAGCTGAGTGTTGACCAACTTTCTATTTTTCCTTCATGTTTTGGAGACTAAAAGGAGAGCCCTGGAGCCTCCTAGTCCACTTATTGTCTACTGACTGTGGAGGAAGCTGTTCGGTTCCAACATATAACCATGTAAAGCATCTGTGTGGAAGAGGTGTTGCTATTTTAAGAGGAGATGGCTCCTTTACAAACAGATGATGCAGAGATGCTCAGCTCCCACCATCAACTGTAAAAGATAAACTCATTTTTATTGACTGAAGCTTTGTATCTCCTCTTGTGGGGTCATTGATTATCGTACCCCAACCTTTTGTCCTGTCCCCAGCAGGACTGGGGAGGGGATGCCTGGAGAAAGGGTGTAAAGACAGTGTGAAGTTGTATGATCACTCCCCCATAGAATACTGCCCTTGCAGCGCAGGGACTGACTCAGACATAGTCATTTTACTATCAACCACCCCTGTGGGATTTTCCTTCTTTAAATTTGCTTTTACTTTTAGAACCGGCATCATTTCTGTATGCATAACATCCTACGTGCCTGCAGAGGCATGATTGGGTTGCATTCAAGTCAAGGAAAAACCCATCTGCCAGAGACGCTTAATTCCTTAATGCCCCAGCCTCAAGGGGCACTTTCTAAAAGCAGTTAAGTACCAGTTCCACCAAACAGACAGGCACTTCTGAAAATCTCATGGGGCATGTAATCACCTGTAAAACCTGGTTCTTTTGCCAGCTGTTAACTGCATCATCTCTATCAGCAGTACTGCAACGATCAGGAATAAATGCGTTTAATTCTCTGCATTAGGCTCAGACATTACATGATGGTCCTAAACGGATACCAAAGCACTTGGTTTTTACTTTGGTTGAAAGAGGAGAGAAAAAAAAGTGTAATTTACCTTCAGAATTTCCCTGTGTGAATCCCAGGAACCAGGTAAAACATAACACAGTCCAGAGAAAGCAGAATCCCCTAAAATTAGAAGAAAAAACAATGAGTTTCTACAACATCAGTAACAAGAACTAGCCCCCCCTGTTAAGGGTCTTCTCCTTGATCACAAGTCTAGCGAGGTCAGCGGCAGTGTCCACATGTCTCCAGGAAACGGAGAACAGGTGCTCAGCAGAACAGTGCTTGCTTCCAACTGCGATTTCCTTTTGCTACTTTAAAGTCATCTAAAGCCCACTGACCTCAGTGGAAGGTTTTCCCACTGCTAGTAGGGGTTGTTGACCAAGCCCTGAACAAGGACCAGACCAGTGTTTTGAGATGCAGGGTCATTGGTCCCTTCACTACTGCTACTCTTTGGCACTCATTCTGTCTAGGACACAACATCAGAAATGTAAGAGGATGGAGAAGTAATTCAAAGTTGGAAGGCCAAAAGACATGCCAGGAGTGCATGTGTGCGAGGACACAGGCAGAAATGGGCTGACATGTAGTGACCTGCATCTCAGCAAATTCAGAGTCCTATTGCTTTACTATGCACTTAAAAATGTTCTAAACACACAAAATCCTGCATGGATCTATTCCTCTTTTTAGACCCAGATGTAAAGATGGGTGACAGCTTCTAACCACTCAGCACCCTATGCTGCTGCCATTAACGACTTTCTCATTAGCTTGGTATGGCAGGAAATTTTAGAAGGTGTGAGAGCTGCAGACTTCCAAGCCCAGTGTGCTCGCAGACCCTTTCACGCCTGAGAGGGAATTGGACAAACCTTTCTGTTAGCTACACTTTAAGCCTTGAAGTGCCAGTAGAGAGGAAAACTTTTACCAGAAAGGTGGCTGAACCTCCCCCCTTCCCCCACCAACTTCCTTGATTTGTAGCCAAATAACGAACACAGGAAACTCCTTGGTTAAGCTCACTTAAAACTGTCAGTGGAAAGTCTGAAGACTGAATTCCCTCATCTTTTAGAGATGATATTTAACAGCTTGATCAGCAAGAGCTGCTGGAGGAACAGAGACAAAAATGTAAATCACAAAGTCCTCAGCCAGAAGAAAGCAGTGTGGGACATCCACAGGTTGTTCTTCATCTCAGCCAAGCCAGTGTGAACACTGGGATATGCAAAGCAATGCCAAAGTGCAGCTCGCTCCTCTCTTCAGATCTGGCAAAGACAAATCATTTACCAAATGGGATTAGAGACCACTCTTCTCCTGCCATCAAGTCTCATCTTTCGCGCAAGAAAACATCCTCTGAGACAATGTTTTACCCTGGGCCAGATCCTCACGCAGTGCCGGAGACCCTTTCCCACAGGTAAAATGAAGCCACAGTGATTTACACATCATTGGGGAAACCTGGCCTTGAATGTAAAAATCCATGCAGGAATCCAGCCACTCACTAATACTTCAAGGCTTGAAGGGACAAAATACTGGAGCGGCCCCACATCGGCTGGGAAACAAATGAGATGAACCTCATCATTCTTTGCTGTTTCCATTACCCTGACACTGGGCTGCACATGTCGGGAGCTCTGGGGCTGCTTTAGTTTATGCATGGAGGACCAACAGCTTGGAATAGCCACATCACAATATTCTTTCGCCATGTCCTATAGCCAGCCATATGCTAACCAGGAAACCCTCACTATGCTCAAGAGATCTCCAGCTGGTGAGACTTGGTTGTTTTCTGCCCACTTCATCCCACGGGACATCTCACAGGCTGAAGTCATGGCTGAGTGCAAGGAGAGCTGTTGTCCCATTTCATTCAGGAGAGGTAGGAAAGGAAGCAGAAGAGGATGATTCTTCATGGCTACCCCTAGCAGAAGTCTTTTTATGACTTAAAAGACGCTACAATCCACTTCATGGAAAGACCTGCATCTCTGTGCTCACTTCCAAATGAACAGTGGAGTTTTGAGATGTGGACACAATTCCATGTGTGCACGGAGCAAAGACCTTGTTGGGTATCAGAAAGCATGGGAAGATGAGGAGAAGTACGTGACCAACATGATATGAGCTCCAAGGGCAGCAGGAGTCCCAGGCGTGAAGAACACCTTTTCTCTGGTGACATCAGATTTGTACAGCTGTGTACAAACACTGGTGCACACAACACACCTAACTGAAGTCCAGATCTTTTTCAGAGGGGTACCTGCACAACCCAAATTTGCTTCCAAAATTCCCCTTGACCAACACAGCAAGGGGAACAAGTCTTAGGGGAAAATCCAGCACATCATTTCATTCCAGTGACACTGACAGGGCTATAAAGGATACGAATGAGCAGCGTGGGATCCAGCTGGCCTCAGCGCTGCTCCTGGACCCCTCGCACAGCCAATACCGTAAGAGTTGACAGCGGGGCTGAACGCCAAAACACTGAAGAAAAACACTTTGGCAAAATTTACCAACTTAATGGAAAAAGCAAAAGCAGCTTCCAAATGGCAGACCTGTGACTGATGGGGCCGTTAATTATTGCAGGATTTTATAATGCAGGCTCTTTTTCCGTTACAACTCTGCAGCGACAGGATTGCATAAGCAGCTTGAGTAGCAATAGTAAAGATTTTTTTTCCTTATAAAGAGCTATCAAACCCACCTTGCCTTTATCTCGGCTTCTTCCCACAACCAGTGATTTCCACAGAGGCTCTATATAGAGCTACCCACTAAAGACATTTCTTTCTTTTATTGCACACTGCCTGTGAATACAAGAATAAGGATCCTGCTGCTACAGTCACTAGGTGAAGAAGTGTCCCCAAATACCTACGATGTAAGCTCACATGAACCCTAAAAGTTTTTTAATAGCAAACTGAAGCTACTGACTACAGCTTAATTTTGCTTCATCACTTTTTGCGAACTCCTGGGATCAGTCCATGGGAACTAACCAGCGTCAAAAGTGTAACGCAAGAAACAGCGGACAGAGAAGTACAAGGACCAGCAACAACGCTTTTCAGCCTTGGTGGTGATTTTAGTACCTTTCCAGTGAGGATCACGTGCACGCAGGCAGCAGCCAAGAACAAATATCCCAAGGAGTGCCTACAAAAAGCAACCAGAAGGTCTAGGGCACCACTTCTGCTGGGGCTTCAGGACAGGGTAGTAGCTAGTATGGGGCTATGTTTGGGATTTGTGCTGGAACCAGTGTGGATACCACAGAGATGGTTTCATTCCTGCTGAGCAGTGCTCACACAGAGCCAAGGCCTTTTCTGCTCCTCACTCCACCCCACCCGAGAGAAGGCTGGGGGTGCACAAGGAGTTGGGAGGGGACGCAGCTGGGACAGCTGATCCCAGTGACCAAAGGGATATTCCATACTGTATGATGTCACGCTCAGCATATAAAGCTGAGGGAAGAAGGAAGAGGGGGACATTTGGAGTGATGGCGTTTGTCTTCCCAAGTCACTGTAACACACGATGGAGCCCTGCTTTCCTGGAGATGGCTGAACACCTGGCCAGCGAGGGGAAGAGGGGAATGAATTCCTTGGTTTGCTTTGCTCACATGCACAGCTTTTGCTTTACCTATTAAACTGTCTTTATCTCAACCCATGAGTTTTCTCACTGTTACCCTTCCGATTCTCTCCCCCATCCCACTGTTGGAGGAGGGAGCAAGCAGCGGCGTGGGGCTCAGCTGCCGGCTGGTGTTAAACCACAATGACCAATCTGGAGACTTGATGAATTCCCGACTGCGAATTAGCATACAATTGCAAAGCTATGCCCTGGGTTTTCAGCTTCCAGACTCATCGACGCCTTCTTACTAAGCACTGAAAGATCAGACTTCTGAGAGCAGCAGGTTGTGACTTGGAGGCTAAAGAAGAGTTACCACCTCTCCAGGTGGCTTGTGCGTGTCGCTGCGAGCCCCAGTGAAGTCATGCTCCGGGTGGCAACCTCAAGAGCAGAAGTAAAGGAAAAATCCTGTCGAACATATGGGTTCTTAACTTGACAGCCACTGGAATACCAGTACTACACTGAGCTAAAGACAACATAATTCAACAGCCTCTAGGGTAGACTTGGTCAGGAATTATCCTCAAAAAAGTGTAAGTTTGACAAAGCTGAAGCAATCTGTAAAATAGTTGTAATCAGCTAATTCTCCACTTCACAACTTCTGGAATTGGTTGGAACAGGTTCAGCTTTTTCAAATTAAAAGATTTGCCTCTGTCTTAAAAAAAAAAAAAGTCCAAATGATTTTGACATCTTCTTTGCTTAGATGATGGGTTGAAGCTGAAGAAAATGTTACAAGGGCCCAAAGCAGCATTTAATTTTTTATTTTGTTTTCTCCCTCATTTACAGTGGGGAAATGTCTTTGAAACCACAAACATTCTTGCAGGGTGGAAAAACAATTCCCCCCACTCTCCTCCATTCAGGTGCATTTTTTTTTCTGTCCAAAAGACCAGAAAGCCAGCTGGATGCTGAAAATTGCTTTTCAAGAAAGGCAAATCTACATTTCTAGCTGCAGATTAGACAACGGATCTTAAAAGGACAAAACGTCTATGTTGCTTAAGATCCTTTGCACAAAGGTGATATTTTAGAAGACTCCCAAGCAGTTCTGACAGCCAATGGGAAACAAAAATCACAACCCACATACTGAGGCTTTAAATTGCACCATGGCATCGACTCCACTCCCAGCTTTTTGGGGTAGAAATCTTATTTTGTACTAATATCATCCTTTGCACAGCAGACTTCTACCATTTTTTCAGTGCTTCTGGAAAGGATGGTATTTGTCCTCTCACCCTCAGTTTCTGAAGAGAGCAACAGGAAAATACAGTTATGTAGATGTCCCCACATTGACCCTGTCTAGTCCTTTGCGGGACCTCCTCTGCAGTAGGAACCAACTATCCATTTACACCTCAAGCCAAAGATTTTGTCTGGGGTATGCAGGCACTGTTGCAGAACCCAGCATGCTAAAGGGAGAATTTCTGAGCTGACTGAAGTGGTATTAATTTTTAAACACCCTTCAGCATCTACATTTTTAAGCAGGAGAAAGCAGACAAGCAGATATGGCCCAGATAGATACTTTTCCACGGTCATTTAAGAACAGGGAGAAATCTCAGAGAGATCTAGAAACTGTCAATATTAAGTGCAGAAGAATGATATCCAGTACCCCTCTATAACATTTTAATATTTAAAAAAGCTCCCCAAAAATATCATCCAACATCAAGTACACAAAACATCCAGAATCCAACTTACTGCTCCTGGGCACACGTCTCCAGATAACAACTAAGAATTCATTGGGGCCTGATGAAAGGGAGGAATCGTATTCACAAGGCAGAGGGACCTCAGCTCCTGGCAATGGTAGAGCAGTAGGTCTCAAGTGCTGCAAAGAAGCTTTGCTCTCCTAAAAGCCTGCATGTCAGTCAGGCACAAGGAGGGTCTGGGTACATAAAGGTATTTGCTCCCCCAGGACCTACAGCTCCTCTTAGGTTTTCTCTGGGAGGGAAACGCAGATCTGCAGTACACAGAACATGGAGATGAAGCAATAGCGTGGCCAATCCTCCCTCCTGCACACACCTTGCACCTTGTTCTTTCAAGGCTTTATGCTGGTATCTGCAGACAGAGAGCTGATGGGTTTCAAACCACTGGTGCTTGCCCTCCTAGTTGGGTACTAGAGCTTGTGTATTCACCACACAAAGCTGGCCCAGGGTTAAGCAGCTCCTCTGAGCTCCTGTCACTGACAACCTGCTTCCTCACTTGCTAGATGCAAGGCTGGGATGAGTCAAACACCCTCCCAGATACCTCCCAGCAACCTTCTACAATGGGGGATCTTTCCTGACAGCCCATCACTTGGTCTCCTCTTTGCTCACCAGCCCTGTCTGTCTGGGTTATTGACTCTGCTGCTGTGTGAAGTGACAACACTCACTACTGGCCCTTGCCTTTGTGTTCTCAGTTAGTAACTGGAGACTTTGACAAACAGAAGTGCTAAGCGTGATGTGTCATCTAAATCCTTTTTTGTCCTTCCAACAGACGCCTTTGCATTCCTTCATTTTGTGAATGGGGTTTGGCAGAGCCGTATAGAATTCCCCATTGTTTCCATTTGCACTTCAGAAAGCGTCCATCGTTTCTACTTATGCCCCCAACAAATTGGCAAAGAGAAAGGGGAAAAAACCCCCCACACTCCCTGTCTCTGGTCAGGGATTTCCTACAACCCCTTCACCACAAGACCCGGGCAACTCTTGGTCAATAATGTAAGCTCCATAAACACTTTTCAAGTAGGGCAGATTTTATTCCCTCAACCCATTGCAGAAAGGGGATGAAGTTGGAGCTTTATTAAAAGGACCTGCTCAGAGAGGCACATCGAGGCAGCAGGAGAGGGGGGACCTGGACACTGGACCTCAGCTGGTAACCCTGGCTGTGACCTTCCCTGCTGGGACAGGAGGCCGTGTAACTGCCTCCTCTCTACCACAAGGCACCCAGCACACACATATCATTTGCTCGCCTGTTGCTCCCATTGCTGAATTTGCCCAGCAGCACTGTAATTTGTCCCCAGACCACCTCCCTGGCTTGCACACAATGGACTTTTCCTCTTAAAACAGGAGCCGTGCCTTCCTCCAGCCCGTCCTAGGGGCTGACCCACCTTGGTGGTGCCAGGTGCCACCATGGGTGCAGCTTTCTCATCCAGCACATGGGCCAGGCAGCCCCAGAGCAGCGTTAGGCCAACAACCCAGGGCTGTGACAGCAAGCAGAAACCCAGCGGAGGCCTCCAGGAGAATCAGACAAACCTCCTCCATGGCCAGCACGTGATGCTGGGGATGGAAGGTGCCAAGGTGGCACCATCACAGCTAAATAGCACAAGCGCTATGGTCTGGACATGCTCTCAATGCATAGCTAAGTGCAAAAGCTTCTTCTGTGGTTTATTGAGCCTGTGCTCACTAAAAATGCATCAACAAAAATGATCAAGAGGGGCATTTTAAGCTTGCAGAGCGCCCATAAAACTTTGTGTTCTTCTGGTTTTACAAGCTTTGGCTGCTTGAGCCAGGACAAGGCTTCAGCATACTCTGCAACTGCTTCTCCTTTCCTGGTGATCCAACCCTCTCACTTCCATCCCTGGGTCTCTTGCACGTTTGGCAGCTCCTCAGCCACCAGCCCAGCTCCAGAGGATGCTGCAGGAGTGCTGGGACAGGCGGGACCCCCAGTGCCACATGGGAACCCACTAGAAGGTTCCCATTACAAACTGCCTTCAGGCAGCACAACCCTCGCCCACCCCGAGGAAGGCTCAGCAGCATAAGCGTGGCCAGGCGAGCCCAGGCACAAGCCACTCTGGGCTCAGAAGACCCTCTCCATGACTAATTGCCTCAACAGGAACATCCAGCTCTGGGAATGGTAGGATGCACAGCACTCAACTCTGCCAAGCAAATCAAAACCCAGCACCAAAAAGCCCATCAGGATATAATGCGAAGGGTAGCAAGCGACCTCTGCTGAGGAGGGAACGGATCAGCAGCACACTGGTGAGGCATTTAACCCAGAGGAGATCCTGGGAACAAAAGGCGCACATATTCAGTCACCAGAAAAGACCAAAGCACAGATCTCCCATGGCACGGCAACAGGCAAACCCCGTGCAGCCGTGCGCGGTACTAGCCTGGGACACTGAGATCCAAGAACAGATAGAGACCTCCGGCAAGCAGGCAGCCATGCTGCCTTCTCCTGGGTCCCTGTTTCCTAACCCTGGCCTCAGCAGGGTCTGACTTGCCCTGGGACTCAGCAGGATCTCCCTGTCCTCATCTGCAGCATGATTGTGGTCAACTTCTCCATCCTGCTCACAAGTTGGTGCTCTGTGAAATGACCGTGCCTCCTGCCAAGTATCTCCCCAGCATCGGGGCCCTTCCCCTCGCTCTGCTCTCGGTCTTTCAAAGGAATCTTTATCTGCCTGCTCCCCTTTCGACTTCTCCATTTTTGACAGCCAGCCCCCCTCACACGGTCTCAGGCAGACAGCTCACTCCAGACCATGCCCAACACAAAAAAGGTACAAGTGGGAGACGCTGCAGTTACCTGCATCTCCAGACATGCCACAGCCACGTCTGGGCAGAAAAAACCCAAACCAACCCTGAAGCGCTGAAATTCAGTCCTTGTGAGTATATAAACACACACCAAACTTCTCAAGGAGAGCCGGCTGCAGCCCCTGGGAGCAGTTCTGATCTCCCCACGTAACTTTACACACAGACCGGCGTGCACCGAGCCTACAAAGGAAACTGCACATTCATCCACGTCCAGACTCCAGCGCTGCGCTAATGGCGCGGCTGCCGGGAGCGGGGTGACCCTCGGGGGGTGTGTGGGGAGGTGCCCCCAAATCCCCTTGCCCCGTTTTCCGCCCTTTCACCCCATCTCACAGCCCAGCCGATCCTGGCAGAAGCAGAGGGATCCTGTACACAACTTTTTCAAACTGCCAGGCAGAAGAATCCCAGTCTTTCCAAGGGAGTGTCGGTAAATCATCATTACATCCGACAGCGCAACCAGAGGGATTAACCCTTTGCTAGTCCCCAGGAAAATAATAATAACAACAACCACCACCACAAATTTAACAATGAAAATAGGAAAAGTTGGCCCCGGCTGTGTGAGAAAGACGACGAGCAGGGCGTGTGCTGTAATTTTTTATATATACATAGATAGAAGAATTTGTGTGCGCGTGTGTATACCGAACACATGAAGAACATGCCACCAGGCACCCGCCTGCCTCTCCGGCCGTGCCCCAGCCCTTCCCATGGCTCTCCCACTTTCTGGAGGACTGCGGCGGCGGTGATCTCCAGGTACTCGTGCCCCCACGTCCCCGAGGGACAGGGGCAGGGAGCAGCATTTGCCCCCCTGCTCCGCGGAGGAGCCGGGGACCCTGCCCCCCTGCCCGCGCCCGGGAAGGATGGAGGTGTGGAGAGGGAGCGGGGAGGTGGAATTGCCCATTCCTGCATCTCGTGTGGGTGCAACATCGGCACCCACCCCCCCAGACCAGTTCCCGGGCTGGGAGCTCCTTTTCCCCNTTCTCCCAGCCCATTCTCCTCTCCAGCCCAGGAGTTTTCACATCATCCCCTGGCAGAAGGAATGTCTTCCCCCACCCCATCCCCAGCCACCCGGGAGCGGAGCTCCCCTCTCGGGCCGGCTCTCCCCTCCCGCAGCCCTCCCGGGATCCCCCGGCTCCCCGGGCACCCCCATCCCCGCCCGGGATGCCCCTTCCCCAGCGCCGGGAGAAGTCGGACTTTGTACTCACCCCCTGCCTGCTGCTGTAGCTCTGAGTCTGGAGACCGGCTGTGATTCCGGCTCCATCACGTTTAGTGCATTGTCTCTTTCGGGCAATTTTTGCGGCAATCCATCAGAAAAAGGGGGACAGGCCGGTTTGTGGGTACATCCTTCCCAGGAGCTCAGCTCTCTGCCTCTCTAAGGGGCTCAGCTGTGTCAAAGACACCCCCTGGCCCGGACGGCTCACTCCTTCCTCCTTCTCTTCTGGGTCCTTTTGCTTACACAGATCTTTTAATCCCATTTAACTCCCTCTCGGCAGACTGCAATTACCTTGGGAAAAAGGAGAGAGAACAGAAAGTACACGCTAGGAAGCCAGGCTGGCCCATGGTCGCTGGATTTCTTGCCTCTCTTTTTTTTCCTCCTTATTAATAGTACAATTTCTGTGATCTCTGATTTCCAAAGTCCTTGATTGGAAGTGTTTTTTTCTTAGCTGTTACTTTTGTTTTGTTTGGTTGGTGGTTGTAATTATTATTTTTATTTGCAGTGCAGATGTGCCTCCCACCCCCCCAAGGATCTCTCCTCTGGACTTAGAGAGAAGAGGAAAAGGCAGATTTTGAGAAATGAAAATTATTTAAGGATGTCCCTGCTGCCTCTCTCTGCTGCCCTCCTCTGTAATATCGAAGCACTTACAAAAAATAATACCAAGTAAATAAATAATTAAAAAAAAGAAACTCTTTTGGCCAGAAGAGCTGCCGAGAAGCAATCAAAAGACCCTTTTCCAGGCTCTGCGGAGGAAACGCGCAGGCTCCCAGCCTGGGGGAGGCTGCTGATGGAGATCTCTGCTCGTCCGCGCTCACCTGCCGCGGGCCACGAGCCCTTCGCCCAAACTGGCGTCGACCACCTCGCCAGGGGCTGGCAAAGGACCCGCGTTATGAGGTACCTGACAGGGCTTTTCCCCGGGGCTCAGTGCTTGGCGGAGGCAGCTGGGAGCCTGCAGAGGGGGCTCGGGCTGGCAGGAGAAAAGCCCCCTCGTGCCTCCGCTGGGTAGGGGGCATCTCCAGACCCCCCCGTCTCCTCCCCCCACCAAGCGATGGAAGCTGGACCCCAGGAGGGCAGGGAGAGGGGAGTGAGTTCTCTTATGCAAGGTCCAGAGTAAATCAGATCCCAAGTCCACTTAGCCAGCTCTGCCAGGAGAGGGGACTTTGGCGTGTGGATAAACCCTGCATCCCTGTGCCCGCTCCGCTTCCAGCTCTTGCAAAGTCCAGCTGTGACCCAGCCACCGTGCACTCCCTGGGGTGACCGGCAGGTCCTTCTTGTCTGCACCAGGACACAGCAAACCCCTCAGCTCTATGGGATTCCCTCAGGCGGGTAAGGGCAGCCCACCGCACCGAGCCCTCCCACCTCCTCCCTGCACCCCCGGGTGCCCCCTCGGCCCTGCTCCGTTCCCCCTGGCACAGCACCTCTACCTTGGGCACTTACTTTGCAGCGAGGCGAGAGGCTGTGCACCGCCCCGTGTTCATTGGCATTCATTTGTCCCAGCAGCTTATAGCAATTTCTACTTCTTGTAAAATAATAATAATAGAAAAAGCAAAAGGAGGGGGAAAAAAAAAAACAAAACCCAAACACCAACCCCAAGCTCCTTCCCTCTCTCCTTCCCCTTCGGTCTCAAGGTGTCTCCTTCGCTGGGAGCCAGCGAGCGCCTGCCAGGCTCACGGGCCCTGAGCAAGCCAAGGCTTTCTGGCAAGCCTGAGATTCCCCCAAGTTCAACAGATAATCCTTCCCCGGGACTGGCGTGGGCAGGTCCCCCTCGGATCGTCGCTCCACTCGTGGGTCATGGATGCTGCAGGGATCCAGGAGGGAAGAGAGATTGGGGCCGGGTGCTGGGAGGGACATGGATGTGAAAGAGGTGGAAATTATAAGGCTGCCCTTGTCCTTTTAAAGAGCTGCAGCCAGGGGACTCCGCTCGCTGGCTGGGGTGCCCCAGGTATCCGGTTTCAGCAAACAGCAGCTAATGAGCAGAGATCCAGCCTCCAAGGGGCAGGTTCAGCGCTGCTCTGCAGGCAGGGGGGGGCACCCCGGGCACCCCACCAGCAAGGCATGGAGCAGGGATGAAGCTGGAGGAGGGAGAGGAGGGCTGCGGGTGAAGAGCTGCACGGTCACTGCTGCTCCAGGGTGGAGGGCAGGCTGCTGCTGCTTGGGGTGTAAGGTCTAGAGGGCAAAGGACAGGTTCTGCGAGGTGCTGAGCATCCAGCATGGGTCTGGGCATCAAAGCTGAGGCACCCCAGGGTATTGCTCCGCGAAGGTAGGGGCCACATCATCCCCCGAGACGGGGTGAAGGATCAGGCACGTCAAAGCTGGACGTGGGCATTAAATTTATACACTCCCCATGAAACGAATGCACTCACAAACAGGATCAACATCAACCCACCGAGTACCTGAACTTGAAGCTAGAGGGGCACGATGTTACCATCAGAGCAGAAAATTCAAGGACCCACTGGCCTGACTCAGCAATGCAGGTTTTTCCTCAAAAAACTGACCTCAGAATGTGGCCAAAAATTAAGGTTTCACCATAAATCTGATCTCCCACATACATGATGCCTTCTGAAACCATGCATGCTGAGGACTTTTCTTTAATACGTATATTTGACTTAGTTGTGGTTGCTTGCCAGGACTGTGGGTTTACATCTCCCAGTTTCTACAGGCACAAGATTTTATTCATACCTTTACTTTGAAACATCTGCATTCTCCTTCTTTGCTTGCTATAACAGATGAAGCTTTAAGTAACAATAACAAAAAATTTGAAACAAGCTGGGGTAGACAACTAACAACCTCACAGTCCACTGTCCTCAAGAAAATCTTTTCAGAAGAGTGCAGCTAAGGTACTTGTAAGAAACTACTACATGCAAACCTGTCGCAAAACCCTCCAAAGGCCCAGGAGCTCAGACGACCCATCCAGACCGGCTTTGAGGATAGGGACTTCAGGGACAAAAGGCAGTCACATAGCTTGTCAGAAATCTCATTAAACCTCTATTTTTCTTAGCTATTTTTTCCCCAGCTGTTTTTCCCATGTTTCTCAGTCACACATTCCTCCCTAAGAAACATTCTAGCCAAGCCTAAGCATTTAAGATAAAGCTTTAATCTAATAAAAAAATACATTGTGAAGAAGCGCGTGGAAATTGCTATGCTACTGAATATACCTTGTACCCTCTCGCTCTTTTCTCCCTTTTCTCTCTTCCAGAAGTACCAAGTATTTAGTAACCTTCCCCTCAAAAAAACCCCACGCTACCCAGGAAAGAACAAGGCCCCGGCTTCCCAGAGCAAAGGACAGAGAAGAAAGCAAAAAGATCTGCTGCATTTTTGCAAATAGGATGCGTATGAGTAGCTGGTAAGTCCACAGCACCGCACCAAGGACCGCTGTAAAACACGCTTAGAGCCCCATCCTCACACATTCTGCATATACTTAACTTTGCTCAGATGAACACTTTCAAACCGAACACATGTATAAAAGCTTTGCGAGCAGAGAGACATAAATGCTGCCCAGCAGTAGGAAAAAGGGAATTAGTTTAAAACAAAAGGAAACCCGACATTGCCGAAGCCAAGACTAGTGCCAAGTGAATTCAGGTTCAAAAATTAGACCTCATTCTTCAAAAAGAGAAAAGCCACAACATATGATCTGAATAGAAATATATTTAGCAGATTTATTTTTCTTCCCTTCCAAATTTAAATAGAAGCCATTTTAAAACACTAAATAAACTGAAGTAAATCAGCACAGCAGTGAAAGGAAAAAAAAAAAAAAAAAAAGGCAATTGGAATTGACTGTTCTAGTTTAATTAGCCAAAATAAGAAAAGTACAGGGGAGGAGGAAATACCACCACACACCACACCACATCAGGAACAGAACACTTGCTTTTGACAAAACGCACCTCCAAAAAAGCAGCATGTCATTACTGCCTGAATAAATACAGCCTTTAAAATATTCAGCTGTATTTAGCCAGTTGCCAGAAGAATCAGTACCCCCCTCTCCTTAGGATCCCTAGCTTGGTTAAGCATCAAGGCTGTTTATTAATATAACTTTGTCTCTTTGCTCCTCTTGGAAAACCAAGCATGAAGGCATCTAGGAGCCAGGACAAGCTCTACAGCTGCGCTGCATGACTCACAGTGCCCGGCTTCACGGACCAGAGGAATCTCAGACTCTCACCCGGGCTTGGCCTAAGGGGCAGCACTGAATTACAGTTCAATCATTTTTACCTTTGCACAAGTCAGAAAAGCATCACTCACTGCGCCCAGAACTCACAAGAAATTAGAGGGATACGTTTGGATATATTTAGATAAATAACCTATTCAGATTTAAAGCTGCGGCACGACCAAGCAGAAGGCAACAGGCAGCGAGAAACCCAAGGCACCGGAAAAACTTGTGGGAGGGACCAAACAAACACGCGAAGGAGAGGTGGGATAAAGGGCCTTTCACTCCCCCTGGGCCGAGGACCAGCACCCAGCCTGGACCAGGAGCATCTAAACTTGGTACCAGGTTCAGAGCTGCTGGAGCCACAGGGAAAGGGGAACCCACCCTGTGGGAAGTGCCACTGCCACAAAGGGGTGACGGTGCCTGCAGTCACGGGAGGACACAGCTATACGGCCACGTGGTATGGCCCAGACACGTGTATCGTGGATTTGGGCTACCGGGGAGGGCTGGATCCACGCCTGCAAACCCAGGAGGAACAGAAGATTAGCCATCCACAGAAACAGGACTCATTCCCCAGCCCACGCACGGTCACAGCAATCCAGGCAGTGGCACAGGGGGGACTGGCGGTGACAGTCTCCAGCTCCTAGAGACATCTTGTTGAGGGCTGACCTCCCACCTACGCCGCAAATGTCAGCAGCCTTGGCAGCAAGCAGCCCTCGGAGAGCCGTAGGCAGGGGGTCTGGTACCGATCCCCGGCTGTCGGGGCAGCACTGAAACCACTTCTGTCCCTTCCAGGGCCACCCAGCTCCACACTTTGCTGCAGTGCTCAATCCGTGCACTGGATTTCCTAATCCCTGCACAAGCTTTCTGTTCAGATCCTGTATTTAACAGGATTGTACCAGCACTTCCCACATTTATGAGCTCCATTTGAACGACTGACACTAGTTCAAGCCCTGGATTAAAAGTCTTCCCTACCCTGTAGCAACCTGGTCATGAGCAGACACCTGCTGATGAACCTCATTTGGTTACCAAGAAGTCTCTCCACCCATGGCAGAGTCAAGATCTCCATGAAGGCAGAAGCTGGCCCGACTGAGGCCCAGTTAGCCAATGCTCCTATTAATTTTCTCTGCAAGAACAGGAGGTTTCAGCTGAGGAGCAGAACAGGCAGCACTTCTGATTTTAGTGACTGCTGTTCGACACCTAGTTTGTGATGCAAAGGCTGCTGTGGGTTATGTTTCTTGTTCCCAGTGCGCTATCGGGGGTATTAATTATACAGGAGATGTACAGAAAGCTCAGAAATCATGTAACCACGTTACTGTCCGGTGCTATTTCCCCCTCTCCACAGCCTTTCTGACAAAACTTATCCCATCCCGTGCCACAGGCAAGCAGTGACATGCTTGAACTTCTGCAGCCGTTTGATGTAAAATGTTTTAAATTCTTTTCGGGAACACTAAAGGCTTTTGTCTCTTGACCAGTGCTGCAGGGATGCCATGTCTGGCAAAGACTGATCTTTCTGTGCTTTCCAGCTATACCATACGACACCGGGCTGCCCAGCCGGCCGAGAGGTAGGAATGGCCGTTAATCATTAAACGGAGCCTTTTGCCATTGGCATGAAAGGGAACACAATGCAGCGATACAAGTCCAAGCCCACCCTTCCCAAGGAAATGTTGTCTGCTGATTACAACTCCGTCACACACTTCTATTCAGATATTTAAAGAACTACTGTTTCATAGGAAGACTGTAAAGCAAATTGTTCAAGTGATGTTACAAGCAAGCAGCGTTGAACTGACAGGTAAGCCACGACACAGTTACCCATTGCCCTGCTTTGGCAGGAAGATAGTACAGCCTCTAGATCCTGACTGTCTTTAAGATACCAGGGAAAAGCTGCCTGGTTTTGCTATCATCCCTATATTTTCCTTGTTTGTCCATCTGTTCCTAAGCTGGATTCAGTCTATCCCTACTTTAGGATCTGTTCAGTCACTGGTACTACCAGAAAATAAAAGCCAGCAATACTCAGCAGCTTTGAGTAGTGTCCTCTAAACATCAGACCAGGCTGTTCTGCCGTCTTTATCATAGGGGAAAAAAAAAAAAAAAAAAGAATCAAAATCCCCCCTGGGCTGCTGCCCATGGAGCAGTAATTCCTCCACTCCGGAGGTTTGCTAGTTAAATGCAGTAATGCATCAGCAAGCACCGGTGCTTTTCCCACTGGCATTCGGTTGGTGGAGATGGACATGTGCTATCCTGGGTGAGTGCAGGTAACGTGATCTTTCTCTAAAGAAACAGCACATCTTTTCTTCATGAAACAGAACCACCCTGAGAGCGCCTTCTCCTGTGGCAAAATGGACGTTACACCAGTACGCAAAAGTGCTTGGTGATCTAAATTTCTTGCATATTAAGAACAACTGCCACTGTGGTTGCTACTGCAACAGCCTATTACTATAGCAGGAAGCATAAACCAGTGTGTAAACTCTAAGTCACGCATGCACAATGCTTATGAATTTTAGGCAGCGCTGCCCACTTGTAGTGTGGTCTGCCAGCTTTCTGGATGCACTTTCCTGGTAGCACCGACGCCGGTGCGGATCAGTGCTTGTATGGGAGTCCCTGCACGTGCTGCAAGGCAGGACTGACGTAGGCAGGCGCAGCGAGCCTGGCCTGTTTTGAACGCACTGGACAACGACTACGCAGCTGCAGGCAACACACCTTGGAGGTACCGACTACTGAGTTGCACTACATCCTTTTCAGAGAAGAGATGCTGTTTGCTCTGTGGAAGCAGGTACCTAAACACGGTGAAAAGTGATGTGGCTGGTCAGTGAGAAAGAGGTGTCGCCTCATTTCTCAACAGCTGTTTGGTCCTGGATGTCTGGAGCTGAACCAGTTGGCTCGTCTCTGCCTGGAGGCAGCAGTATCCAAAGGATCACACGCTAACCTAGATCTCAGCAGAACTCGGTTTTGGTTTTCACTATTCCAGTGACCTGCAGGGTGACCTGAAGCAACTTAAACCGTTGCTTTTGTGCCATTATTTTCTTTTCTCTAGAGTGAAGCTTGTGATATAGATCATCTTATGTGTAAAGAGGTTTAAGACCTTCAGACATAAAGCGCTGCCAGTGAACTGTTATTACTTTACTATGCAGTTGGCAGCAGCCTCTCCTGCAGGAGAAAGTGTAAATCTATTTCCCAACCAGCTTTTATATTCACCACAACCTGCCATCATCCAGATGCACAGTTCATTAGAGATCGTTCCGTTTTATCTGGCTGTAAAGTCCCGTGTAAAAAAAAACCTGCTGATTAAACATGCAATTGAAATACATCTTCTGGAGTACAGTAGACAATTCCAAGCTCTCTATCTGCACTGACTGAAACGCAATCTGTGCCACTTAGAGCAGAACAATGCTCGATTTCTTCATACTTCTCTTGAATTGTTAACACATAAAGCAGAAACACAGTCCATTTTCACAGAGAAGTTCTCTTCTGACATACTCAGTATGTTAACCGAGAGTATACAAATCTGCTTCAAAGCTAATAGACTCTTTTTTTTCTTCCAGCAAACACACTTCTTCACATCTGCACACTCTCACTCCCTCTCCACTTCAATAGCAATAGTATTTGGTAAAGCTCTCCAAACTGGAGCCACTGCAGAAAGACTGTATTTATTGATGTTTGGGTAAGAACTAATAAGAGAACTGGTTGTGTCTCTGTTCCTCCAGCTCCAAAAAAAAATTAAAAAAAAAATCAAGTCAATATTTATACACCCACTGGTGAAATAAATCCCCTTCTCCACAAAGAAGAGGGAAATAAAATGAAGTGATTGAAATGGGTTTTACGGAAGGGGACTTTGCTTGCTTATTTATTTTCAGAGCTTGGGAGGTGTTTATTTGATTATTTATTTATTTTATTGTAATTTAAATGCAATCATACTGCACAGAGTGCAAAGCAGCTTCACAGTGCCACCTTCCATTAAGCCCCAAAAGCTCAGGAGCCCTCGCGTGCTGCTAGACTCATCACTGGCTCTGGTGGACACAAGGCTCAGGTACGTCAAGGGCTGGACCATCTCCATTCCCACTAAACACCCTCTCGGGATGCACTCGGCTCAGCCCTGATGGGGCCAAACTTGCTGAGCGAGAAGCTGTTAATGTTCCAGCAAGTTAGATACAGTATAAACAATTTAATCAGCATTGTTCTAGCTCTCCCAGCATGGAGATCCTGTCCAAAGCCTGCCAGGGCCAACAGAAGGACTCATACTGACTTCTCAGGCCTCCAGAACATGATCTGGTTTCACCACGATTTCTTCCTTGTGTAGACCCACGGCTAACTCCAGCCATTCTGGTGCAGAGTTCCTTTGAAAAGGACAGATCTACCAGTAACAAATTTGCTCTTTGCCTCTGTGAAACTGCTTTGCTAGTCTTCTCCCTCCACCCACATTAAGGCTCTTGGGCTTGTCTGTTCCCTGAGATTCCTAAATCCCTTTCCTAAAGCAACAATCGGGGCCTCTGATCCCATCAACACGTCTGCTGAAGGTAGTTTCTCTCTGCTAAAGGCAAATCCCCCTGAACTACGGACCCAAATCTCACACAGCTCTGCAATGCTTGAGCCTCCAGTGTGAGCTACCCCGTGGCAGCCAGCCGGAGCATCGCGTGTGCAGCACGACTGGCGTCTCTGCACCGTTAATCAGGATGGAACAAGCCTATATTTTAGTTAGGATTTTCCTATCAAAATATCTATTGTTCAATCCCACATCATGAAGTCACTATTCTTATTATTGTTGTTTAAAAAAAAAAAAAAAAAGAATTCCAAATCCTTTTGCCTAAGATACCTAAAATTTTTACAGAAGAGAGAGTCACTGGGATGCATTTCACTAAGGTGCCAGAAAACTGTTTCCTGGACAAGCTGCTCCGTAGCAGGCAGCGTATCAGCCTTCCTCATGGGGTTTAGGAGGATTTAAACTGCCAAACTTGTTCTTCATATAAACTGACAGAGTGCTGCTGATTGCAGCTGGGCATCTCCCATTCACCATGGAGAGACCTGGGAGCAGATTTGTATATACTTGCAGACAGAAGTAAATACAGAAATACTACCAACACTCAATAGAAACCTCTCCATGCTTTCAGGAGGAAAAAAAAAAAAAAAAAAAGGAAGGAGTGAATGTTAGGAAAGTTAGCAAAAATCCTGCATTTCCACTGCTCGGTTACAGCGATAGAATCACAATGAGTTTCTGTGCGTTCAGCTGAATTTTTTATTTGTGGAATAGCACAGAGAATTTGGCCCTTACACATTTCAGAAGCGTAGCCAAGGGACGGATGTCCTCATTTGCAGCATCCAGTGGCATCACTGTAGAAGAGTCATTGTACAGACCAAATCCAGACATCTCTAAGCCTGCTTCCCATTCCCCCAAAGTCTGTGGGATCGAAGAGCAGGCTTGTCACTGATGAGGGTCAGTTCCAGGTCAAGTTCTACACTCCAAAAACCAAGGAAGAAACATACTGTTTACTCTCCAATTTCTCAGAAAACAGTCAAAACGCTCTTCATATGGAAGATCTCATTTGTGTGTCATCAGCAAACTTTTCCACTGGCAAACTCGCCATGCTTCCACATTTGCTTCATATGTAAATTAAATTTATACTTCATCACTGTCACCTCCTTTCACAGCCAACCTGAACACCTGCCTTTCTCTCTGACATTGTTTTTCTCTGGCATTTCTTTATTATGAGCTAATAAAGTATTTCTTGTTTAGATGAAAAAGGGCAATTTTTAATCTCATTCCTTTGATCAGTGTATCTTGAGATGTTCTTCTCTGAATAGCTCTGTGGCTTTTTCCCCCCCATCAAATCCCACATTTAGTACACAAGCCAGACCAAAACTCACTGCAAGACTTGCATTAATCAGCAGAATGGAATAAATGAGACTGTTTAATATTTTACATCTTCAAAGTCTTAAATAAGCAACCATACTTTGTTAAAATTCTTGTCAATGGCTATACCCCAGGCAGGGAGCAGGTACAGGATTTTCTCTGTAACACTGATGCAGCGTACCCGCCAGCTCACCATCAAATGGCTAACGCAGCCTCAGTCATCATTTGATGTGGGTAGCAGGGCTCTCACCTTTGCCTTCCTCGAAATAACGCACACAAAACACCCAAACCAGCCATCGCCATCAAACACTTGACGAACAGGTCATTAGTACAAAAAACACTTTGATGCCCCTAACGTGCCTTTCATTGTAGCATCCTAAAAGCACTTTGCAATTATTAGCGTGATCCCTAATTCATCACCCACCCACGCAGTTTTCCCTAATTCACCAGCTGGATATACAGAAAGGCTCAGACACATAAAGGTGCAATTCTGAAAGAGATGCCTGAGCACTCACACATTCCCCGGCCATCTCTAGGAGCCGTGCATATCTCCCCACCTCGGAATATAAAAGCAGACCATCAGTAACTTGTCCTATCCCCGCAACAGTGAGTAGCAAAGCAAGGATGGCAAGCCAGGAATTTAGCCCAACCACGCCACAGGTCCACAGAGCCTCCCCTCAACACCACTGCACTCGGTAAGTATTGCAAAACACGCCCGTCCTACCTACGCGGTCAGCAAAGGGACCTTGTGAAGAAAATAAAGTTTCTCTGTATTCTTCACCCCTCCATCCTGAGCTCGGGTTTTTTTAATTTTTTCTGACGTGCCATTATTAAACAACAGGAATAAACTAGTTTCTGGGTAAAATTTTTCCCAAAGTTGTTGGAAGACAGCAAGAAGTGCCAAGCTTTCTGTTTTCCTCCACCTTTAAAGGAGAAATAACATTGAATTAAAATATTTGTAAATGGCTCCAATCAGCATTTCATTTTATAGCTTTGATTTTTAATTTTTTTTTTCTTTAGTCCAACAAAGACCACCCTCTCCCCCTAGCAATACTAGGAGGGGACTGTGCTGAAAATTATAGATTCCAGCATTTGCAAGAGAACCACAAAAGCTTAATTATAGTTATTGACATACCAAACACCCACTGAAGGCTTAATTTTCCCTTGGCCAGAAATAACCACACAAAGCGAAGGTAGCAAACTGACATCAACCAACCTCAACCAGGGGTAGCTCATTAACGCACCGGGGCAGGAAGACATGCCTTGCTCACCTCCCAGCACAACCTAAAGGAGACACGGGTGGGGGCAGTGGTTGCTGTCATCCCACCGGCAGCATTGACCTGGTTTGTTTGGGGTGGATTTGATTCCCCGTTGAGTTGAGCTGCACGAGTTACTCCTTCCTGATGTCCTTCTACCAGAACAGGCCTGAAAAAGCTCCTGTGTCTGCTGGGAGATTCGATACCGGAGGTCTGCACCACTAATGCACAGTGCATCCGTGCTGCTCCCACACCGCGTGTGTGCCCCATCCTCCCGGGTAGCCATGGCGGTGGTGTTGGAGGGAAGCAGCCTTCAGCTGCAGGAAAGCTTTGCAGATGGAGGTGCTACACTCCTGGGAATTAGCAAATGTCTGGACTCGGCTGCCCTAGCCCAACCCTGTTTGCTCTCAGGCTGTGCTGGCAGATCCTGAAGGAACCGTGCTTGTGGGCAGCTCGCTGCCCTCTGGGTAGGCTCCACGCTGCCAACAGCTGCAGTCACATCAAAGACTGTATGTCTAAAGCCATGCTAGAAAGGTTAGAGAAGGTGAAGCGTTGGCTGGGGTGTTCCCAGGGAGCCCAAGGAGGCTGCTGAGCACCAGTCCCTCCGGAGGGATCCCGAGATGAGCGCGTTGCCACATGAGCACGCTGCTAACGGGGGCCAGTATCCCACAGCTACCGGTGATTTACGGCCTGTCCTACCGCACGGCTCACACAGAGCCCCACAAGCTGCAAAGCTGACCTTGTCACAGCCTTGCAGAGGCAGGGAGGAACCCAGTTACCCAGGGAGACAACATGGAGGCAGCAGCAAGGGCTTGGTCATTGTCACAGGCAAAGACTGATACAGAGCTGGGGAGATGAAGCACAGAGCTCCCGGAAACAACCCAGCCAAACATTCTCCTTCATTTCATCAGCATGGGAAGCCCCTGTCTTTGTCCCCACAAATCACAAGATGTTTTTTTTGAGGGGTTGGGGAAGGCCGCTCAACCTGGGCTGCCTTTGCCCCACAGCCCCGCATGCCTGTCACCGGCCCTGCAGTCACGTAGCCATGTTTGTGCAGCGGTTCCCAACGCTCTTCACAAACAACAACAGGCTGGACCACAAAGCCCTCATTTAGACCGGAGCAAGTATATTCATGCAAAAACCCACAACGAAGCTTTTAGGACCTGTAGGAGTAAACAGCTGACTGCGGGAACAAGTTTCATACACCCAGCACCGTGCACCTCTCCTGTGGGGCTGTTAAAGACCACGGGCTGGACACGGTCCACGGCAGGCGTGGGCTGTGTGATGCTCGAGGGTCATGGCTGTGGGGAAAGCAAGTTCAGGTAGGCTTAACGTCAGCCTGAGTGCCTCTAGCACCCAGAAAGTCCCCACGCTTGCATTTTTTTCCATCAAGAAACATTGCCTTTGCCTTGTGCAGGGTGCAGCATGGATGTTACCTACACAGCCTGAGCACCAGTCCCCTCCCAGCAGCCTGTGGCTTTCCACACCCTGTTTTACACAGCGGTGTTCATGTGACCAGCTTGGATGGGAGCTGCTCCCCGGCCAATGCACACAGCAGACAAAAAGCTTTTGTAAGAAAGGAGAGGTTGGAATTAACCCTTCTCTGTGGTGCACTTCATGGCAGGTACCTCCAGGAAATTTGTCACTTAACAGCGTGGCCCGGTACCCATCGTGTACCCTTGCTGACACTCTATTTGAGTCACAGGTGACATCTGTGACCCCAGACACAACCAAGAGGCTGCAGTAAAACTTCTAAAGAAAGGAGACTGCCAGTGTTGGGCAGAGACCTCCCCAGGAGAAGTGCGGTACCAGCACCTACGTACGTGGCTATAGCAATACTCGGAACTCTCATTTACAAGGGTGATCAAAGAAATCCCCTTAAATCTGGAACAGAGAAAGTAAATGGAATAAAAGCTAAAACTGAAGGGGCTGGTTATTGAAAACAGCAGTATTATATTTATTTGTTTCTCATCTCCTGCGCACCAGCTTTAGTCCACTGAATAGCTACAGAATTCACTGGCGTTATTCCTAATTTTACAATGATTTGGGAGAAGAGGGGACAAAGGCAAGCAAACAAAGCTAATTGCCTTCAGTGTTTTGTTTATCTGGTTTTTGTTCAGCCAAACAAAGAGGACGTTCAGGTCCAAGCTGACTGTGGAGCCACAGAACTCTTTTGCTCCGCTGGTCTGTTTAAAAACAGTTTGTAATTTTGGCATCCAGCATCTTCGGCAACTACCACTAGCAAGTACTTTCTTATCTCTATCTGGTCACTATAGAAACTCTGGTGACTTCAGCCACTGTTACTCCAGATTAATCAACCTTGCAAAGCCCCTCCAAAAAAGCAGGAAGTCCTTCAAGAGCCCGTCCCTCGGTCATAAAAAGAACAAAGCCAGGAGCAGATTAATCACTGGATGCTATTTCCAATGCAAAAGTCCAAGCAGGAAAACTCTCAAGTTTATTAACAAAACTATGCACTCTCACCCATCCATACCAACGCGCTTTTGTTCTTTGTGCCAGAGGAGAACGCACTGAGCAGAAATATAAATAATACGGCATGCTACACAGGGAGAGCGTGCTGCTGGCAACAGGCAGCAGAATATGGACTACATGAACCACAACGAACCAGTTCTGCCAGCTATGGTTGCCTTCTCTACGACAGCCAGCGTGTCTAAGATTTCCCAGCACAGTCTGAGCAAAGCAGTAGGACTGCCAGGCATCCAGCAGAGGAGCAAAGCAAGAAGAGGGAGGCTGGGAGGGCAAACCCAAGCTACTGCAATTTCTAGTCAGGAGCAAAACACCTAGTTGAACAGAGACACGCCAAAGGTGCTAAGAACAGGTCATCTACCCCTGTAAGTCCCCGAGAGGGACTCTAGCAAAACAAGATCACCAGATGTTAAGTAATCTGCCAGGTGGGACTGGACAGGCTTTGAGCAACCACCCAAAAGAGAAGGGTGAATCCTAACAGTGTTACCTGTCCCAAAGTGCCAAAGCCAGCAGAGCAGCCGTGTGCAGTGCTTTGAGAGGCAGCCTACGGGTGATGTGGATGTAAAGGGTCAACAGTTTATATTAGTACTAGTATCTTCTCAAACAGGGAACCTTGCAGGGCAGGTCTAAAGGATCAAAAGTGCTCTGCTACTAACTCTTAGAAGTGTGCAATAGTAGAGGTTTGCTAAGGCTCTGGGACTGTGTGTATCCTTTTCTCATGCAAAAAAACCAAAATGTGTTGGTAGTAATTTGTATTTCTAGATGGGAAAATGAAAGTTAGGTTTGAAGAGATTACTACGAAATGAAGTTGCAAGCCAGAAGGCAAAGGAAAGCAGCCCCAAATCTATTACCCTTATTCTGACATTGTCAGCATGACCCTCTGAGGCCATCTGGAAACTGGCATTGCCAGTATCTCCCCACTAGACACCAGCACAAGGCTTCCTGGCTCCCAGCAGAAGGAGCAGTTGGGAGGCTCTGGGAAGCCTCCCTGGTACCTGCACTGTGCGTGGAATCATAGGATGGTTTTGGTTGGAAGGGACCTTTAGAACTCATCTGGTCCAACCTCCCTGCAATGAGCAGGGACATCTTCAGCTAGATCAGGTTGCTCAGAGCCCTGTCCAACCTGACCTTGACAGGACAGCCTGGTGGAGCGCGTCCTGCCCATACCTCAGCCATGCCTGCTGCCGGCAGCAGCTCACAGCCCCTGGCTCAGTCAGTAACCCGTGTCCTGACACCACCTGCTCCTGTTCCGGGACACAAAGCCCACCCTGAAAACTGCCCTTTGATTCGGGGACTGGGTTGGAGCTGTAGGACCCTTTCCCAACCCTTGCTATGCCTACTGGCTTGAATGCCATTGTCAAATGAGATTTTACAATAATGGTTTAATGCTTCAAGTTACAAAGCTTAGGAGTTTGGGAATAATTCTTAAAGTTAAGTTCCTGAGTGCTTTTATGGTTCTAGAGTACAAGATGCTGCCCCGCGGCACTTAACGGAGGATGGATTTGGATGAGCCTTTTGCAGTGTCCAACAAAAAGGTGCCGAACCAGCTCAGGGCTTGTTGCTCAACAACCACAGCTGTTACAGTGCCTACTCTACAAGAATTTGCCATTAATCCTTCCAGCTCAACTAGAATTAAAAGACTTTTTTATTTATATTATTAATTTCTATTTACAGTCCTTTTTCAGAGTGAACCTATAAGGAGCAAGGAAAGGTAAGAAACAAGAGAAGCCAATGCAAACAGTTTGGGAGAGACCCTTTCAAAGCCAGGCAAGTTTCAAAGATTTCTCTTTCGAGTGTCCTTCACTCTCCTTGTGTCAGGTAGGGAGCACAGAGGAACCAGGTCACTGAATCCAAGGAAAAGTCAAACAAGCAAATCTCAGCTGAAACCTGTGAGGTTAGTACGTCACGATCCTGTTCTGAAGGGCAGAGTCTCTGCTAAGCTTGACTGAACTGTGAGCAAGATGAGCTTTAAATAAACGAAGGGGGTGGAACACATTAATGTCCTGCCCAACTGGTTTTTAAAATACCAAGGAAAAAGAGAAAGGCAAATTGGGTGCAGGAGGCTGGACACCTCAACCACCATTTTACACTGGGATGAAAGCCAGGAGGGGGAAGGAAAGCAATAGCCCACTGTACAGTCAGGTTGGACGCAGACCTGCATTTGACAAAGGGCTTTTGGATCTTTTGTTATTTGTAAAGCTCTTAAAAAATAGCTTTTGTTAATATAACAGAAATAAAGCTCTTAATCTCAGTTTGTAAACACAGATGGAGGCTAGCATGCTAAAACCAAAGATTTTGAAAATGACCTGTTCAAAGTGTTTCCACTTTTGTAAGCCTACTTGTGATACCAGAACAAACTCCATTGTTTCAACAGCTTGGTTTTCAAAAAGCACATCACATCTGCACCCAGAACTACCCAGAAATTCTCCTATACATAGGAAAGGGTTTCCTACACCCAAAAATATTCATTTACTAACATAACACTTTCCCCATCTTTTCCAATTCATTACCTATTTTTTCCTCTTCTGATTGTAAAACATCGACTGACAAACACTGATCATCATTTTAACAGTCTTACGGTTTGAGATTCTTCATTTTTCTCCTACGTGCAGTTGGCATAAAACCTTGGTGTCCTAACACCACAAAACAATCCGGCTCATTCTTGGGGTTTTCAAAAAGGAAAAGAAGTGATAAGCTAAGATGACCATCATTTCCAAGATTGTTGCCAAGGTGCTGCTCCCTCCCTTCCTCACAAATTACCCCAAAACAACTGGATGCTCCCCCTGGTTTGACTGGGGTGGTGTAAAGACGACAACTGCCCTGATAAATGCCTTGGCTGGGTTCGGAAGATCCCTGCTCCCTCCTGGCTTTCTGCCCTGCCTTTAGCCACCAAACAGGCTCTGGAACAAAAGAGACTCACACAAAGCAGAAAATCCAGCTCAATTTTCCACATTCTGTGCCTTCGACTGCCTGCCTGTGGTACTACCACGGACCTCACATGCTGGATGTGCTGCTCCTCCCGGGCTGTCTGATCCTCACCCTCACCAAACACAGCATGAAGGAAAAACTAACAGCGTTTCACACTGTTTGGTTCTGGGACTGTCCTGGGACATCGGAGCACACTCAGAAGTAAGTATCTGTCATCTCAAGCCAGATGCAGGGTTTCACCTCGGAATATAACTCGTCTCACTTTCTGCATTTCAGCCTGACGTGACCCAGGTGTTTCCTCAGTCTGAGGCTTGGCAGTTGCAGGATCTGCAAGTTTCTTCCTGGTTAGAGCATCCCAGAACAAGCACAGACAAGGATTTGCTGGAGTTCAGAGATCATACCGGATGGCAAAAGACATTCACAATGGATTTGGGAAGCTCAAAATAGAACTTACACCTTCTTCCTGGACTGGCAATAACTATGGTTGCTTTAACACATACCTCTTCCTCGCTTCTGCATCCTTGTGTTAACACTTTTTCTATTATATAAATCTTTTCTTCACATCCTTTGAACTGCAATAGATTATTATTTTTAACATCCTCTTATACCATACACATCAACAGAAGTTATCAGTTTCCTTAGGACGTGTGTGTATATACAGCAAAGTATATCCCCTCTATATTGCACCAAAAGAAACCTGGTCATATCCAACCTCCTTCTATTATTTGACATGTTATAGAACCTCCAGGCACCCAACTGGAGCCCTCTTTGGGCTCAGGCTGGGCAAATGCAAAGGAAACGTTCTCAGCACTGAAGACTCCACAGTTGAAATTTTTAAGAAAAGAGGGAAAAAGAGCCCCGAGGGGACACTAATCCCAGATCACATAAACCACAAATTTCACATCCTCCCTCACTGATGGACAAAGCAAGCTTCGAAACAACCCAAGACCTGGACAAGCTGAGCAAGCCCTGCCCAGCACGTTTTCTTTTTAGCGCGCTGAGCAGCACACACACGTATTACAACTTTCTCCGGCCACTCAAGAGTATCATATCACAGTGACTATTCCCTGTTTTAACATCATTAGGCTGCATGCTTGCAAGCCTGGCAGGCTTTACACACATCAGCCATGTGCTAAAGATAATGAGTTACCACAAATCTGCCAATTTATTTTTGGAAAGTGTCTGATAGAAGCTGATAGTTCTAGCTTTGACCCACTCTCCCAGAAAAAAAACTTACTCACAGTAGCCAGAATATTTAAAGAACACCAACCAAAAAAAAAAGGCACTAAAATATAAATCTAGAATTCATTCCACCACCACAAAAATAAAATCTGCTGTGGACATGAGAGGGAGAAGCTCTGGTGCTGCAGACAGCAGGCATGCCATAAAGCTGCAGATATTAACTGTACCTTCCTCCAGAGCTTGTGACAGGGTTTTTGGCTTCACCACAGGTTCATTTACTGTGGAGACAAGCGTGGAGTTCATCCATGCTTCCTTGCCCATTACACATTCCTCCCTCCCTGTTCCAAATTAATGAGAGTTTCTGCTCACTCAGCAGAAATTAGACTGGTCTGCATTAAAAAAAGGGCAATTAGGAACCTCTGCTTTTGCTGGGCTTCTTGTGTGCCAGGTGAGAACAATAGTGAGAAAGCAGAGAGGTAGGGTTGGGGGGTTACGGGAATCTCCAGGCATCCAACTTCTACAGCTAGCAAAGTTCTCACTGGCAAGCACCAGGATTTCTTCCCTGCGTAACGCTTTCTCCAGGCTCATTTACCTTGTCGTGCAGACACCCGTTGGCAGCAGCGCGGGAGCAGTGGTCTCTAGCTGCCTGTGCCCAGGAGAAAGAGGAGGGGGGAGGCTCCCTACATGCAACCCCCCCATCGCAAAGCTCCTGTCCCTGCTCCGTCACCCCTGGGGTATGCCGCAGAGCCCATCTGTTTGGTCAGGCTTTTCCCCGATGCAAGTGGGAAAAGCTCTTTTCATTCTTGGAGCAGAGGAGGAAAGAACTCCGAGCGCTGTCGGTGTTGCTGGCCAACGCAATTCATCTTTTGTGGATGGCGTTTCTAAAGCTGCAGTTGTAAGGACATACTGAGGTGTGTGATGTCGCTGGAAGGACACGCGAATGCAGGTGTGGAAGCAGCACAGTCCAGAGAGGAGAAAGGGGAGAAGGTGGGGAAAGACAGCCAGCATCTCCATTCAACTTTCCATTTTAGAAGCCATTTTAGAAATGCAGAACACACCATATTTCTTATTGAAAGACACAGGAGCATAAAGGTGCTTGGCAATTTTGAGAGTTAATCAGCAATTTTGAAAATAAACAGAAAAACTGAGACAATAACTCAAGCCACAGGGAAATACCAGCTTACTTATGGGTATTTGGAAGTCTTTACTGTAAAAACTGTAAAAGTCAACTGTAAAAACTCCATAAAATTCTAGGTTGCTACATAACATCAAACAAAGAAAATCACTAGAAAGCTTCACTCTTATCCCAGAAATCTAATTCCATCCTTAAATTGCAAAAATATGAACCTGTCTTTAATTATAAAGGACTGTCTCTTGTTAGCGTACAGTTGGTGCTGAACTTGTCATGAACTAAAAAGGATTCAAACATTGTCTGGAGAAAAAAAAATAAAGCAAAATGCCCAAAAGGATTATTTTAATGGTCCTACCTTAATATTTCATTACTTTAGCAGACTTTAGTTAAGCCTCCAGACAAAGGGAAGTGTCTTAGGATTCCTCTATTCCCTACAAAAAGGAACTGGAAATTTTCTCACCTTGCCAAGATCTGATTTCTGAGTCCCCAGACCCAGCTCTGGCTGGGGGTGGGGGGTGGCGAGAGGAAACCCCCCAGGACATAAAGGCTCTCTGGTCTTAATGGATAATTAAAGATTTAGCCATGGGTGCCCCCTTGTGACTTCGTGAGTAATTAAGCACAACTGATGGAATTTATAACGTGGCACATCACAAACTGACATGGGTTTATTTGAGACCCCCAGCTGATGTGCTGATGTTTTCTGGCAAGCAAAACCCAAGTGCCCGTTGCTTTCTTGCCAGATTTAGCAGAAGGGCTGTCTGCGACGTCCCTCAGCACACATCGGGGAGCAAGGGGGGCTGCTGCGTGCAGGAAGGGCCCTGCAAAATCCCACTATCCCACAGTGTTATTTTATTTTTTTAAGGTTTTTCCCCTGGATGGGGACAAGACACCACATTCCCAGTGCTGCCCCATTTGCACAGCTCCACACATTTCCATCTGTGGACATGTCCTCCTTGACCTCCTCTTCTTTCCACAGACACCTCACCACCACCGGCCCGCGGGCAGGGGAACGGGGGACAGTCCTGGGCAAGCAGACGTCCTCCTCACCTGGCCACCGCCTGGAACCGCGGTCCTGGCAAGCGGAGACCCACCAGGCCTTGACCGAGCACCTCAGCTGAGCTCTGCTGTTACAGTCCAAAGCCTTGCCCTTCAGACAGTCTCTGTGAGATGAGAATTCCAACATCCTCAAATGTTGGTTTAGATTCCAGCATCAGAGTGACCTTTGGTTGAGTCCCCCTGAGCGGCCCAGGAGCTGGAGCACGAGCGGCAGCGCTGAGGCACGAGGCTGGTGAGCCTGCAGCTGCCCTGGGCCAGTCCCGGTGGTGACACGGGCACAGGTCTTCAAACTGGGCTTTGTGGCACACCTCTGGCCTAACTCAACGCCCACCTGAACCCAGCAAAGCAAGACAGCATTCGCAGCCAGCACAGGACCCCGGTTTTTGTGAAGATCGGTCACATTTGGAGTGGTGCTCCCACCGCAGAGCACCTCAGCTCCCACCGCTGCACCGCCACGTTTCCCTGCCGTCCACGTGCTTCCTTTGCTCTGCCCAAGGCCATGCTGGTTAGCTGGTCCTCCTGCTTAATGCCCCCCACAGACAATTACGTCTGCGAGAAGCAACCCGCATGTTTCTAGGCACAAACCTCCACTCCTGAGGTAATGCAGAAGGGATCTGATGCCACGAGGCATCTCTTGAACCAAGAGAACAACCCACCAAATGCCCCTAGTGTTTCCCAAATTTCAACTTCCCTTCCTAAACTCATCTGTTGACTTTTTTTCCCCACCTATCGTCTCTCTCTCCAGAAGGAAAGTCAGGCATCCAGCTGTAACGCGGTTGATGTGACACATTACGGAGAAGATGAGCCGCGTCCACCCTCAGCCTGTCGCAGGACTACACAAAGGCTGTGCTGAACGCCTGCCTGTCTCGCAGCAGCATCCTTTAAGGTCTCTGGCATTTTGGCACAACTAAAGTTGGATTTTTCTGTTTCCGCTACTTAGTGGCTCATTGCCTGGGGCTCTTTGTCTCTATTCTGATACTTCTGCTGCAAAAAGGCCAGTACGAGCACTCCTAATTTGCTCTGCTTTAAGAATCACAGCGGAGAGGGGCAAAGTCACACTGTGCCTCTAAATCCAACAACAGTCACTTCAGTACTGAGCCTCAGTCAATACTTCAATGGGCCTAATTTTCTAGCTTTTGATCAAAATGTCTTTAGAGCAGTACATCTTCAGATATTGCCGCTGGCCTCTGAAAATGAGCAGAAAGAACAAGATAACCTTTGTGAGACTTTGCTCCCTACAATCTGTAGCTGAATCTACACATCCTCGGTCTAGTGTCTCCTTAACCCAGCCTGGTACATGAAAGCTGTGCAAAGCCAAATACAAAATGCTTCCCTAACAATGTAAATCCAGCCTCTCAATCTGCTTATTATCATTTTGGAACTGCATGGCAGTTCCTTCATCTTAGAAAATATGAATGGACATTTTGTCTCCAAAACCCCTGCACAGCATGCAAATTCAACATTTGAGATGTGAAGTCCAAGCTGAATTTAGCTGTGACCAATTACACGAGTGGTCTAGCTGTGGTACTTCAATAAAGGCAACTCTTTTCAAGGTGGCACCAAAAATATAAAACCACCCTAAAAATCCCCAAAATATTCCCCTGCTATTTGGATCACTCAGTACAGACAAATCAGAGCAACAGCATTAGGGAGTTTTAGATTGCTCTCATAATTTATTCAGTAGAAACCAAACAGGCTTCCTTTAAGTCATTGCTAGAGAAGTTAGAGTTGCTTTAACAGTAAATTATAAAGATTAACTTTATTGAACATAGAGTAGTTAATTCTCTGTCTCTCATCACCAAAGTTATTGCATGTGTACATAGTTTTAGCTGCTATAGGACTTGGCAGAACCTCACCAGGCTTCGCTGCTTTGGTGCCCAAGGTACAATGAGAATTTTTGAGAAACTAGTTTCAAAACCGTATCAGTCAGCACTACCGTCGTATAGGATGTCTGCTTTCCATAAGCATTCGTTCAAGTAAAACTGCCTTAGTCACATCAAATTAACGCAAACCTGAAAACCTGCTTCCCCTTCAGAACTGTGGAAGTGCCCACGGGAAAGATTTGTAGTGGTTTGCACCGGGTCTATAGCACAGCCAGGCTGTTTGTGTAGCCAGTGCTGGTGCTGAGAACAGACAATGCTCCGGGTACCATAAAGCCCCAAGTATTTCATGATGAGCCAAAACTTTCTGATCACTTCTCAAAACTTGTTTCCGAAAATTTTTTAAATGAAAAGAGGTAACATTGTGATGTGCAAATGCTGGAGGAAACTTGCTGGGTTTGCTTCAACTTTTCCTTCTCCGGCAAAAAAGTATTTAGAGTTGGGCATAATTCACAAATACCTTTGGTTGACCTAAAGTGAACAACTTTTAGCACGTAAATTATTCATCTAGAACTCTTTGCCCAGTTCCAAAGTTACACATCTTCCAAGTTATTTTGCACAGTGCAGGTGGACCTGCAGCTGGGAAGAAACGTCTGTGATGGGGATATTTACTACTTATGCGCAAGACCCTAGACTTGCATTAGCAGCGAAATCATTTCCCTCTTGCTTTGGCTTCAGCTTAGAGTCAATTCCTGAGGCAAAGCTGATGCCTGAAGGCCAAGAAATGCTGTTGGGCTGAAGTTCCCCGAAGTTGCGTGTCTTTGTATGTCTCTCCTGTTTGGTGGGGGCATCAAAGCCACTCTAAGTCAACATCACAGGTTTGCTCCTCTTCCACAAAGGAAGCAAACCTTGTTTTGATGTTTGCTATTACTCTCCTGAGCTGATGCTACTCCTCTGCAGACTGGTATCAAAGGGATGACAGGATTGTTCACACATTAACAGTTAAGTATTTTGAAGCGATTTTGGAGGTGTACACACAGATTTCTGGTTCTCATTAAAATTAATGAAAGGTTTGTATTCAAATGCCTATGATGCCTCAGAAACCTCAGTCATTATGGTTCAGAAGTTGTCTCTGTCATACAAAACCTCCCAGGATGAGTTATGAAGCTGTACATGGGTTATTATACTTAAAGTTAAAATTATTATTTAAGGTTAAATTGCATATTGAGGGCAAGGAGAAAGAAAAGGCTTTGGGACAGACTGATGGCACTGAGTCAATAAAAGGGAGCACAGTATTTTAGGGGCTGAAGCATCAATAGCACATGGGCATAAAAAAGCAAAGAGTGAAAGCAGCTGGGCTGAGCAGGGAAGCAGACAGACTCAGCAGGGACTCTTCAGATCTGAGTGTTCAGATTTTGTTTTAACATTCCCAAAGCCAAGGAAGAAATGAAAGAATAGCAGCAGGCATAGTGCAGCAAGTCCCTCTTACACTCACGGACAGAAAGCTCATCTCAAAAAATTTCTGTTAACGTTGTATTTTTACACATACAAACCCCATTCCTCTCCCTCAAATGATCATATTTTCATAGTAATCGTTTCACCAGCTCAGTTGCCAAAAGCTTCTGCTTCACACCAACCTTCTGCATTCAGAGGCACTGCAGAGTGGAATATGAGCGAAATTAATATTAAGCAGAGTCAGGCTCCAAAGATTGCCATTACCTAATCCTGTACCATTACACAAATTTATTCGTTAGGAATATTCCAAGGTTTTGGGAAAAGGCTTACAACAGTGCACAGTGTTCCTGCTGCCCACCACGAACACTGCCTTTATCCATGGTGGAACCACACTCGCACTCCTACATGGAAAAGACAGGGAATTACAGCGAACCTCAGAAATGTTGAGGAAAGATTCCTTCAACCTCTGAAAAGACTGGCTTATTATGTTATTACAATTCCCTGGAAATTGCTACGTAGTCATCACTAGAGCATAACATTTCATCAGAAGCCTCTGAAACATTCCTGCATATACATTCCAGAGTTTAAAAAAGCCTCATATGCACAGAGGATCACAGAAAACCTATTATCCATCTACAGCACCAGAGTATTGATCTGTCAACTCACAACTTTTTGGAGAGTATTGCAGCCACCCACTAAATGGATTTTTGATTAGCCACGTTGTTTAAAATGACCACAAACTTTTATAGCAAACGTTGGGCTGCCAGGCAAGGGGTCAGTCCCAAGGCTCAGCCCCAGCTTCACAAAATTCTTCCACTGGTTCTGGGCTGAAGTTCAAGTGAACCTCTAGATGAGGAGATGGGTTTAAGTTTAAAATTGGCAACCCTGCCTGATTTTATCAAGTCTCATGATGCTTGGCATATTGCTTAAAACCCCAGCTCTTGGAATCTTGTGCGAGAAATTAAACTTCTGCTTAAAAAACCCCAAACCCTCTATTCCATGTAAGCATTCTCAAACCTGAGACACGAGTTCCACAGACCTTCAGAAGTCAGAAGGAAATAACCATACATGACATTATCATTTAAGTCTCCTTAGTTTTGGAAAACGTATTTATGACGTTTTAAACATCTGGTATTAATAGCATGTCTCTGGAACCATAACATGAAGATTTTCTTTCAAAACTGTGACTTTAACTTGTTTGCTTTGAAATTTTGAATATATTAATTCAAAGAAAAATGCAAGAGAAGAGAAAAGGGAAATGAAATGGCGGCAAATATTCAAATGCCTTTTAAACGAGAATGAACTGTTTCCTCTCTAAAACAAATCACTGCACTTATTCTGCTGTGTGTTTTGCCCTACAAAAGGCTATAGGTTAGTCAAGATACTCCTGACTGACCTCCAGCCTTGACACCACGGCAAGTTGTGTAGGGCATAGAGCAGGACCTTAGAGTAAATCCATCTCAAAGTCCTAGTCAATGATCTGCTTTAAAACTGCAGATTGACTCCAAATAATCCCACAAAATCTGCACCGGCAACCGTACCTGAAGCCAATTTATGAACAGTGACTGCAATTTAGGGTCCAACAGAGCTGTACCTGTGATCTTTCTGGCTTCTCTAACACCATCTACTTTCCAGCGCTGGTATTATCTTTCTCTTTTCAACCCTCACATCTCCCCCTCCCTCTTCCTCTCACACAGTAGCTCTTTTCATCTGCTCTCAATAGGTGCTGCTCTACCTAATTAATTGAGGACTTAACAAGTGCACTTTCTAATTAAAGTAAATAAGCCCATGCTTGGAACAGTGGCTCACAGTGTTACCCAGCACTCTTTCCTCAGGAACAGGATATTATGGGCTACACCTCCTCTGTGCCAAATTAATGCATTAAACTAATAGAGCAGAAGCAAAAAGTCTCTTAAAGCATCATTTAGAAAAACGATTCTAAACCATAAAGCAATTCCCAGCCTGAATCTCTGAAGCCAATGAGATCTTCTATAATATTTGGCAGAAGATCAGACTTTAGGAAGAGGGGAAAAAATTAATAGATCTAGATTTCAAACCCAAACTCCTATTTGGTGCTGCTGTTGCTGGAGATGACTTAGTTCACGGGTTGGGAAGAGGCTGGAGGAAGATGCAAGGGAACAGGATCACAGGGGATATTTCTGTTACCTCCTACGGTGCCTATATGACTCCATAAGACTGTCCCATAATAACACCTAATATTAAGCCTGTCCTCCTCCTTCAGAGTCACTTCTCTGCCACGAACCCGAGATGACGAGTTAGAGGGGCTGTTTGGAAAATTCCCATCTGTCTTCACCCTTCTTCCATATCTGAAATTACATGCAGGTCTCCTCTGTTATTAAACTAATAATGATATCCTTAATGTACACAAATTACTTGTAACAGATGCATTTAAAAGAAAACTGATTATTAAATTACACCACTTCCTCCCAGTAGGTTAAGCAGGGACATTCGCTGTCTCTCAAAGAAGAGGTCAGCTTGTAGAAGGATTTGCAAAAGCTGTCCTCAGCTGAAGGAGAAAGTCTGTGACTGTCCTATTTGGTCAGAGACAGCGGACTGGCTTGAAACACTCGAGCAAGAGACAATATAGAGGCCAAATACATACGACAATGTTTTGACAGGGAGGAAAAACAGTTGTGGTGGTTTGTTGTTTTTTTTTTTTTAACTCCCCCCAGTGCAACTAGTTAAATGAAGCAGCAGGGTTCTGGGGAGGTGGTTGGCATCCAACTCAAAGGCATCTCCTGCAGCGGGAGCAGGGCGTTTGCTCCACCATCTGCAAGTCCAGCCTGTGAAAATCCAGGCAAAAAGTAGATTCTCAAAACAAATCAAATCAAGCACTGTCTGTCTTTATTACTGAAGACTTTTCGGTAGTGCTAAGGGTGAAAACAAAATTCTGAGGATCTCAGCGTATTCCATAAATGGTCAAAAGTGCTTCCAACCCAGCATTTGAATTGGTGTCTGAATTTGTTTCCATGGATGGGTTAGGAGCAAGACTCTGTTAGTTTAGGCCTTATGTACCTAAAGTTCATTAAGTCAAAAGAAAGCTTTGTGTCTTTTAGTAGTTTTTGGATGAGCTTACAGGTTTCAATAGCCTGGACAGGGCTACGGGAAGAACTAACAGGAAAGAGGGAACAGAGGTGTATGGAGCAATGAGGAGTGTGAAAATAGGGTGACAGAACTGTATTTTGCATCAAATTATTCTCAGCTTGGTGTAAACTCCTGGCTTTTAGCAATTAGTCCAGAAATAAAGATTTGTTTGTATTTTCACAGTCTTGCACTGTTGTGGAGACCAAACAGAAAGCCAAAAAAAATTGTGCTCTTCCCACTGCATTTCCTTCAGCAATAAACACCTTCTTCATTTATATATATTTAAGAAAAAAAACACACCAAAAAGCCAGGGAATTGGAGCTTAATATCTTATTTAGATATATGCAAAATCAGCCTGCATCCAGACAGAACTGTTGGGCAGACGTGGGTTCAATCTCTAGCCTAACATTCATTTTACCTCAAAATTCTTGCATGCTTTTGTCTCGCAAAACAGTATGAAAAAGAGATCCCTCAAAATCTGGTTGAAGTTTGGATCAGCATAGCTGTACACCAGCCACACAGCCCTTGATACAACTCCTTCTCACTTATGCCATATATCCTGGATATTGTTTAAAACAGCTAGAAGCACAGATGTGCCCCCTGAACCAAGTATGATTTTTTTTTTAAATATTTTTTAAGAAATCAGAAATTATGTTTTATGCATGAGGCTCTCACAGTTATGCTCAATTTTCCAGAGGAAAAGCTGCTCTTTTTCAGCAGGTCCAAAGCCTCAAGTTACCCCTTCAAAGATGTATCTGCTTGCCTTTGTGTTGGCTAGAATTAAATCCAGCGGAGCGACGGTAACTCTGCTCCAGCCTGACATCCTGAGCTGCGAGAAGAGGGGTGAAGCAGCTGAGCTGAGGGGACAGTTACGCTCAGACTAATGACCAGCAGCTCCGTAAAGTCACTGCACTTTGTTATTGTGTTAGCACTGGAAGCATTACATGAAAAGCAACATTTCTATTGCATTATGTTATTAATTTGGCTAAAAGCCATTGCCTTTTTCTAGATTGCCTTAAAATAACCATTTCCTACCGAAATAGCTTCCTTTCTCCCCAGCCAAATAGTAAAAGTTGTGGAGTTTGGGGATGCGGGGGAGAGAAAAGGGCCCCATGTTGTTTCTAGTTTTTAAGCCTATGGAAACTTAACAGACTATACACAAAAGCGATGAAAAGTCCAAAGGGCCGGAGCGTTTAGTGCTTGGTTTTGTGCCTTCCCTGCCAAGGCAGCAGCAGTTGCCCGTTCTTTCCCTTGAGCCTGGCAACCTGACCACTGGTAGGACAAGCCTCTAGTCTTGGTGCCTACCACGGGGCGTTGGCATCCGGTCACCGCTGTCCTGAGCTGATCCTTTTATTCCATGGCATTCACCTCAGATGTATTTCAGCTGGCTTGGTGGCCTTGCTATTAAAAATAAAAACCTGGATGAATCACCTTCAGTTTATACACAGAGGGAGTCACAAGTTTGCAGCTCCTGTTAGCCTCTGTCCCGCAGGCCAAAATATCCACCCTCTTTTGGGTGTTTCAGCCACTCGAGTCACCAAAAAAAACCTTCTTCAGCAGGGTGGGCATTTTCAAAGTTTACTTTAGCCTTTGAAAAAAATTATAATCCTGACTTCTCCTTGCAGATTTGCTCCTGAGAGCAGCCTCCTCGCTAATTTTATTATCTATTTCCAAGTATGTTTTTTTGGAAATCCTTTCTGTTCATTTGATGCTTGGTTTATTTTTGTTCCGTAAACACTGATATTTGGTCTTGCATTGACCTGAAGTGTAAGGATCTGCTCTTCAGTGAAAAGAGGGTCAGGAGAGGATGGGAACTGAAGAAGTACTTTGGATTGTGCTGTTTGAGGCCTCCTCACCAAACCCAGAGGAACAGGAGCATCGTTTTTTATTACTATTTAAAGCCTGACAAATTTTTTTAATAAGTCTGATCCTGTTTCAGTGGCAGCAGGAATAACTACCTGGACAACAGGGTCTTGTGATCATACGGAAATATGGCATTGAGGTCACTCTGAAACCCCCAAGAATTTTGTCATCAGCCAGACTTTTCTTGCAAATCCCTCTGTAGTGGAAATAGAGATTTGTTCTGCTAACAGTGAGGCTGAGGCTGGTAGAAGAAAAGAGGATTATCAGTAACATGTCAACAAAGCCGCTGCATTAAACAGTGACGCCTGGCCAGGACCCAGCAGAGGTGAAAATGTGGCACAATAGGTCGAATAGAGACATTGCGTGAAAGAAACACCGGGAGCTCAATGCAGCCAACATTCACAGGATCCTTCCCACCACATTGAATTGCTATCGATGTACCTAAAGCGTCACATCCAGTATAACAGACTAACCAGCTGGATGACATCAATACAGGTCTGGAAGTCAGGCATAGCTCTGGCAAAAGGAACGCGGTCAGAGAGTGAAGCAGCCCCACAGTGAAGCACGACACATAGTTAAACTGTGAAAGCCATTGTTACAGGATATTGAGGAAAGCAATTGGAAAAATCTGCCAATGGGTGTTAAATAAAAAAAAAAAAAAGGCACTAACACCAGCTGAGAAACCCCCTAGACTGAAGTCACTGCAAGAACATACACAGGGAAAAATTATCGCTATATCCTGGTCATTACTCTCTTCCCTAGCTGCTATTGCTAGGGACAGGAGCACGAGGCTGGACAGATTGACGCTGCGAAACCTTCTGCATTCTCAGGGTCTTTGACCCAGGGACAGAGGCTGCCTTCACTCCAAATTAGCATTGCTGATTTTTCTAAACAAGATTAAGGTCAATGCGCACCTTTGTGCTCTTGCCATTGGACTTTGGAACTACTCTACTTTGCCTGCATTAGGAGTCCAAAGCACAGGGGCAACACGCAGAAGGGATCAGTGCCAGGTAAGAGTAGAATCATCGTAAACAGTGCATTTCGCACATCATTTATTAAAGCTTTCTGGGCAGGGACCATCCTGCTGACATAGGCACATCTGACATCTCACGTGCATTGCCCAGACATCCGGCTATGGTCCATGTGTATTCCTTCTTTTATTGCAAACAGCCAAGTTTAAAAGTGATCTTTCACAGGCTTCTTGTCCAAGCTAACAAGATATGTCCCAAAACAGCAAACAAATACATCAGCTTTCATATGACACAAACACACAGAAAAACCCCAAACCCCAGACTTCTAGAGAGACTCCCAGAAAGCCACAGATACACATTGCAAAGGGGACGTATTACATCTCTATTGCATCTGAGCAAAGCGAACCACGGCTCGGGTTGAGCATGAGGGATAGGCAGCAGGCCTCCATCCAGTGCAGATTAGGAAACATATTACTGTCCCCAGGAAAAAAAACAAGGCTGGGACAGCATAAACCCTCTTGAGTTGTGGTCCTCCCAAATTGTTGAAACATGTCACTTAATCCTGGGCAGGATGACTGGACACCTCTGTGCTCCTATCGAGGGACCTGTTTTCTCCCCAAAGAAACAGCAAAAGGCTTCTCAGGTCGATTCTCCGCTCCCCACAGTAAAGATTTTGACACATCAGGGACTTTAGGGATGGAAAAGGCTTGTTACAAATGCCAAGCTACTGCCTCTGGCTGCATCCAGCCTGGACATCCCTTCCTCCCTTACTGTGCTCTGACCCGTTTACCTGCCTGATACATGCTCTTTTCTCCCAATCCCACAAGCAACCTTGGGATCCTCAAAGAAATTAAGGATATGAACCAAAACTATTTAACAGCATTTTTAAGGCAGCAAATGAGCTAACGCAGCCATCTCCCACGTGGGAGAAAGAAGGAATGGGTCTGAAGGTTTTGCAAAAACACGCGTCCATCAACTGAAGGAGGACTTTTGTATGTACTTCACCACTTTAAACTGTTGTGCCATGTTAAAGCAGTAATGGGATTTGTACTAGTCACCCCCTCATCCTACGACTTTCCAGCCAAGAGAAAGATTGATTCTCTGATGGCTCGTGCACCCAACTGCAAAGCTCAGCCCCCCAAGGACCAGTCTCCTCTCTAGTAGTAATTTCCCATACACCCTTTCCAGGCTCCTCTGTCTTCTAATCTTCTACTTCTCAGAGACCTTTAAATATATATTTTAAATTCCAACCAGATTCTTGGACTTGGCAGATAAACTGTGGGTCCCATAAGAGTTATATTTTCTTTGAAAGCCTTGAATGAAGCCTTTATAAAAAACTTCATTAATATTGCTACCTATACGCCTGCTCCCCACTTCCTGTGCAAATCCAAACAGATTCTCCACACAGAAAGACTTTTGAAATTTGTATATTTACTTCCCCCAAACAGTGAGAGTGTTACTGAGGAGTTTGTGGTAGAGTCAGTCCACATGTGTGTTGTCCTGCTGGAGTTTAAAAGGATGAAGCCTTCTATTCATTGGAGAAGAAAAAAGTAGATGCAAGAGGGGAGGATATAAAGCGGAGGACATTAGGGCTCTGGAGTTCTGTGCCACTGGCAGAATTTGGTCCATTTTTACAATTATAGGACAGTAAAAAGTCATTACCACTAATGCAGTACAGTGCATACAAGGGTGTTAAAGATGTTTCTGCCAGAATAGTAAAAATTAGTAAAGGAGTTGTTTCAAAAGCACCACAGGCATTTGCCTTTTTTTTTTTTTTTTTAAACCACCATAAACATAACTATTCTGCTGAATTTTGCACATCCCTGGCTTTCAGCACAAGTTATCCACTGAGATCCAACCAGTACCTCAAGAAACCATGCCCACAAACCAAATCCTAATCCCACTGCCCTCACAGGGTGAACCCCCGTTGCCGAGAAAGGGGTTAGAACTAGACCTGGGATGCAGAGGTAGGAGCGCAGAGGACAACAGAAATCCAACATCTCATAATATTTCTATTTTTAAAAGTCAACTTCTTCCAGGTTCACTACTCCATCAAAGTTTGAGTAGCAGCAGCAATTAGCTATAGACAAAAAAGGGCAACGTGTGGGCACCAGGCTGGGTAAGAGACAGAGGGACAGTGAGCAAAACAGTTATCTGGGATACAGTCCCAGCTCTGTCATTTACTACACTTCCAATTGCCCTTTTCCAATACACAGCCAAAAGATGCGTAACTCTTCATGAAGAGCTCCGCAAGCTACAGCCTACATACCATGACGTGCAAGTAATCCCTCTGAAGACTACTTAAATCTTTAAGATTATTCATGCTTTTAAATATATCTCAGGGTAAATAATTGGTACAAGCAGCAGCCAGTTAAGTTTTTCAGACCTTTACACACACACTCAGTATAAAGTGGTCTATAGGGCTAACCAGCCAGGTGTGCACACTTGTAGGACACACAGCAGTTTAAGACCTCCATTTCCATGTTGCTAGGGCTGGCACAATTCAAGGAGGAGATCCCCAAGTAGGCAGAAAGCCTCCTACACCTCTAAACTGCTCAGTGTTCTTATTTCCTTTGACTGGGAACACTTTACTGATGGCTTTAGAAATTCTCCTTTGACCAAAACTGTCCAAATGATTGAGCCTTTGGGTATACTGCAAGACTCATGTATTTGGGCAGGTGTCTGGAACGGACCACAGACTTAATCTTTATTTAAAAAGGATTAAAGATGGAGCATGTTTTGGATATGTCAACAGGACTTCTTTAAAGGAGTAGTTTGTTTAAACGGAGCTGTTTTAATTAAAAGGTGGCAAGCGAAGGAAAACAAAATAGAAAAGAAAATCCATTTGAACTTCTTCAGTGGAAAATTAGATTTCTGATTAAGAGTTGTGTGACCTTTCCTTCCAAAGGAACATCAAAAATTTCTGAACAAAAACCAAAACATCACATATCTCATGGGAAGTTGTAATCAGTTATTCAAAATCCCTCTGCTCCTCAACAGGCAGCATTCCCAGGCACAAATCATCCCGCACAACGCTACTGCACGGGGCTCCCATGACACACGAACTGAGAGAGGAGCGCGTTGGGGAGCACTCAGTACGAGCAAGGAGGTCTGTTGAAGCAACACAAAGCTAGACAGAAGAACTGGAAGAAGAACAATTTCCAACTAGCTCATTTTTAGTTTATTTGTCAAGGATAGTTACAGCCCACTCGCTTGGTGTAAATAATCAAAATTAGAGTTGCATCAGATTTTGGCGGCAGGAGGGAGATACAGACTAGCTGTTTCAACACTACACTGGGAGAGCTGTCTCCCACTCTCTCATTCCAGGGCTCCAACCAACTTGCCATTTAGCTTGAACACACTTTGCCTTTGCACCACGTGGCTGCAGAAGAGGTACTGGGGAGAGCTGCAGGACAGCTCTACTCCACCTCAGGTTACAGTGCAGATGCTGCACCCTCTGAGCACGGCTGTCATCTCAAAGTCAATAGAAAAGCCACTTCCATCCCTGAGACTTCTTGATGACACTTTTACATGACCCACTTCCCCAGGTGGGTGAGGAAGTTATGCCCTTGGCATCTGGAAAGTAGTCCCACCTTTGACAGAAGGATGGAATTGTAGAAGGCTGACATCACTTGGAAATTGCCCTGAAAAACCTCTTTCTTACATAAAACCCTCTGTGTTATGGACTACCTTGGAAGGTGCCGAGCACCTCACATAAATCAGAAAACCTTTCTGGAGCAGACTCCATCATGAGGAAACCCTGGCTCACAGTACCACAATGCCTACCCACCACACATGCTGTGCCCCAGCACTTGCAGTTGGAAATAACGCGTTAAATTTGTACTGCAGCTGTGGATAAGTGTTCAGTTTGCAATGGGAACCCACTGCAAGAATACTCCAGCTCTGGCTGAATTTTGGAAAGGAACAAAGGCCTGTAATATCTCAGCAGAGAGTACGGGAAGGGTAAATATACACGTGCAGAGTAGCCGAGGATCATTGTTTAAAAGTTCTTTACAGGACAAACGGAAGGCTGAAATCTTAAGGTTTGGGTGGTTGGTTGTTTTTTTTTTTTGTTTTTTTTTTTTAAAGGAAGGAAGAAACATCTGTGGGAAGTATTTTTGAGACATATAATGCACCTCACATAGTACCCTAAGGGCCATCTTTAGAGTGGAAATAAAGCTTCCATACTAGGAGTTTGTTAACATTGTGACAGGAATCAGACGCAAATACAAAAGCTCACTTGTTCTGTAATGACTTGCTGAGATAAGTGTCCCTTATCAGCAATACTGTTTTCTTTCGGAAAGGAAGGGACTCTGTGTGTACAAGCAGGGGATGGAAGTCAATGAAAACAGAGGGCTGGAGAGCTCTGAATGGGTATTTTGTACTGTAATTCTAGCTTGGGGCTGCTTTTTTGGGTGTGGAAATATCAAACACTGACCTCCCACTGATGGTCCTTGGCAGTGGGATAAGTTGCTCATTTATTTTTGCTCAGCCACAAAGCTGCTGTGTAACACGGCAAGGTCCTTGCAAAGTTACACAGACCCGATACATCTCCCAGGCAAACAGCCTGCACCCCAGCACCGCCGCACCCAGCCCTCACATGCCCCTGCCCAAAATATCAGAGTTCATGCCCACAACCAGGTAATCCCCACAGCCCTCATCAGGCAGCTCTTTCAATTTGGGAAGAAAAGAGGATTTGTGCAGAAGAAGGTTGGGGTGGGAAGGGTAGAGGATGCCCAAGGCATCCTTCTATTATTGCCGGCAAAGCCCTTGGTAACAGGGGCCTTTGGTGGTGATGCCCTATTGCTTCTGACCCAGAAACCCAAAATACACCAAGATGAAGTAAACTGCATGAAAGCATCACACACACAGGAGAAGTGAGGCGTGCAGGAACCTTTTTCTATCCAAAGTAGTCACAACATCTTTTAACAGGGAGGAAAAGAGGGAGGAAAGGGTTTGCAGAGAAGTGACCATCCTGATCTGAGACTCTCTCAACAGGAAGGCCACTATGGACACTTCTGGCTCTTGGCTCAGGCCTGCTGGCATCCACAAGGAGTTTTGTCTTGGTCTTGGAGCCGCTTTTATACCGGAGAATGCTCTATTATAGGCTGACAATACATTAATGAAGTGAGAACCTATAGGGGAATGCTGGGCTCTTCTCTTGAGCAATGCAAACTCAGAAATTAACATATGGCATCAAGATTCAGGATAATTAAAGCAGAACTACAACAGCGGGGAGTTCTAGTTAAGTCTGATCAGAACATGAATAGACTTTGCACCTCTGCTCACAGGACAGCATTTCAGACCTCTCTGTTACATCAGGGGTTCAGCCAAATCAACTAAACAGCTTTCCCAAGTCATCACAACACCTATGGCAGGTCATAGACCCTCTGACGTTTCAGAGACAACCACCATTTCACAGCACACTCCAGCAGCAGAGCAACTTCTGGATGTGTTGTCACCAAGATCAGAAGAGGTGTCCCCTCCCCTTGCGTTAGCTTGTCTCCCAGTAATTTTATTGGCAGGTCTGAACGTAATGTGGAGCTGTAGCACAGTCTGGATAGAAAAGCGTGAGATCCATCAGCAGGATACATCAGCAAGACTGTGTCAACAGCCCATGGCAGATGATGCAGAAACTCACTTGTTCCCAAGCATGTCGTCTCTCACAAGGCACTAGACATGCATGGTCACATGCTGTTCCATTAGAAAGAGGAAGACTGAAAAGTCTGGATTAAATAAAAGGAAAACAGCTCTAATAACAGTGCATTTCCCCACTGGCTTCACATAGACAGAGGGGAAAGGGTGCAAGACTAGAAGAAGCTTCCACCATTGTCTTGTCAGGTGACAGAAGCCAACTTACTGATCAAACGGCTGTGCCGTCAGGTCCTGCAGCCAAGTCAACATGCCAAATTGGCCGAGATACCATAGCTAAAATTTTAACTTTTCATATTTAAGGCTACCCAGCTCAGCCCCACTCTGCCTCTAAAGTGATCTAGGCTGGAACATCCTCTGAGCAATCATGAGGACATGATTTTTTTGACCTATGCCAAGTATTGCTGAAAATCTGGTCTGACACTGTGATACATTTCTGCTCCTCCATTGCTAATTCAGCCACTAATACCTACACAGACTCTGTTCCATAAACAAGTCTGAAACTAGACAAGGGGGATCAAGGGATTTTGTGGGATTTGCATGCTCCAGCCAAGGAATGCTCCAACACCATCCACCAGAGACAAAAAATTAAAAAGGCAGGTTCAAGAAAAGACACCCACCAGGAAAACACTCATGTGCGAATAAGTGCTTTAAACTTGAAGCAATCATCACTTTAAATTATCACATTCTCTTCTTCTGCCATGGATTCAGCACTTCTGCTCACCATTAACCAGCCATGGAAAGGTCATCATGCAAGAAATGGGCTTTAATAAGCAAAATCCAGCTCCCCAAGATGGAGATAGTCCCACTCAAGCCTACAAGGCTTCTGCAAAAGACTGGCAAGCAGGGAAAGAATAAGAACAAACTAGAGCCCCCATGATCCCATCTAAGACAGCCAGCTGGACTCTCACAGTCATCTGCTAAGGCAGAGACAGGAGATGGGGGAAGCTTTCAGGCAAAACCAGTCAGGTCTGCTGTGCAGCCAACAGACTGGTGCGTGGTAAAGTGCAAGACATTAGAAATCCATACACTTCTGGGCACCTTGTTTAATTGCTTTTCACGGGCAACTTTATGGAATTTGCTGGATAAACCCTCCCTGTGGAGACAAGCAGGCTGACAGGAGGTTTTCTGTCGGCTGCCTGGCATGCAGCAAGATGGCTTTTTGAGGCCTTCTGGCTACAAACCAGGAACAACAAGGAAGTTGGGCGTTTTGGTGCAAACTCACTCCCTTCAGTGTGAATTTGATGATGAAAAAATAAGGCTTCAGACTGTAAAGGTGACAGGGTCTATGTTTGTGCACTTCGGGATGGGCAGTGGAGCTAGGGGAAGATGCAGGTGATGTTAAATACATCGACAGGAAAATATATAGCTATCTTTGCTAGAAACCAGTCAGGGTACTTCTGGCTGTGCCATCAGTGCGCTGGAATTTGAGGCACAAGACAAGAGAGGAATGCAAGAATAAGCAAGCTCCTCTGTTTCCAAGTAGTTGGCATCTGCTTGGAGAACTACCAAAGGCTGAAATAGTTCATCTACGTTAAACTATAAACTCCTTACACTTACTTGGTTTGCCCTGGCTCTGCAAAGCAACACTTCATGGGGGATTTGAGAGGTTTTCTTTGTTTTTGATGCTGTGCAAAAAGACATTTCAGCAGATACACATGGCACACACGGTATTTTACTACCTGAGGCACAGGATTTGTGTTTTGCAGCCAGTGGCTGAGTGGCAGCCAGCCCCAGAAAAGCCAACGTTGCAGTGTCAGGTAAAGGCATAAGACTGCAGGTGCTCCAGCATCAGTAAACACTCCCAGGAGAATCTCGAGAACCTACCTCACCACAAAGCTGGCTGCAAGCAGACCTCTGATAACACTCTACGGTGATGGCACCTCTACTCACGTTATCAAATGGACATGAAAATAACCAGTAACGTCTTCTCCTGTGAGAAGATAGGCACAGCATCAGTGTGTCCCCATCTTGGGCTCTACCAGAACAGTTAGGTCTAAAGGAGACCATAATTTGATTCTTCTTTTAGTGGAAGACTGCTTTTTCTTCCTGGCAGAATTGAGAAGTAGCTTCACGGATTTTCCAGGGAAATGCTGTCTCAGAAGCAGAGCTTTCCAAGGTCAATTTTGTATCTCCATCTGCCCCCAAAATGCTCAGAACAGATCTCACTAACTGGCAACAACAGACACACCATATGAACCCGTGGGTGAGGGAAGTGGTCTTACACAACTTATATTTCAGAATACAGAATGGGCTGCTTTGAATCAGGCCTCATTTAGGTAAGTCCTCAAAAAAACCCCAAAAAACCCAAACCACCACACCAAAGAAGAAATGCAATCTAATCCATTTCAGGTTTCACAAGACAAACTGCTAGTGCCCAAAGAAAGCACTCATCAAGAGAAAGAATTATTAGTGTTCTGAAAACCCATCACTCACGCATTTACCTCGGCTTATCTCTGACTAGAAAGGTAGATTTGAGAAGCCTCACAGGTAAAACTGAAACAGGGATTTTTACTTGTGATGTTTACCTGAAAACCACCTCTTTTTTTCCTAACTCAGAACAAGTGTTTGAGCCCATAGCCATTTATTGGATTTGAGCAAAGGTGAGCTCAAATGGATAGATTTTGCACTGAAATCCAACTTTGCAAAAAAAAAAAAAAAAATCAGAGTTGTGTCTAGATTTAGATTTGAAAGAAGCTCACGCTATGGGGTTGGCTGGTTTGCTTCCCTGAATTGCATTTGCATTGGAATTGGGTTTTCTGCAGTTAATGCTGCACGACAACCACTGACATTACACAGATTAACTTGTCTCTCAGTGGATCTATATCTATCACAAGTTACTCTGTCTCTTGGAAGGAAGCAGGACAGAGCCACAACCTGGAAGGATCTGGAGAAGTTCCCAAGCAACAGGCACAGGGAATTATGTCCCAGGCATTGCCAGCAGTCCACTGGAGGAAAAGCAGGTGAAGACACCACTGTCATCTCCTTGGCCAGGTACCATCGTGAGCAGAAGCAGAGTGTGCCCTGACTGCCAGATTACAGCTTCCTCCTGTCCCAGTGCTCCCAACCAAACAACAGCATAAGAGCTGAAAAAGGCTATTTATCTAGAAACCTCCCATAAATTCTTCCCAATTTTTTGTATGTGGCACCTTCCCTTTATCCCTCATCTCTTGGCAGTTTATGGGGACCTTCCGGCACAGCCAACACCTCTGGTCATTCTCCTTGTTTGCCTCAGGACTGACAGTTTGCCCCATTTTCCTTCAGCACAAGTTCAAAGTTGGGTTGGTCTTCTATGGAGGCCTTGCCCAAGCACATAGAGTGGAAAAAGGTTTCACAGAAACAGTGCTCTAGTGTACACCTGCCTGTACAGTGCTTAATCTACTCCTTACCCTTTTTACAATAGTATGGTATTTTTGACTTGTGCTCAGTTTGCGATTCACAGAAATGTTGGATTATTTTCTGCAGGATTGCAGTAGTAAGTTCTTCCATCTTGCAGTCACGCAGTGAACTGTTCCCACATATATACACATGCACACACACTCTTGTTTAGAGAAGCATGTAGGGTTTCTTCCTCCTCTAGAAAGGATGCTTCTCAAGACCAAGTTGAGTCTCATCTTCCAGCATGGGTAAAGCTTTTCCACTTTGCTGTTACCTGCAACTTTTATTAGACTATGTCCTATCCTGTCATGCAGTTCATTAATGCATAAAGTGGTCCTAAAACCTGGAGAAAACACCACTGTTCTTAACCTCTTTGGAACCTGGGAGGTTCTACACACCTCCAGCTTGGTGATATTCCCTGACAGTAATTAGTAACTTGGAAAAATTAACTACTGATATGTGCCTTGCCACATTACAGTCTACACCATGCTTTTCTAGCTCATATACAAGAACAACAAGAATTAAAATGTTAAAAACCTTACCTACATCATCATCATCTACTGTTTCTCCCCATCTATAAGCCCCTCTGCTACATGTGCTGGTTTTGGCCAGAATCGAGTTAATTTTCTCCATAGTAGCTAACACGAGCTATGTTTGGGATTTGTGCTGGAACCAGTGTTGATACCACAGAGATGGTTTCATTCCTGCTGAGCAGTGCTCACACAGAGCCAAGGCCTTTTCTGCTCCTCACCCCACCCGCGAGAAGGCTAGGGGTGCACGAGGAGTTGGGAGGGGAAAAAGCTGGGACAGCTGATCCCAGCAACCAAAGGGATATTGCATACTGTATGATGTCATGCTCAGCATACAAACAAGAGGAAGAAAGAAAGGGGGACTTGCAGGGTGATGCTGTTTGTCTGCACACGTCACCGTGATGCAGCCCTGCTGAACACCTGCCTGCCATGGGAAGTGGGGAATGAATTCCTTGGTTTGCTTTGCTCACATGCACAGCTTTTGCTTTACCTATTAAACTGTCTTTATCTCAACCCACGAGTTTTCTCACTGTTACCCTTCCGATTCTCTCCCCCATCCCACCATGGGAGGGGTGAGCAAGCAGCTGTGTGGGGCTCAGCTGCCTGCTGGTGTAAAACCACAACACTGTATCACTAAAGCAACCTTCCTCCATTTAACAGGTTGTGTGCTTGACAAGGGCCTTCTTATCTGCCCCAGGCCGTCCCAAGCCACTGCCTTATTCCAGAAGCCAGAGGTAAGCTACTCTGCTCTGCAGTTCCTGGTTTCTCCCCCCCAGCTCCTCAGAGCCAAGGACTAGGTTTGCTCTTCAGTTCTGCACAACCTCACTCATCCCCAGGAGTCCTTAGAGGGAGCCAAGAACAAACTGGTGCTCAGAAACCTCTTTGGCACTATTCTGGGTACTTCAGGGTGAATTTTATCCCAGCCAATTATCTAAGTACCTCTAGTGTGAGCCCATACCATCATCGATGCCCGTAGAGCATTAACTGAAAGAGCAAACTGCAATCATGCAGGTAAGGTGGACACGCTGAAGCCATGAAATGTTGTGGCATCTTTTAACATCAGCTTCCCTCTGCAGCACACAGAGGATAGCTGCCTCTTTGGACTCATTCACAATGATTTTTCCTTCTACTATTTTTTGGAGGCATGCCTATTCTTTTGATCTAGTTCCCTTTTTTTTTTTTTCTTTTTGAGTCTCAGGGCACTGGGCAGCTCCCAACTCAGCTGAGCTGATCTCTTGTTATACTCCCTCTGTTTCCTTTGATCGGGATAATTTGCGTTTGTGTCCTTCATAAGTCAGTCTTCAACACATTACAGTAATCAACTGATCTGAGACAAACAAAACAAAAATTGCTGTGTTCAGGGAGGTATGTGAAGATACTGGAAGCCATATGTTCCCATCCCCAAATGGTAACTTACACTTTCCATCATAAGTTGCTGCTATAGAAGCCTCTTTTATCCAGATTAAACCTAAGTAGTTTAAGTCTCTCTGCTCCCAAGTAGAAGAATGAGGCCAGCATCCCTCAGATGGAAAAAGGGTGTCATCTGTGGTCAGGGAGGAGCAGCCAGGACATGCCACACATACGGCCCACGTATCCCCTTCAAACCACAACCTCTCATGCGGAAGCAGCCTTGCAGAGTACAGCCTCCTCCTGGGCCACAAAGGTACCTCGGAGCGCTGGAGAAAGGCTGCGGAGCCACGCTGCGCACACGACGCTGCGTGCATCTGCATTGAATAGCCTCCCATCTCTGCATTTACGCTTTCTTTTCCAGCTGTGCTTTGAAAAGCCTGCTACCCACTGGCAGTGGGCTTCTGCAGCATGGCTTTTGCCACTGTGCACCAAATCCCCCGTTGATGGATGGGGGGAGCGAGCGAGCGTGCTATGAGTTTGGGCATTTTCAGCCTGGTCTCTGCATGCCTGGGTGGAGGCCAGCACTACCCCCATGCTCTCCCTAGATCATCATCTCACTCCTGCATTAAGACTCAGTCCAAACCCAAAGTGGAAGAGCAATACATAATCACTGCCATCAACATTTAAGCCTCAGCATCTTCTTGCCTCATGGAACACATCAGGCAATTTTAGGCTCCTTCACCTGCCACTGATTTCCCACCTGTGTTCTGCAGTATATAGTCTTCAACCCAGCCTTATTCCAGCTACCATTCTTCATCTCTCCCCCTGCAGACAGCCTCCCCACCCTGTCACTGATTGCTGTGAACCTCCACCTTCCCAGCTCTCCTGCCACTAACCCAGCCATTGCTCCGACTCACTCAGCTCGCTCCCTGCTCCTGCACTAGACTCAAGCACCACAACTGCTCAGGGTTTACTCCAAGAACGTGGCCTCTCACATTCCCCCACCCTGCCGAAATCCCCATTCAGGTCCACGCGTTAGCTCATAGATTATTGCAACCGCCTTTCCTCTGGCCTTGGCAGACAATGTCGCCTCAGCGCACATCTGCCTGCAACAGTACTGTAAAGATTTCCTTTAATCTGTTTGCCTTTCCCCTGTGTGATTCCTCCTTTTGCATTTATCTTTTGCTTTTCTCTACTGCACCAAAGCAAAGCCACTGCCCTGCGCTCTCAAGGATCCTTCAGAGCCCCACCGCAACAGCGGCAAAGCGTACCCCTCTCCTCCCTCAAAGCTTTTGCAGCTCTAATATCTCCAAAACCCCCTGAAAACAGCCAGGCTGCTGGTGCACCAAGGCCATCGCTTCTTCTGAAAACCAGTTTGCTCCGTTGTCCCTGGAGCTCCCATGCTCAGCTTGCCCATGCTCTTATTTTACACTTTGATGCAGACACCATCGCTTTGTTCACGCAGTCCCTTTCTGTGAGAGCCCTCCTCGTTGCACTAACGAAGTGATAAACTATGATTTAGGAAGACTCTTGCATCCAACAAACTCAAATTTCTTCCATCTTCCTTGTAAAGGAAAAATTCATCCGATGCAATTTCTTTTTATGAGGCCAGCTTTTACAGACCCTCCAGCTCTCGTTATGGAAAATAAGTGGAAACTCCTGGCAGGGGATTATATTTTTTGTTGTTTTTATATATATATATATGAGCAAAAGTGTATATTATGCTCTGCCTACATAGACTTTGCCAACAAAATTTGCTGATGCTTGCAAAACTATGGGACAGTTGTCCAAATGCCTGCCACTTGCTACTTGTAGACAGTCATGAATTGTCCTTCTTGCTGACAAGTTAATGTTGCATCTTAAACTGCCCATATGAAGTTTTGTTGCTATAACACATGACTGAATTCAATATGTCAGAAAAATGATTAATTGCCCTAGAGATTTGGATCTTTAAAAATAGCAGAAATTCAAAAGCCCAATGTTCTTTATTCTGATGATGGTAGAATTTACATCACGGTTAATAAATAACAGGCCTCCTTCAGAAATTAGGTCATTAGATTATTCTATTTGCAAACATAAAAATGCAATCAGATGGAACTAGTAATGTCTAGGATACACAGACTAGACAACAGTGGCATCTCAAATGCTTATGGAGATTATTTCAAGGAGACCTTGGTCTGGCTTTCAAGTGTTTAGAGCTTTAGGTGCTCCAGCATTGGCAGTAAGATTGAAAAAAAAAAAAATGAAAAAGGTTCTTGACGGTGACTCAGAACTTGTAGAAGATTTCTGCCTTAAGATATCCCAAAACTTAGTGCATCTTCTCAAAACAGAAAGCATGTAGCTGGCCCAGGTGAGGTAACTCTCACTGTGCAACTCAGTAGCACCCACCTGGCCAAGCCACCTCTGAGGGGCAAATTTACCCCCATGTGCTGCTCACTGGCCCAAGCCAAAGGGATCTGTACTTTTAGCATTTGAGATTGCAACTGCAAGACGTTCTTCCAACCCCAGTCTGTGTTGTACAGTACCAGTACTATAAATATGCTCTGAACTCACCTATTCTCCACGCATTTTGCTGCTTTTTATGTAGCTGTGATGCATAACCACTATAATCAAAAAAGCTAATTCAGGTCTAAACATATTATGTTGAACACTCTCCTCTGGTGAGCAAGACCATGCAGCACCACAACACAAAACAGCCTCCCTCCACACCTTCCCCAAAATAACCAAGTGATTGCACAATAAATTGGTTACGGTACAAGCGATTGCAAACTTGCCCACCCCAAACATGATGCACTTTTCTCAGTGCATCAAGAGCCACCCAGCCATAACCGAGATGGCCTTTGCCAGCGCTTGACAGTGAGTCTGCGGAGGGAAATGCTTCTGGTGGGATGCTCAGGCAAACCTGGAGACAGGCAGGAAGGGGCCACATTACCCTTCAGGAGCCAATTCTGACCGTTTCCATGCACCTCTCATGCACAGAGCCGCCTTCCCAGACCCAGCACCCCGGGAAGAGCTGCTGTTGCCAGGAGGCACACAGAAAAATAAAAGTCAATTATAAGTGATGGCCAGCCTGACAGCAAGTACTTTTAATACAACCACCGCACACAAATGTCAATACACTGGATTGAATCCCTTTCTCCTCAGCCCTTTGCATGCTGCAGAATGGCAAGGAGAGCGCGGCCCCCAGCACGACAGAGCCTGACCTCAGGACTGCCTTGTCCGGGGCGGGGGGAGAGGGAAGTGCTGCTCTGAGGATGTAGGAAGCTGATGCAAATAAAATCAACTGGGACATTACCAGCTTGTTTAGCTGGTACCTTTTGTGTTGGTTTAATTTTTCAAAAATCCTGGCAGCAGAGGAAGAACCAATAGCTCCCCTGTGTTAGAAGATACTCTGGCCACTTGCAGCCTGTTGCCTTCCTTCTGCCAATAGCACACCTATTCCCAAGAGCTACGGGGAAGTTCGGCACATAGATACAGTTGATTGAAGTGCTTTGTCAAGATATAGACCCAGGCCCACACTGCGAGGAGGAGAGGGAAGCTCGTCTCCTGCAAACGGGCATGGAGCATCTCATGGGGCAGAGGGGAGTTGGACAAAGGGCTCTCCATCACTGCTGCTCCTGCCCCGGGGCCAGCGCCGGCTCCAGCAGCAGCTATCACACCACTCATGATGTTAAACAATACATCTGACAGTCCACAGCACTGTGCCTGTGCTTTAACAGGCCCCCATAGCCCCAGACACCAGAAAACAGGACACAGCAGCTCTTGGGACAGAGGACTCTCTCCTATTTTCTCTTTAAAATGCCTCTGGGCAGAGGAAGGTTGGTAAATAGACCCCGCGCTAGCACAGAAACACAAGCCTGGCCTGTACCTGGGATGTTTTTTTAGAAAATGCTCTCCACTGAGGCTTTTCTGTTCCCTCCAGTCTCCACACCAGGACCCCAAGCTTTGGCCAAGCTTCTGCTCCTAACACTTTTTTGTTTTCTTAAATGGACTGAGAAGTCCTTTCATAAAGTTCACGTGGGGAAAACACATTCATCCCAGGGACCAGGCGGGTTTTCAGCTCAGCCTCTCGCTCACATCAGCGGCAAACCCATCTCATGACAATGCCCAGGCCTCGAAGAACCACATACACGCACAAAACCCCCTTTCTATGAAGCTTTTTTTGCGTGCATAGGGCTGCTAGGAATTAAAGCAATTCTCTGACCACAGCTCTCCGGCTGATGGACGCAAACGTGAGGCGCTCCCTCTGCTGACTGTGGACAGCCTCCACCAGCCCATTGCTGCTGCGGTCTTGGGAAAACATAGTATTTAAGACATTTTCCCCCCACTATTTTCAAGTCTGGGCACTTAAGTGTGAATGTAAGTATCTGTTTTTGCATGTGTCCTGTAGTTTTTCCAGTCTTGTGTTGAAGGCAATATTTAAAAAATGGATAGAAGCACTTCTGTACCAGATTAATGTTTTAGACCTGGGTTATTCCACATTATAACAAATATCCTACCATAAGATTGTTTCTTTTCAACATTTCTGCAAGCCCTTCTGCCCAAGAACCTCACAGCATTGCATAGTCTTAGGCCTGCACATGCCAGCAGCAGGAGATGAGCATCATCTACCTGTGTCAGTGATTTAGGGGAGAAAAATAAAAAGCAGGTAGAAGTGACAGAAAGAACTGGAATGAGAACCCCAAACCACTAGCATCTCCTCTGAAGGCCTCCTTCAGGGCTAGGTGCATCTCCTTCTTACAGAGCTTGGCCTTTTGTACAGACAGGGAGAATCGTGGCAGAAACACTAAATCAGCCCTACCCTACTCAATCCTTCCACCAACACTTCTCTGACACCCAGATTGTCTTCTGGGACTCTAACACCTTTAAGAGTGCTTTCTCCATGCCCTACGTTTTTTCTGGTTCAACATGCCAGTAGAAAATAGCTTTGGAAACAGGAACTGCCAAACACAGCGAACGCTGGTGCACTGCTGGAGCTCAGCACCTTGCTTCCAGCAGCAGCTGCCTCAGCTTCCAGTCATGGGGCAACAAGGCCTGCTATGGACAGCAGTTGCACAATTAACAGTTTTTAGACCATTTATATGCTTTAAACTATTTCCATCTGACACACATATGTTGATCTCCTTCCCTTTCATCGTGTTTATGCTGGGCACTATAACTGGAAGGGTTACCGCTCATAAAGCAGAGGCTTCTTCTGAGCCCTCCTCATCACCCAAACTCAGGTCTCATCCTGCTCTTTTACCCAGTAGTGCTGCTCCCTCCCACTCCTCATTTTCTTGAGTATTTTTTGAAGAGTAAGTTCTAACTGCTGATGAAGAAAGACACAATAAAATCCTGACTCAACAAACTCAGGTCCTAGGACTAACTCTGACCCTGTTGCATGGACCTGGGTAGGTTAGGTTTCCATCAGGGGTTGGGTGCTCAGGGATAGGAACAGAAGTGAAAAAGGAGCAGCAAGGAGATACTGAAATACCTGGAAAATAAACCATTTGCTGCATAATAACTCAGTAAAGTCACAAATAAGCGCAGCAGAATGAGTTGTCTTTCCTGGCTGTCTGGTCACAGCCACCTCCCAGGATACACAAAGCATCAGCATGAGATGGAGATGAGTTTCCCAGAAGCCCATGTCAGAAGGGACAGGGTGTGGAGGCAGTGGAGAGCATTTGGTGTCCCAGGAGAGCTGCTCCAAAAACTGACCTTACAGCCCTCCCCACCGAGGGGGAGGCTTTGGCAGCGCTCATTGACAGTTGCTAAGAAGAGTGGGGAGATGGGGAGGGATGGATTTCATAATTAGATGGGGGTCCCCTCACATAAAGGCAAGTAGGGGACCACAGGAGTGAGAAGTGAAGCTCAACACAGAGGTGGAGTCTGCCTGAAAACTGGCACGACGCATCGCTGACTGAAAGATTTCAGTTTTCACATGCTCCATTTTTCCAACCCAAAAAGATGAAATTTTCCACAGAAGCAGATGCTTTTCTTGAAAGATTTCTTTGAGTAGAAATGCCAAATTCTCCATCAGGAAACTGTTCTGATGGAAGCATTTTCAACAAGCCCTGTTCGAGGTCTATTTCAGGACTGGCCTTTGCTGGCCTGAGTCAGTTCTTTAACTCATCGCGGCTTGTTTTTCCTGCCATTACGTACTTTTATATTGAGAGTGTCTCCGTTTTAATTGAGCTCCTGCTACTGTTTAAACAAGCCCTTGTTCTGAGTCAGGTCACGAAGGCGGCAGCCCTGGCACAGCCCCCCGGCATGATGGGGGCTGCTGGGCAGCAATCGCCTCCAGGTAGGGAATCCTCTTCCCAGCAGGAGCAGGCGGTTGGGCAGGGATCGCTCATCCCTCCACAAGCAGACAGACTTTTTTTTTTCCTCTAGACTCCCTTCTGAAAATCCAAACATTTTAAACCAGTTTTAAGGCATTTTCAGCCTACTCCACCCATTTCCAGAGTGATGTTTCTGGTGTCAGAAGAGTTTGAAGCCACTGTCTGGTTCCACAGGGTCATTTCCACTTGCATTGACAGTGGCAAACTGGTAATTATTTCTTTACTTTCAATGTCAGCTCAGTGTTCTGCTGCATTCAAGTTGCATGCCCTGCCCTCCAGGTGCAGGAGGAGGAGGGTGCCATGAAGCAGCAGATGCCACCCAGACAGCAGAGTATGGCCCCTGGCTCTGCACAGCATCAAACAGCCTGGGATGCTCCACCACATCTGCTGGCTTCGCAGGTTTGGCCACCTGCAGAGAGGGCTTTTACCATCCGCTTAATCACATTTTCCACTGCTGCGATGTGATTTGGGCAAGGTGGGCTGTAGGCTGGCTGCGGTGCCCCGTTTTGTTGCCTTCTGCATACGGCCTGGAGCCATCACAGCTCTTCTGCAGGGAACGGGGTATGACGGCTCAGCTGCACAGAAACCTCAAACCTCCTTTAAGACTTGCAGCAACAGCACCTGTGTAAGTTCTGCTAGAAAATGCATTTCACACCTTTAATTTCAGCCACTTCACTACTTTGGATATTGACAGACATTAACTAACAGGGCCATAACAGTCCCATAGCACTAGCCTGGACTGACAGCAGCATCTTCTGCCTCGATCCACAAGACAGAGAAGCATCCAGCATGAGTTTAGCCAACGCCAACAAATCGGTCCTCATTGAGAAAGCCACCTACAATTAGCACTGCCGCACGCATGGACACCCACAGCCAACCCCTCTCTGGCAGGTCCTGCTCTGGACCAGGGAGGCAGCAGCTACATTTTCCAGCATGTCATCCTTTCCCCATGCTCCCACCAGCTTCTCCCAGGCATGAGCAGAGGATTTGTGGCCTGGGGTTGCCCTCTTGTGGTGCAGCTCAAGTGAGACATTGCAGCAGTTTTCGACATTTCTCCCCCACCATCTCCACATCATGCATTCAGACCTACTGACATCAATTCATTTTCCGGAGTTACCTTCTCGGACCGCTTTGAAGCGGTGCACAGATCGGTGGCTGAAGTTGGCTGTGCTGAGCTGTACATGCTCTGCAGCTTAAAAACAACATTCTTCCACTCAATGCTGTTTTTTTCATAGAAACAATTAAAAAATTTGTGTGTCAGGGGATTGGATTTCCAATAAAAACTCAAGCCAAAAACTATTTAAAAGTTTGTTTAAAAAAACCAAATCAAAACAGTCTCTGCTTTAGCCAAGAACTGAACCAAAAAGTTATTCTTGTCCCTCCACAAATAAGTCCTATGAAACACTAGATCCTTTCAAACCAAAAACGTAAGCTGTACCACAAAGAAAGATTACTTGTTTTCACTTTTATCATTTCAAGTTACAAAGACACTCCATCTTTTATTGGACTGGCCCTTGGCTTAAAAGAAAATCTGCTTTTTAAATATAAATGTTGCTCTTTTCACTCAGCAGTATAAATGTACTTGGGTGGGAGATCAACGATGTCAGCGGCTGTCAGACTCCCCCAGATCTGTCATTTAGGCAGGTAGTTTAATCCGCAACACTACCGAGGAGCGAGTTAAATCCATCTCTACAGGAGATGATGGACACTGGGTCCACCAAGCCTTGGGCCGCCTGAGCTAAGCTCCTCACCTCCTAGGTGATACACCAGCATATTGCATCGAATGTCATCTCAAATGGTGAGGTGCTGCCAGGGGATGTTTTCCCCGGCGTTGGGGCAGACAGGCTGCCCAGTTTGCAGCCGTGATCATTCACAGCAGCACAGTCTCAAAAGCTACCACGTGGGGCTGGACCAAAGAGGTCTCAGATTCGAGTATCCTGTCTCCAGCAGTGGCCAAGAGCAGATGTTCAGAGAAACCATACAAGCACAGACACATTTGCAGCCATCCCTCCCTTGGCACAACCTCATGATGTTTTACTACTTAAATACATGTATTTATACCTCAGAAGACCTGCTGAAGTAGGGCAAATCACACGGAGACCACAACTTTAGAGCTTCACATCCTGCAATGTTCTTGTTTGCAAAGCCTTGAAGCAAGTCTGTGCATCTATCTGCAGCTCACCGCACCTCTTCAACTTTCTCTAGAAACCTATAATCACTCTGGGAACCTAATGACCCAAGCAGATCAAAGAGGACATGTTTGGACTTGCAAACTTGAGCTGGACAACCCTCAGGGAGGTCCTGCACATCACCACAGACGCCCCACATCTGACCCCTTCATTCCTGCCCTTCACCGGTACCGTTAGGGGCCAGAAGATTTTCACTGGAGCATCTACTGTGAGCTCTCACCAACCCAACCGAGAAACACAGGATTTAAAACAACAAAGGCTGCACGTTTTGGTTACAGTCACAACTGAGTGAGAGACACTTAAACAAGCAAACCCTAGGAGGGAAGTCGTGGGGTAGCTTTCCATTCCCCAAAATAACACAGCCTCTAGGCGAACAAAGAGAAACCTGCTTTAATCAAATGCCAGCTCAGTGCAGAGCCCAAAGGACGGAGCTGCACAGCCTGTGTTGTACGGTAGGTAAGACCCGATGATTTAATAGCTGCCTCCGGCTTTGAGATTTGCTATTAGACTTGGAATTTCAGCAAAACAACAATCCCAGGAAAATCAATGGAAACGCAATTTGATGAATGGTTAAGACATAAGAGCCAATCTGTATTTTGACCAGCACATCACAAGCACACCAAGCACTTTAAAAAGCCATCAATACTGCAACTTCCTAGCAGTCTCAGACACAAAGAAAAAAAAAAAGCACATTTGAAGCCGTAGACACATGGGAGCCAGGAGTGCTCTGCTGCCATCTCCAGTGCACGGGGTAAAAGCACACAGAGAAAACCCAAGTGTGCCTCAGCTGCTGGCGGATGCCACAGGCATTTTGCAAGCTAGAGAAACCCATGGGCAGTTTGCTATGGGAAAAGATCAATTCACATGTGATTTCCTTAAAGTGATCTCCCGAACCAGCATCTCCTGCTGTTACTGCTGCGGACTCTGGTCTGACCCCTGGGGCATGTCTTGCTCCCCAGATTTAGGCACTGTCCTCTCTGATCACGCAGGAGGAGAGGTAACAGGTCTGAAGAGGTGCACGTGATGTGCCGTGACAAACTAAACGGCAGCAGGCAAGTACCTGTGGAGAGACACGGAGATCCACCCCGCAGCTCCTCTCTCGTGTACGCAGCACCGAGATCCCAGCAGGACAACACAGGCGGCTCTTTTCTGAGCTCCGCTCATGGATCGACCAAATGACACCATGAACAATTATGCAGATATTTAGACTGGAGCTTCATTCTCCAAACCTCACCAAGCACATTAACGGGGCTTCAACGTGCCCCAGACATCACACAGGCTTTTATCTGTACAGGCAGGAGGCAATGGGCAGGACCTCTTTACATCCTTAGTTATTATCCACCGAGGTGCCAGCCAGAACCGGGAATAAGTAAAAAACCCAACCAACATTAGCTGGTTCCTCGTGTGCCCTGCCAGGGATGTGGCAGCTTTCCGGAGCCACCAGCCCCCAGGCTGAGCCGATGCTGCACCATGGGAAGGCAGTTGCTGTAGGGACACATTTCTCCTGGGTCTGCAGGGACCTTCCCAAGATTTACACCCACCACAGTTCAAGAGCCTTACTGGAAAAGCAGCAAACTGCGATTCTACAAAGCAAACCCACGAAGCAGGCGTGCCTGCTGGGGACCAGCCGGCCCCGGGGAGCGGTGGCACGAGCTACTCACCAGCCGCACGTGGCACTGCTGCCGGCTCCCCGCACGTGCCACCCTCCAACGGGAGGGCTTGGTCCCCACCGGCTCAGCCCACCCATCAGGACCTCCTACTGCACCCCGAAATCCCCACTCTCTCCGGAGCAGGGAGGAGGCTCAGCACCGCCGGCACGCACCCCCCGCCAGGGCAGGACCACCCAGGCACAGGAGCTGCCCAGGGCCCGGATGCTTTAATTCCTGCCTTTGCTCTCATCCCGGAGAGCAGATTGAGGCCAAGTTCTCATTACTGCCCATCATTAGCTGGATGGGAAGAGGGCCTCCCCTTATCGCTTTCCCACATTGACACTGAAGAAGCTGCATCACTCTGGTCCCAGCAGGAAGATCTCCTGGTTTGGGCAGAGGTGAGCAGCCTCAACTCAACCTCAGCTCAAGAGCATTAACCCCTTCTGCATTCAGGCAATCCCTTTTCCTGCCGTTTCAGACCCTGACCCAAGCAACTGCTATCCGAGAGAGCAACCAAACAGCTTGAAAAAGCAAGAGCTGGGCATCTTTCACCGATACACATTTTCAGGACTGACATAGTTAAACCAGAGCCAAAAGCCCATCTGGCAGGTGATTTTTGTTAAACAGGAACCATGTCAGCTGCTGCCGGGGTCCCTGGTCATCCCCTCCATCCTCCTCCTCCAGCGCAGGAGCCATGGGGGTTTACAATACCGGCTGGACCGGGGTGCTCAGCCCCCAGCACGGCGAGCAGAGGGCAAAAAGAAGTTTCAGGAATGACTCAAGTTTGCATCGTCACCACCAATTTGGTATCGATTTAACTTAACGCCTGACAGCTCATTCCACAGCACGGATTTTTATAAATAAAGCAAAGCAGGGAAACTCTGCGTGTTAATGAGAGCACGTGCAGGTAACGGAGGCTGGAAGGTGACGGAGAAGCCCTCGCTACACTTTGTGGCACCAGCACCCACTGCCCCAGTCTCAGAGGGGCAAAACAAGGATTCCCCACGGGAAACCCCCCACAGCCCCCAGCAAATCCCTCAGCCGGGCCGGGGGGGCTCTAACCATCGCAGCCCTGTTAGCCTGGGCCCTTCCTTAACCCCGGGTTTTGGAAGGGGGCCCATACTGGCACCAGTGTGTGTGTCCCCCCAGTGTCACTCCAGCCAGGACACCCCCACACCAGTTTCTACAGCAACANTCCCTGACTCCTGGGAAACAGGCGTTAAACCCCACCCCCAGCCGGCGGCACCCCCTCTGCTTCGGTTCTCCCCGAAGGGCCCCCGCTCCCCCCTCCCTGCAGCGGCCGGGGGGGCTGTTTAATGCCCCCGGGGGAAAGCTGACCCTCACCGCAGGATTTGGGGTGCCCAGGACAGAGGCTTTGACCCCGTTACCGCCTGCTCTCGTCTTCCCAAAGGGCCCTCTGTCATCCCCTGGTCCCCAGCTCCCAAACTCCTCTTTTTTTTTCCTCCCAGGTATTCCCCGTGCCTGCCCCCGCTGCCGGCACAGCACCCTCGCAGCACCCACCATGCAGACCCTGCACAGATCACAGCACTCTGCAAGGAACTGCTCAGCCTCTGGCTGTATCCTGTGAATAATCAACCAGCTAATTAGTAATTAATTATTTGCACATCTGAAATGCTTCCTTTCCAGGCTAGCAGAGCATTTTACAAGCGGAAAGGAACCAAAACTCCAGGTTCCCAAAGGCGCCGAGGAGCACATCACACTCGCAGACACCGAACGCCGCTCTGCTGCTCAGACCGGCTGCCGGGAAGGTGCAGTTTCGGGGCCTGAGCCCCAATCCTCACATGCCCCATCCACGTCCCAGAACTGCAGCTTCCTACAGGGAGGTTTCCTACAGCTCCTCGCAGCTGGCCTGTTCTGTGCCGGCTCCATCCGATGAAGAGCCACATCTGCTAGAAAACAGCAGTCACTTTTCTCTCCCCCACGCTTTTTCCCCTAAAACTGACGTAAGCATTGCAGCCTTTCTGAGCTGAACTTCAGTATCGAACAGCACGATTCAGCAGTGTAAATACCATTGAGCAGTCAATGCAATTCTCAGGTACGCCAATGAAGACAGCAGCATGTTGAGGTTCTGAACTCCCTGCCCGCTGCAGAAACTTCTCTCCCAGCTCCCGGGGCTGCAAAGGGGAGAAGCAGGACCCCCAACCCCCCCATCAGCAGCAATTGCCAGCAACAACAACGGCACCCTCACTGCAAATAACTGTTCCTCTGCAGCAATGCGCTCCCTTGGCCCTCGTAAATAAGAAGGGGAAAAAAAAAAATATAAAATTGCTTTGCCAGATGACTGTACATCATGAGCGAGCTGTCAGAAAAATAAACCTCTCACTGCTTGTCCCTCTTGGGATTGAAACGTGTCCGGGTTTCCACTTTGATAACACCAGGAACCTCACCCGGGAGGGGAGGAACAACATTAACTTTGCAGGAGCTCAAGGCACAGGCCCATCACAGTTGCTCCCTCTGCTCCTTTTATTTAAGTCAACAAGGCTTTTCCCAGCAAATCAAAGTCCAGCGCATAGCAGACAGACAGTCACACGATGTTATGCAGGGTGCCCAGCACGGATACTCACTCCTGGGCCAGCTGGCCCCCAGGACCACCACCACCACCTTTTTCTGGGCACTTACAGTGGTCAGAATCCAGGGACCGCTCCCCAGAGATCCACAAGCTGCCACTGTTGGGAACCTGCTCCAGAAAGGCCATCTTTGACTTTACACAGAGATTAAACTCCCCAGGTAGTGTCTTAGGCTTCAGGCAGCAAAGCATGGCTAACCCAGGCAGGTACCTGGAGCATCCAGGATCATCCCTGCCTCAGCCCAGCAGGCAACGGGATAAAGCACTCAGGACCAGCCTGTTGTTACATGCTGGTGGTTACCTGCCAAGTAGCCCATGCTCAGTGATGCCACCAAAGAAGTTGTGTAGTCACATTCCCCAGGTGAGGACAGCAGCCTTCCCCCCCTCCCTGCATCGTGCTCCCCCAAACACAACAATTTCCCACAGCACACAGAGCTCATTTCACCCCAACTGCACAACCCTACCTGGAGCCGGGACAGCTAGGACATCCTTCACCTGGCACACACCTCACAGAGGAGAGCAACCCCTGCTTGTGGCTGGGATATCTCCCTGTCTCCCGGAGTCCCTCCCACCCCAGTCAGCACAGCCCCTTTCCATCACACCAACGATGTCCCAGCTGGGGCTGGTCCCACTCACCAGCACCTCTGCCAGGTGCAGGACATGGGACTCAGGTCTCCCTTACCACCTCACAGCCACTGACTCTTGCTCAGCTGATGCAGGAGCTTGCAGGCCATCCCTCCCTCCTGTCCCCTTCAGGTTGGGGCAGACCTTCCCCTCAGTCATTTCATTATATTTACACCAGTAAAGAAGGTTCCACAAATGACCAGACCTTGTGCTGGCCTTAGCAGAGAGCCACAGGGTTTCATCCAATGCTGCTGTTCCTCTGTTGCTATTTGTGAAGGGAACCAAACAGGAACTACCCAGAGATAGGGATCCTGAAGCAGGACCTCTTCATACACGTGCACACAAGGAGAGTGGGACAGGAGACACCTCCGCTGCTCCTGCCCCATTAGAAACCATTACCTCCAGCAGAGACCCTAATGGGCCCAACATACCTGCCAGTCCCTCTTCTTCCAAGCTGTTTTGAGTCTTTATGGGCCAGACTGACGCAAGAGGCATCATCCGAAGTTCCCTGTCCCGAGATTCCCCTTTTTCTCTGGTTTCTGGCCTCAGCCCACCTTACCCACATCAAGCAGATGGTGCCCTGAGCCTCGTGCTGGAAGTGCTGTTGGCCCAAATGAAGCGTAACGTGCTGAGTTGTCCCTAACAAAGGGGTCCTCTGTTTGGCTTTCCCATGAGGGTTATTATAGCCGGCGTTTATTTTGGACTGGGACCAAAACATGCATTAGTGTTCCTCATCCTGTGGATTTCTGCGCACAGCTCGAGTGAGTGTAGGGGGCTTACAGACACCGTGCCAAGCTGGAGGAAAGTTTTTCAGGAGTTTGAAGTCTTCTTCCTATACACAGACTGCTCAAGGAAATGGGTCTTGGGCTTCCCAGCGTGCTGGGGAAGGTGTGGGCCAGCCCCATACGTGCCCATCCTTGCCTGCTTTGCTGTGGGGCAGCGGTTACCATGAGGGGCAGGCTCAAGGGTCTGCCCCACAGTCCCAGCTGTCCTGCTGGGTTGTGCAATAAGTCATTTTGGTTTCTCATATTGGGATAATGACACTGAATTCCCATCACAAATGTTTCAGGACGTAATGAAGAAAGCAACAGGTTCCCGCTGTGCTGGGAGGATGGATCTGCCTTGTTGAAGAGATATTCCCATTCCCAACGCATGGAGCTGCTGGAGAAATGTCTCTCCACACCGGGAGCTGCGTGTGCCATCTCTCTCCCTACATATGAGTTGCTCCAAGGAAGGTGTTACCTCTTCCCTGCAAACCTCACCAGCGTACCTCCTGGATGAGGTCAGGAGAAACCCTTAAATTGCTTTTCGTAGCCTCAAAAGACACACCAGCAGGGTGCTGGGCAGCAGCAGTGCGGGGTGACACGAGCCCCAAGCCGGATGCTCGGCCGCCCGCTCCCCCCACGCTGCACCACCACTGCCGCCGCAGGTGCTGCTGCCGCCGCCTCCCTCGTGTCAGCAGTTTGCTCGCCGTGTTTTTGGCACGTCCTTTGCTGAATTGTAAACGTCAAAGCAGACTGCATCTGCTCTCTGTGCCGTGCTGTAATTAGGAAACAATATTATTAAAACCAATTCCCATCTCTGCTTTCTTTTCATCTCCCCTCCTTCTTGTTGTTCCTCTATTCTCTTGCCTTTGCAGCCTGTGGCCTTTGGACTGAATGCTGATGAGCTGTTGTTTGGTCTAATCTGCAGTGCTTGTTAACGGGGTTGTTAACGTAGTTTCTAACCACCTGCTCTGTGTTGGCTTCCCCCAAGTCCCTGCCTCAAAGCCGGTTCAGTTCCTCTGCATCAGAGCCCATCGCTGCAAAGGCGCTGGCGTTACTGCTCTTTTCTAATCCAGATGCTCACGGGCACAAGCTTCGCTGCCTGCGTTGAAACCGTGCGCTGCCCAAATTCATGTGCTTTGCTGCGAGGTGCAGCAAGGGGCCAGCACAGCCCCCTGGGGTGTCTGTGCCGCCCTGATTTTTGGGGAAAATCACTGAGTATACGCGTTGCATATAGTTTTGTACCCATCTGTATATCCTTCTCACGATTATGTGTTTCCAACAGGAGCGTGGCCAGAGCTGGCAGCAAACCCTGTGATTGCTCCTGGGTCACCAGCTCCCACCCGAGACATCCAGCTGCCACACCGGGTGCTGGGTGCTTACCGTCACGCTTTGCACAGCAAGGATTTTAGCTTCAATTCATGTGCCTTGCATTTCAACTCAGGTGTAGGCACAACACCCACAAATACAACTCCCTCCGTTGAATGAGTCAAGTAGGAAGAAGCAGATGGGAGCTGAGGAGGAGTGGGGCTGCGGGAAGGGACAGGCAGAGTTGGGTGGTCCAAGAGTAGAGGTGCCCATGGAGCTGAGATCTTGTGGAGTCAATGGACCGAGAAAATGGAGTCTCCTCTCTGCAAGACAAAGCATGACTCACACTTCTTTGATAAATGCTTTGAGCTTAATGGGTGACAGCAAAGCTGTAGGAGTTGAGCACTGTTTATACGTGGCACTCCCGACCGTGCCAAGATGCCATTTCAACCCAAGTTCAAAGGCGCAGCCACGTTGTACGCTCTGCAGTAAACCAGCACCACCCCGAGCTCCTGCGAGGGGCCGGGAATGGAAAACAGCTACGAGTCGCTGCTGGAGAAGCAGCTGGAAACCATCTACCACCTGTCAGAAGGAGCACATCTGGGGTGTGGGAGCACCATTCCCCTCAAGTCAACGGCCAGAAGCTCAGATGATTCAAAGTGGCTCCTTCCCGGGGACCGAGCAGAGCTCTCTCTTTGCAGCAGATGATTTAGGTTATGTTTTGAAGGTCTCCCTCATTTTCGTATCATTTTAATATAGGAGTAGAAGGAAAGATCTAGAAGCCAAGGTTACTTTCAAAGGGAAACTTAATAGTAACTTAAAAGGATAACAAAAAGGTATTGAAGACATTTGTACAGTTTTCCTACCTAATTTTCTCCTTTTGTTGAGCACTGTGCTTTCGGCTGGATGAGAACCTCTGTCTCCACACACTGTGTGCCATCAGCTCCGGCGACGTGTTTGCTGGGAGCTGCAGACAGCAATTTGCCAAGCACAATGCCGCCTTTGAACCTAGTAACTTGCAGACAATAATACTCTTTTACATGCTAATAGATAGTATTGTTCTTCAAATGTCTGACATTTATAGCAATATAATATCTCCAGCGGAAAGCATGCCAGTAATAGGCACGGCTTCCCGAGGCAAGCGCTGAGGAAGTGGAGGGATGGAACAGGAATTAATATACAAGATTTGTGACTGAATGTCACTCTAGGTTTCCTCCAATTACTGCTCTTTCCTTCCTATATTTCAAAACTGATGACTGCCCTGAAAGGTAATTCGCGCACACAAAAAAACCCAACCCCAAACCAAACGCGGTGTAAATATAGCAGCAAACGTAGCTGGGCTGTAAATCAGCATCATCCACCTGGAAGCTTTGCTGGCTGGTGTCCAAATAAAAATCAGGGACAGGCCTAAGTAGCCCTGGTTAATATCAAAGAGAGGCAGGAATGGCTGCCTGGAGAAGATGTTTGCTTGAAACGGATGAATTATTAATAAACTTATTGTTATTTATTATTGTTCTTAAACGGTTTGTCTCGCTGCGCATGTTAAAATGGATTTCAGTCTTTCCTTATTATGCCTAACAAATATTTGTGGGCAGATGTGAAGTGAGGAGATGTTTCTCTCGGGGACGGTGCTTAAACCCCCAAGGAGAGATGCACAGAGGGGAATCCATGTATATGGGGCAGTAGGTAAGGATCAGAGATCCGCATTGCCGTTTGCATCTGTACCCACCAGAGGATACTGGGAGTTCGCTCGAGTCAAGCGTCTTTCCGATGGCCAGCCGACCCATAATGTTGCTGGAAAACCTTCTGGGAGAAGACGTGCAGCAGCTCTAAGGGGGAAGCCACAAGGCGAGGTGCACAGGGGAGGAGGCGGAGGGCAGAGCTGGCGTTTGACCCCAAAATCCAGGTGACTCCTTCCAGAGGTCGGGTCCCGCCGTGTATCCAAACAACTCCTCTGCTGCATTCCCAACAGAGAGGAGGGCTTGAAGAACAGCGAGCCTTACATTTTTGGTGCTAGTTCTTGGCTGCGACAGGAGCAGAAATGTTGCCGTGATGTCTACTGAATAAATATGCGCTACTGCTGCTCTCGTTTGTCTTTAGAGTTTTGGAGGAGATGCAGATGGCCCTTTAAATACTTGCAAAGCCTGCAACTTTTCCAGAGTGGGTTTTTTTCCACCCTTTTTCCAAGCTACTTGGCTCCCTGCAGTAATTAATATTATCTAATGGGGTGAAAAGCAAAGCAAAGCTTTCATATTTGAGATTATTCACGCAAACAAAAATGTAAACAGCTGTCTGAGAGACAGGGAAGAAATGGCCTCTGAGACAGGACCCTGCAGGAACGGGCTGCCGGGAGCCACAACAAAAGCCCGTGCCAGGATATTTGGTGCCCGCTGGGTACAGCCAAGTGGGAGAGAAGTTGTGCAGCCACGTCCTTGTCAAAGAGGGAGGCCACCGGCAGCCCCAGGGCTCTCTGCCGAGCGCGTTTTATTCCCAGGAGCATCTCAGCTCCCATAAAACCTGAGACTTATCGACATGCTCACCCCAACAGCTCAGTCTAGCTGAAAGTCCTTAAGGACTCGGGAAGCACAAGGAGAAAAATATCCCCCCATAAACCACAGCCACTTAGTTTCTGATCTATTCCTAGATAATGGAGAACAGGATCAGAAGGCTGGGTGATTTCAGAAAACGTGAAAAGAATGGCAGAGGCGCAGGTCATTAGCTGGGCTCCGCGGAGGCAGGTGGCTCTGGTCAAAGACAGCCCTAAGAGAGGCCCCAGCAGAAGTGGCCCTGGCTGCACAGAATAGCTCTGTAATGAACTGGGCTGCAAGCTGATGTGTTGTACAGTTTCGGAGGAGGCATTAGCTTTTAAACCGAGCAGATAACCTCGGGAGGAGTTAATGAAGCATTTCCCTTTGTGTTCCCCTGCCTTTCCCCCTTTGCTTGCCCTTTGGGGACAGCAACTGGTCTGTATTATTCATCCTGACTTTGCTTAGATCTTGAAACAAGGCTTTTCCTCCTATGGTGTTTGTAAAGCTTCAGTCATTTTTTTTCAAGAGGTTTAACACAAAAGTTTCTGCTTCTGGGGCTAAGGAAAAAAATTGTGGAGCTGTTTGGCTGGTGCCTGTCTCCTGCAGGGCTCTTTGCAGGGAACGGGGATGGGAGCAGCTGGGGAAGGCAGAGGAGGAGAAGGTAACCATGGGGAGACCACTCCAAAAGAGCTGGGAAACAACATGCAATCCTGTCTGTAGGAGAGTAAAGTATATAAGGGAGCACTGCAAACGCTGACTGCTAACGGGGGAGGTTGGATTTGCTCAGAAACATGTGGCTGGACTGTGGCGCTGGGTGAATTAATGAATGTATGTACTGCAAGGGGCTGGAAGGAGCCTGTTATTGCAGAAAGGAGGGGGTTCTCTTTGGTGGTCTGTGTTTGAGAAGGATGCTGCTGTTCCTTGGGCAATGAACATCTGAGCTTGTGACCTACCGGGCAGTTTCAGATCCGGGGGAATGGCAGAGTCCTGTGTTTGCATTAAGCAAAAACACAAAGCCCTGGTTTTAAAAAGAAAAAGCCCCGCTTTCCTTCTTCCCTTTGGGATGGCTGGTCCCTCAACCTCTTGAACAAGTCTTACAGTCAGGATGTTCAATCACAGGTGCCTGTAGAAGTCAGGGCAGCTGTTCTTGCCTTGGACACGGCCAAAACACGTGGGGAAGAGCTGAGGCAGGTGAAGGAGTGCCGTGCACTCCTTGGCACTCCTTGTTTTCACGGCTCTCGTGGCTGACGTGGGCCACCAGATGCAAGACCTGCCTTTCTGCTCCTCTCCGCTGGTGACTCGGCCACACGCACGCTCTGCCGGGCTGGCAGCTGAGCTGGCTTAAAACCTGTACGTATTCCTGGTGTACTTGCTGCGCATTGCTGGGATGGGATCTGCTTTCTCATTTTTCCTTGCAAACCCTAATTATGTGGGTGCACAAAGTAAATAATAATATTAATGACAGTGGAAAAATGCTGGGAATACCGGCCACACACTTTTTACTGCGTAAACGTGTGCTGTTTTGCTACCTGTCCATGAAACCGAGATTCTCGGCATTGTGGGACTGCTCTTCATGTTAGTGACCTTGATGAGAGTTTTGTCTGGAAGAGGGGGCTCAACCTACCCCCCTGGCAGATTCACAGCACCCATTCGATCTTTGGAAATAGCATCCCCTTCTCTTCCTTCCAGCCCAGGTCACCCTGTAGTTGGACATCCAGATTAAATGACTTTTTGAAGTCACAGAGGACATTTGGGACAGCATCAGGAAGAATCCACATTTTAGGAGGTTTTGCTTCAGGTGCAAGGTACTGGAGAAGTTTCATAGCAATAAAAGTCACTTCTGAGCCGGGAACTCCTCTCCAGCTGATGACGACCCTTGTGCTGCCTCCCATCCAAGACCTCGGTGCCTCAAGAGCTCTGAAGAATGAAGTAACTGATGTGGCCTGTGCTGATTCTTATAACAAGGGTGAATGTCATCATATCTCAGTCTCCTCAGGAGGAACTATTGGTAGCAGAGCCAGAGGATTTCAACACTATGCTCTGTTGGCTGCGTTCGTACACGTTCTCTGTGTCTGCTGTGGACAGACCGGTTGGGTATCTGAGATCTGGCGAGGACTTTTCTTCCAGCCGGGAGAGACATTGGGAAGTTTCAAAATTATCTGTGAGAGTTAGGCTGGAAAAAATATTTTGTGCTTGGTCAAACAGATTTTAATAATTGAAAACATTCTTGTTTTCAGGATGATTTATTTTATATTCTAAAATTAGATATTAAAAATTGTTTCAAAATGGAAAAACTCAAGAAAACTCTTTCCAAAAGTTGGGGGAGAGGATGTTGTGACTCAGTAGGAGCAATGTGTTTCTCTTTCTGTCCCTGACATGATGTTTCTGTGAAATGGCCATGATCTTTTGGTGTTTTCCTTTTGACACGCTTGCGTTGTCCAACAGAATAATGACTGTTTAAGTGGCTTTTCCAAGCACCTGCACCTATCTAAATCAGAGCTGCACTTCTGCTGTTTGCAGGCGGTACAGGCGAGATGCCGTGGGCACCATCACCATGGATATTCCTTGCATAGGTGCCAACAGAGAAATCGTGCATCCTAGGGAATGCGCTTTATATAACTTCCTGGCTGAGGGAATATTTCCCAAGTTTATGTTAGAGTCACCAAGCAAATCTCTTGGCTGCACAGAAGATCCATGTTGTGTTAGTACAAAGCTCGGGAGGGGAAGCTCAGATGCAGTTTAGAGAGTTCAGTGAGCCAAACTGCAGCCAAAATATGGGTCTGATCCTCAAAACAATTCCAGTACTCCAGTAGCTGTCAGGTTGGGTCCTCCTGTGTGCTCCCTAGCACCCGTAAGGCAGTCTGCAAGTTAATTCCTAGCTGCAAAGCTGATGTTTGCAGGATTCACACAGGTCAAGCTCATCGAGGGTCCGGGTGAAGAAGGCTTGCAGGACTACACGCCCAGGGCTTAATCTTCTGCAATCTTGCCCATCGTGCAATTGCTCACAAGGCTTTGGGGTGCTGGGTGCTGCCAGTGCCAGGCGATGCATGGGACCCTGCACCTACTGAGGGGCTCTCCCAGCATCTCCATGGGCTCCCCATGTCTCTGCCTTCAACCTTGAGATCACTGATGCAGCCCTACACAGCCATCCTTCCCTGCTTACTCATACTTGTAGTGTGAGTAATCTGCCCCGACACCTCCTTAGCGGGTCACGGGGCCTCTTGGGCTGACCAGAACAGGGTCATGAATTACTGCTGCCTTCACAGCTCCAGCTTGATTGCTCCCTGTTGGATTCAGGTCCAGAGTGAGCCAGGATTTGGCCTGTCATCTCCCTGGAGCACAGAGGCATTTTGTGGATAGCACACTAGCAAATGGGTTTGAAAGAAAAAAAGAGCTGATTAACCCTCTTCTAGCACAGCCTGCCTGAAAGCGTGATGGGGCACTTTCTCTCTAGAGCAATGTCTATGCCAACTGCTGTACTTTCTGTCCAACAAATGATGCTGTATAACAAGCTCTAATGCTAAAACTAAATTTATACATGAAAAAAGCCCCAAACGCTTTAGCTGGTAGCTCCTGGTCATTCCCCTGAATCCATGTCAGCATCCCTTTGCCAATGTCCCTGGCGTGGTGGCTGCACCATCCAGGCTGCTCCCAGGAGCTCACCCCAGGGGTGCAGCGGGGCTGATCTCACCTGCAGGGTCTGCAGGCACCGGAGATCTTGTGGGGGCAGATGTTAGGGAAATGCTACCACTGAGAGATTTGACAAATAAATCCTCAGGACCTCCTCGTAAGGCTGGAAAGTCTCCCACCCCCTCCTCTTTTGGAGATCAGGAAATGAAGCACAGAAAAACACTGCTGATCTAGAAGATGGCCTCTCCTTCAGAGCCCAAAGATGGATTTTCTGAATGGAGGGAGAGGACATCTCCTGAGCCAAACTGGCTCACTTCACGCCTGGTGAAACACCTGTACAAGCCTTCCTGGCTGTCTGTAGGACTTGGGCATGCAGCCAACAAATCTGCAGCCCCCGAATTCAACACCTCCAAAGTCAACAAGAGCTTTGTTCAGTTCTGGACAGCTGGATTTCCACTATATAAATCCAGCCTCCCTTCTACCCTCGTGTGAGGCACTGCCAGTACTGTTATTCCACTCAATCAGAGCAAAATGGTTACCTTTTATTTCCCTTTTCACGAAACTATGGGTCTGCCCTGGCCACCTGCGTGGTTAACCATAGACCTGAGTCTGCAGGTGGGAAGCACCTTGGGTTCCTGGGACAACGTGTTTCCTCTGGCGGTCACGCTGCTTTTCACCTTTCTCCTCACCTCTTTAATATATATTTATTTGAGGTGATGGACACAACAAGGAAATACGTTACCAAGGCAATGGAAGGAAAAACCAGGCACCAAATTATAGATTTCTTCTCCAGCAGGATGTGGAGGGGATGGGGGGAGTCAAAAGCATGAGTTACTATTGAATTCAGCAAGAGCTGCATGAGGCTGGTGTGGAGGTTTGAGTACCCCACACCGCTAACTCTGGCAATAATTATTCATCATATAGGGATTTTGTCTCTCTTCTGCTTTACTGGAGGGTGTTTGTGAGCAGCCATGCACACTCCTGGTGGGATGCTCTGCAGGACATCCCTCCTGCCCTCCCTGGGCATCGGCTGAGCCATGCGGGGAGGCTGCTACACCGGGGAACCCAGCAGCGGACACGCAGGTCCTGACACGGCTGTTTGGTGGGGTTACAGCAGCCCAGCACCGGGAGTGAGGGCAATGTCTGGAGCACCCCTGCCCAGGGCCGCGCTGGCTTTGACTGGTGAACCTGGCCCCTGTAGAAACCAGGAGTGGGAGTGTCAGGTGCAACATGCTGAGCTAGACCCATGGTGGGATTTTGGGGGGTGCTGTGCTTTGCATGGGGCTCAAAAAATGGTGTGGTGAGATGTGTCCTTACAACCCAGGGCCACGCTCCCCCCTGTTTGCCGGCCAGACACCTTGTCCTGGACCAGGGACGCAATTCCCACCCCTTGAGCCCTCAGTAGGAGCTGGGCACCGTTAGCCAGTCGTGCCGCACACAGACGACTGTCCCTCTGTCCGGGAAGCGCTGTCACATCGTCCTCAGAGCCCCAGTGCCCCCACAACACAGTGCTTTAGGTGAGCGCAGATTCGGTCCAGCGCGGGAGGCAGATGTTGCACAGCTGTGCGCGCTGCGTGGAGCAACACTGACATGCAGCGGTCGTCTGCTGCCATCTCCGCCTGCCTCCCCCTGCCCACCCCACGGCCCATCCACATCGGGGGGGTGGACCCAGGCCAAGCCTCACATCACTTGCTGAGAATTTTGCTATTTCCCAGCGGAAAAAGGCATCCTGGTTGGTAATCTTCCTCCCACAAAAGCGGTGTTTGCCACAGAGAAATCACCTGCTGGTTAAAAAGGAGGGAATTGTTTAGCAGCTCTCCAGCAAGAAGCATGTTTTTCCCGGTATGTTAATTGGATTTCTTTAAAACCAGCCCATAATACTGCCTATAAGTGACCGTGCTGCTTACAGCTCAGAGGATGCTGACGGACAGTTGTTCCCAGATGGAAAAGTGTGTGCGTGTGTGTGTACACTCTAGCTGCAGGGCTGAACTGGGAAAGGAAAAGAAAGGGAGAAGAGTTTCAGATATTTCAGCTCCCAGAAGCTCTGCTGGCAGCTGCTTTGCTCAGAAGAGCTCGGCCACACCAGGTGCCCATACCGAAAATCTCACGCTTTTATCAGCTCTGATCTATTTTGAAACCTGGCCAGGGACATGGCGTGAGCTTGGGGCCACCCTGGCTGCCAGCCGTGCTCCCAGCACACGTTGGAGGTAACGTCAGCTCGTGTGGTACCTGGATATGACCCAGCCGTGGCCAGCTGGCTCAGTCCTCTGCTCTGCAAGGATCTTCAGACTCGAGGCCAGCCATGGGTGACCGTCTGCCACCCTTGGGCCCCAAAACCCAGGAGTGGTGATGACGGGGAACGGGAGAGAAGGGACGACAGAGAAATTGTAACAGCTGATGCAAAAAACCTTCCCTTTCCCCAGGTCATAGGTCAGTACCCAACATTTAGCAAACCATGCATTTTCAGTAAAAGATCAAAACCCACTACTATGGCCTGAATGAGTGTGAAATCAGAGCAGGTCAGTGAGGAACACCTGGGAAGGAAGAAGGAGCTCCTGCCTTAGCAAAAGGGTACTTTGGGCTGGTTTTGTTCTGTATCAGGACTTGAGGGGGGGTTGTTTTGGTGAGCACCAGCTCAGTGGGAGCTTCCTGGGAATGTGTGATGTTTTAGCCAAAAGATTGAATGATATTCTTGGATGTGTGAGAGTGGAAATGGTGAATAGGAGCTGGGAGTGGATTTTACCTTTTTATGGGACTGGGGAGCCTAATTCAGGAATTTTGCATCCAGTTCAGGTGTCTGCATTTAAGAGAGAGTGTTGGAAAGTGTTGACAAGAGCTACAAAAATGATTGAAGGGCTGGAGAAATGGCCTTACAGAGGGGAGAACTTAAAGACCTCCATCTGTTTGCGTTATTAAAAAAAGAGGTTGAGAGGTGACTTGATGACAGTGTAGAAATACCTTCATGGGGAGAAAAGAGCAGGCATTGCAGGTTCTGTAGTCTAGCAAGGGGGAAAAAACACAGACGGACGGCTGGAACCAAGAGCCAGGTGAAGTCAAACTGGAAATTAATTACCTTTATTGTTAAAAAAAAAAAAAAAAAACACCAAACCACACCACAACAGGAACAAATCCAAAGGAAAACGATGGGGTTTTTCATTCTCAGTGTCTTGAAATGAAGACTGGGGTCTTTTCTGAAAGACATGTGTTAGCTAAGGCACAAGCCAGCACTTAATGGCTAGGGCTTAATGTGGAGATCATTGGGTTAAAATGATTGTACGGATACAGTCAGCGTTGCAGTGGCATCCAGAAGGATGCATTAGCATATATGTCTGGGCTTATCCACCAGCTAATGAAGGATGTTAACTCGGGAGCAAGGATGTAGTTAAGAAACAAGGAGGGAAAAAATCCATCACGGGGCTTTATTTCGCTTATTGGCTTTTAAGGGAAAAAAAAAAACAACAACCCCACACTCATAAATCAGAGACAAGCAAATGGGGCCTCTTGACCCAAACATCTGCAGGTACAGATGCCAGAGCGGCTGGCCAGGGTACGGCCGGTCGGAATAACACGCTGTAAGTGGGTGGACAAGTAGCTGTCCCGAATTAATGAAATCAGTTTAGGAAGAGGTTTAGCTGCACTGGTACAGAATGTGCTCGTAATGACAGCCTTGAGGCCCTTCCCAGTGGAAATGCCAGATCTGGCTTTCGGAGGGTGGGATTTTCCCTACCCTGGGCGCACATCTGGTCTTTTGTCCCGGACAATGGGAAGGCCCCTTCCTCTGCGCTCCCGCTCTCGCTGCCGTGCCTGGCCCCGTTCCCACCGACGCAGCCGGTCCCGCTGCCTGCTCCCAGGCTCCGCACATCCATCCCATCGCCTGCGTCCCCTGCGCCGGGCAGCTGAGAGCAGCTGGGCACGGTTGGATTTTGGGATGTGCTGAGAGCAGCCGGGTCACCAAAGGCACGCTTGGATTTTGGGATGGGGTGATGCTCAGTCCTGAGCCCTTGATGGAGAAGCAGAAATAAGAGATCTGGCTTTGTCAGCTGATGGATTGTCCGGCGAGAGCCGAAACAGCCACTAAATGTCCCACCCACACCCCTGTGAATACCAGGGACCTTCTGTCCTGCATTCACACCAAGACTTTCCTAAATTGTGAAAGGGATGCAGGTTTTGGCAGCTGAAATGGTCAAATGCTGACGGTGTCTCATCCCAACCCCTGCGCTTGGCTGGGCTTCGGTCCCGCCTGATCCCAGCACCAGCCACGTCCCCCAGCCCCGCTCCTCGTGCGACGCTGCAGCACCGGTCCCCGCCGCCAGCTGGGATGAGCTCCAGCCTTGCTGGAGCCTCCTGGGGATTCATTAAAACAAACACGTGGAAAGAGTCAAGCACCAAAATTGGCCCGGAGTGTTTTGGGAGGGGGCTTGGGCTCGGGGGAGAGCACCTGGCTCAGCGTGGCCAGTCCCCTGCATTAGGTAATTTGGGAATAGCTGTTTAATGTGGACAGCCCCCCCAATCCCTTATCCTCTCCCACCCCACATCCCAGGCAATAATGCGCTTTCAATATTCAATGAAAAAAACCCAGAGCACTGGAGTGAAAGGCAAAATGTATGTCTGTGGCAGAAAGCAAGAGGGATTGAAAGTGTTACCCGTGCTTCAGGGTGGGTAACAGGAGATTTGCTAAAGGGATCTGAAAGAAAAGCCCCTTTTCAAAGGAATTGTATAATCCGTGTCTCACGCTCAAGGACTTGCCTCCACGATCTGCCGTCAAACGACGAGAGGATTTGCTGCTCTCTTCTGTGGCTGTGCAGTACGGAAACCCTTCCCTCACCGCTTTTCTCAATCTTATCCGAAGGGATGCTCCTCCGCGCCTGCCAAGGGGCAGGGTTGTACCCGCGCTGTGCCCCACGTTTCCAGAAATGGTCAGAAATAAAAAGGGGAGCGGAAAGCACCTGCTGTGGAGTGATGCCCCTCGGAGTTGTGAGCGCAGCATCCCTGGAGCCAGGGACTGGGGAGAGGGGTCCGGGCAATGTGGGGGGGCTGCGGGGGCTGCGCTGGAGAGGAAATATCTGGAGGCTTGTTCCAGGCTGTGTCAGAGGCAAGAAAAAATGTCTGGTGTGAAACAAGTGTGTGTGGTGGAGAGAGAGAATTGGTTGGGGTGTGCAACAAGGATAGCGCGTGTGTGTACGCGTGCGTGCACATAAGATGTGTGTGCAAGAGGGGAGTGGGAAGGAAAATCTGCGGGTGGGTGCACAGGGGTGTGATCGCAGCTGCACCGGGGCTGGCACCCTCAGGCGCAGACCAGCCCCGGGGGTCCTGCCCCCGTTTACAGCTCCGCTGCAGGCAAAGCTCTTTTGGCAGCGGGAGGGCTAGAAAGGGTTTCGGTGGAAGTGATTTTCACAGGAGAGCGCAGCTTTGCTGAAGTCAAACCATTTTGTGGGAACACGTAGGAAATTATTGACAGGGAAAAAAAAACCTGAACCACTCGTTTTGACCTTCAGAGACTAATTTTTTTCCCAAGCATTTAATTTTAACAAATCGCTCAGTTTAGTTTTGACATTACCGCTCAGATTAATTTCATTTTTGTCTTCCACGTGTGCGAAGCGCTGGTTCCCGGGTCGCACCCTGGCAGGCTGCACGCAGCGCTGAGCTCCGGCTGCACCCGAGGCACCTCTGCTGCTGCCGGCTTTCAATTAACATGGCAAATGCAATCCCCCTCGATCAACGCTTCCGAAAACTTTCTCCGGGAAATTTGGGATGGGCAATAGGATTTGGAGATGAAAACACATTTGAAAGTGCCCCAATTGTCTGTAGTTGCTGAGCCAGCAGAGTCGGCAGCGCAGAGCCTGTCCCTCCCTGCTCAGCCCTTTTGACCCAACCTGTCGCAGGGCAGCAACAAACATATGCAGTAGCCAATTTATTTGGGTTTTTTTTTACAGTTGTAGGACATTTTTGATGTGAAAAGGAGCTTAGCTTTACATTCGTATGGCCTTGATGTGCTTAAAGTTAAGCCGCTCTTTAAGCGTGTGCAGAATTGGGACCTATTAGGGGTGCACGTACCGCCACCGCGTCCCGCTCCCTGCTGCAGACATTCACCCCCTGCGAGAGAGGGAGATCTGGCTGCTGATTGCATTTATTTGAAATGACGACAGACCTGTGCTAACGCCAGGTTTGTTTATGCTCACGGTCGGAGCGGCGGCTGCAGCCCCGTTGGCTGGGGATGTGGCTTTTGCCGCTGTCTGGGAAGTTGTAAGAAGGACGCCAGACATTTGGTATTTCACCGTCGCAGTTGCTTCGTGCAAAGAAAACAAAACAAAACAAAACAAAAAAGGTGTGTGAGGCCTGCGGAGGCTGCGGGATGGCTCGTGGCCAGTGCGAAGGGATGCCCCTTTCCCGCTGCATCTGGGAGCTGGGACGAGGCTCCTTCTGGGGGGTTTGCAGAGAGCCGGAGGGAGGGATGCTCAGCACCGCTCTGCAGTGACGGGGTTCAGCCAAAGGCACTTTTTAAGCAACGTTATCATTTCAGAGACATGTACAAGGGAAAATCCCCCGTGAGCACAGCGTACGAGGCAAGCGGACCCCAAAGGAGCAGGAATTAGTCCGCTCACAGAGGCTCGGCGGGGCTGCGGATGCTCTTCCCACGCACCGAGGTGGGGCTCCTGGCCTCTGCCCACCGAGCCCAGCCACCAGCAGCCCTACGCCTGCAGAGACAACTCTCCGGGCTCCGCTTTTAATTCACTCGCTTTCATTTATATTCAAATCAGAGCATAAATGTAGGCGATGCGTGCGCTTCAGCTAAGGCAAGGCTGCCGTTTCAGAACAACCGCAGAGAAGGTGTTTTATTTTTAAAATGCATGGAGAAAGAGACGAAGATACAGCTCTGCACTCTGTCATCTTCTTGTTGCTCCTGTTGGCCTGGTCATGAAAACAGAAAGATTTTTAGAAATTATTTGCTTCCTAACACACATGCTGTTTGCTGGGCTGCAGGAGTTAGAATAAAGCCACGACTTCTGCTTGTGTTTAACGTCAGTTCTTGCATCTCATGCACGGATTCACAGACATGCTCCTGGGGTTTTTGACTCTCAACTACTCTTCATTTGATGATTTGAACAAATGCTAAACGTGCAGGTGGAATAATGAAAATATTCACGGAGGAAGTGCAGCCTAAGGAGTGCATTGATCTCCCTTAAACCAGGGCAATGCTTGACAGGGCTCTGCAAAGGGAGGGGAGGGCACCCGGCTCAGGGGCAAGTCCTGCAGACACCCACCGGGTCTGGCTCCTAAATGAGGGAGGAAAAGTTTCCAGCCTCGCGTGCAGCTCAGACTCACAGGCTGTGTGCCCTGACAAAGCGCGTAGGGTCTCACTAATAATCCTCTGCATTTAGAGCACAACGTTGCCCTAAAAGATGATCCTGACATGCTTAAAACTGACGGTGCCCTTTTGCAGCGTGTTTTCGAAAGAGCAGAACAGCCGTGTGCTAACGCTCACATGCACTGGCCAGGCTGTGACTTATCTTCGCTCCTCGGTCCCCGCGGCAGATTTGTGCAGCACCATCGTTTCTGGGCTCTGCCTACCCCAGAGCACACGGGACCGTCAGAAACCACTTAATACGTGTTGACTTAATGGGAGTTGTGCAGCAAAACGCTGCTGGGTGCTTTGAAAACTAAGTCTGCGGAGGGGATTCGTTACTCCTGCATTGCAATTAATGATAATTAAAAAAAAAAAAAAGAAAAGTTTTTTATCCTGAGTTATGCTGGGTGTCAGAATTAACATCTCATTGAATTCTCAAAGCTTTCAAGCAGTGGGTGGTGGAGAGAGTGGCTTGGGGCTCGCAAATAGGTCAGAGAAAGAGCTGATGGAAACTTTCCACTGGGGAAGAAAATCTTGCTGATTTGATGGAATAGGAACAATTCCGGGGAGGATGTCGATACCCTCAAAACTCATGAAAAAAGCAGGCATGGAAGCTGGGCTGCCTGCTCACAACCTGGGCTCTGTGTCAGGATCCATCCTGCTCGGCCGTGCATTTCTCACCTTCTCGTTGCAAACTGAGAACACAAAAGGAAGGGAAGCGTGAAACTTTTGGCGGCGCGGTGTCTGCGCAGGTCTGCAGCTCCGTGCTCTTCGCATCCCCGGCTGAACACCCTTGAAAGCGGCCAGTGGCTTTTTGGGGGGCTTGTTTTTTCAGGGTCCGGCCGGAGGTGGTTTGGGTCCGGTGTTCAGGGGTGCGGAGCACTTGCAACTCTCTTTGATATCAACAGGGGGAGCGGCGAGTCCTGCTGAAGCTGTGCAGGGCTGGGGACACGCCACCCGCATCCTCCATCCCCTGTGCCCAGCATCTTCCGTAGCCTTTTTCCAGCGTTTTTCACAGCCTTTGCCCAGCCCTTGCTGCGGAGATTCACAGCTTTGGGGGTCGGTGGTGATTTCCATCAACGTGGGAATTCAGCCCTGGGGGTTTCTACCCTGCTGCCACCGGGACGTGGCGTTACCACGAAGGCTCTGGGTCGTGTGTACCACCAGCGCGGCAGAGGCACTCAATTTTAATTTCGCAGCTCTTTATAATGATTCTCACGATCAGTCAGCACTGAAAGGAGCCAGCTGTGCAGAAGCAGTCTCTGGTTTTGTGTGTGAGCCCACCCCCAAGGGGTGACCCGTCCTCTTTGGGGATAAGGATGCCCCAGGGATGACTGACCCAGGCAGGATCTTCCTGTCATCCTCTGTCGGGGTGACAGCACGGGACTGCCCGGGGATAAAGAGATGAGAGGTTGTGATGTGCTCAACCGCCTCTCCCAAGCAGAAGGGGATAGTATTTTGGGAACCAGATGAGCGGATCCGGCAGCCTGTGCTGCGTGGGCTCTCACACCTCCACGGAGAGCAGCCCTGAGCCGGGAGGTGGGTGCAGGGTCCACCCTTTGGCTGCTGAGGCTGCACAGCTTTTATTTAAAACTGAGGAATTTCTTTGTTCCAGACCACTCTTTCCTCCACAATTGTTCCTCCGCTCAGCTTCTTCCTTCCCATAGACAATAACCTTGTGTGAATCGCTGGAGGAGACACTTGATCAGCAAACCGTCCTCCCTCTCTGCCAGCTGTATACCCCTGATCGGAGGGACTCTTCGGTCCCCGTGGGGAATGACAAGCTGACGACGATTATAAAACGCTAATCTCAGAAGGGTTTGTCTCCATGGGGGAAACGGCACAGAATAGCTGCTGGGGAATAATAATTATATTATTATGCAGGAATAAAGTCCCATTTGTTTCTGAGAAGGGGATGGATATGGGGGAAGAGTGGTGAGTTATTGCAGAATAATTAGCCTACAGCAGCTATGCTGGGCAGCGATTCCGTTTTGCCAACCCCTAAATACCGCGCTAGAGAAGCCCTCGCAGCCTAGACCGTGCGGTGGGTGAAGGGGTGTCTGTCTAATCCCAAAGCGACACTCGTCAGCAACACCAGACGATGCCAACCCCCGCCCGGCAGTGCCGCACGCCTACGGGCAGGGACGGGCAGCCGAAAGCCACCGTGTCCCCAGTGCTCCGCACCATCCCGCTCTGCGCCTTCCCGCAGCGGGACACAGAGGGGTGATTGCTGCCCGTACGGCTTCACACGGCCCACCCAGCTGCTCCGGCACACCCCGGCGTGCAGCCACGTGCCTTTGTGTTGATCAGAGCAGCGTTTTCCCCACCGCACAGGGCTGGCGGCGCACGCCTGCGTCTTGCTTCCACGCGTGTGAACCAGCGAGCACCCAGTTGGGTACCGTAAATAATTAATACGTGTGTCACCGTGCTTCCTCCCCGTGCCGCGCTGCCGATCGCTGCTCCGGGACGGGGACGTTTGGCCAAGGTCACTCCCGGTGTCCGGCCAAGGTGGGGGGCAGCCTGGATGCTCCCCCGGGTTTCACTGTCCTGGTCCCCGGGATGCTCCCGGCTGGGTGGGAAACGGCTCCAGCCCCGAGACGAGCAGCACAAAGGGGAATGCCACTGCTGCGGGCGCGGGGACACGGAGATGGCGGAGGTGGGCAGGGG